>JAOANR010000002.1:67936899-68536899 GCA_030278955.1 Hygrophila difformis
TTAACAGCCTTCTCTATGGCAGCCTTTTTAAGTTTTGCGTTCGGCCCATCAGCAAGAAAAATGACAATAACAACTTTCATGCGAAGGAAAGTACCACATATTAGCTATATATCGAAATCCCTTATTATTTGTTTTTGTTCAGAAAACTTAGAAGAGTGGTCCAACCGGAATGGATCAAATTTTGGGTATTCTGGGGATGGCATTGGAACATAGTTGCCATGAACATCAACAACTACTTTTTCTATGATTGCTTTAAAATCATCTGGGTACGCATCCATCATGTTTGCTGCAGCCACAGCATGCTTGGCAAGTCCTGTGTTTTGCTTTAAAATTGCCATATCCCTCAGCAGTGGACCAATTTATTGAAACCTAGAACAGCACAACATTAAGCATTATTCACGTGTGCACAAATCATAGTAAATTTCCATCTGATTACATTTAGTGCCACAAGAAATGATGGCACAAGGGAACTCCACTTATTAGATCCTTTCATAAAATATTGGCTATAGTTACTTACTGTGTTAATTTTCTTAAAACTGCACAAAATTCAAGAACACAATCATTCGGGAAAAAAAGAAGTCTTGCAACGATATAAGATCAAAATACATATCATAACATAATCTATACTAATAGAATTCACTGAATAATACATTATGTTTCAAAACCCTTCAATATCCATCGGTTTCCTTGTGCCAAGCACGGGTCTGACATGACCTGCAAAACACATCGCGTATGAATTCCTAAATGTTTATAACTAACAATTTCTATAAGTAGTTTAAATACAAGAAAATATCATATGAAAATATTCACTAAAAACTAAACTACCTTCTTATACTCATTGTTGGTCACATCCCTTCCAAGTTGCAATGTAGCAACTTAACTATGACAGCCTTTCGCAACTTTGCATTAATTTTCAAACTAACAAAAAAATTAATAACAACATTCATATAAAAAAAAAAAAAGTACTGGGTGTTAGTAATATATCAAACATACCCTGGTCTGCAGTGCTGATTACTCCTCATCTTTCAGTCCTCCTTTCCTCGTCTCCGCTTGGCCCTTCTGATTCCATCTCCAAATTCTTCTGCAGTGCTGCCAGTCCTCGGTAATTGAAAAAAAAATTGTTATAGGAAATATCCTAATTGGGCATAAACCGTAAAATTATGGTTTGGTGTGGTTTGGGCATAAACCGGCTTAAACCAAACTGTACTCACCCATACTATTCGGAAACCATAGTTCTTGGACCAGCGGAACACATTCCTGCAAGACGGCTAATACATCTTCCTTAGGGACATCTGGAGCAGGGTTCTTGAGAACACTAAATCGATTATCTGAATGACCATGTGCAGAACAAATATGCTCTTAACTTTCCAAGTCTTTCTCCAATACATCTGATGGATCCTTAACAGTGGTGAAACAAATCATGAATGTATATTAAATCACTGATGGATGCACTGGATATATTAAAACACATCATGAATGTATAAATGCACTGAGATATATTAAATCACTGATGGATCCTTATTTTCAGAATGCATATTCATCTGATACACGTGATGAAACAACACATGATATTCCAGAAACACTTTCACCCGAAAATAGATGCAAGAAAATAACATCTTAAAACAAAGTAAATTTACAAACTAATCTACCTTTTGATACTCATATTTGTCAACACCCCTTTTGAGTTCCATTTTAGCAGCATCCTCTATGGCAGCCTTTTTAAGTTTTGCGTTCGGCCCATCAGCAAGAAAAAGGTCAATAACAACTTTCATGCGAAGGAAAGTACCACATATTAGCTATCTATGGCAGCCTTTTTAAGTTTTGCGTTCGGCCCATCAGCAAGAAAAAGGTCAATAACAACTTTCCTGCGAAGGAAAGTACCACATATTAGCTATATATCGAAATCCCTTATTATTTGTTTTTGTTCAGGAAACTTAGAAGAGTTGTCCAACCGGAATGGATCAAATTTTGGGTATTCTGGGGATGGCTTTGGAATATAGTTGTCATGAACATCAACAACTACTTTTTCTATGATTGCTTTAAAATCATCCGGATACGTATCCATCATGTTTGCTGCACCCACAGCATGCTTGGCAAGTCCTGTGTTTTGCTTTAAAACTACCATATCCCTCAGCAGTGGACCAATTTCAAGTTCAATTCTTAACCCTAAATATTATTTACATTTAAAACTTCTAAGTTACAAATAATTTACGAATCTGAATTGTGACTTGTGATTGCATTTATTAGATATTTAAAGTCGTATATGTATTCTTCTTGGTTATATCACATTAGGTATTTATTTGCAAAAATTGAAATATATCCTGTACTGCAAACCGTGATCTAAACCAGACCAAACTGTAAGATTTAGGGTTTGGTTTGAAAAATTAAAAAATACGGTTTGGTTTGGTTTGAAAAATTCCAAACCGTAAAATTACGGTTTGGTTTGGTTTGGGCATAAACCGGCCTAAACACCAACACATGTCTATTTAATTTTTTTCCAACTGAAAATTAGATGTGCGCACCCCCTCCCCAAAGTAAAACTGAGTCCAATTTCCTATTATAACAAGCTGCAATTGCTATATTTCTATTATTACCAATACTGCATTCCCAAAGATTAATAGACTTTATTTCCCCTGCTATCATACATAAAATGTTGTATTATATCGTTTTTATAGTAAATGGCAGTGTAGTATTAGGCTATCATCATTGGGGCAACACAAAGGGATTCTACTACAACCCCAACCCTAAGCATTCAAATGTTTTTTTTTTAACTACATTACATAAAATATCAAAATTTCTACCCGATTCACGAGGACTCGAGAAGATGTGGGAGGCGAGGAGGTGGAAACGCGATGACACTGGAGTGGATGGAGCATAGGCAACGTGGCGAGGCTGGAATGGATAGAGAGTGTAGGCGATGCAATCGGAGGTGGTGTTCACTGTTAGGAATTCAAACAGTTCAGCATTAGTTTGAATCATGAGTACAAGGTGTTCTAACCATTGATAATCACACACACGTCTCATTATTTTATAGAACATGATATTTTATACTACTTGATAATAACCTCGAGTATCTTTAGGATCTAGTATATTGATTTGTTTACTAGATTACTTTTCGTATATTAATAGATTGGCTTCATTGCAAGCTCATTGATGAATTAAGGTATTCCCAGTTGATAAACAAAGTTTTTCATTGTTAAGTCAAATGGAAAAGCTATCTGTTCCATTTCCATCCAACATCACTGAACACACAATAATCCCAGAACCTAGAATTTTCATCTCATCAAATTCTGTAACTTAGGTCTACAAGGCATAGATTTTTATACACAAACACTGAATTTGAAAAACACTTGGATCAGAAAACTAAAACAATCCAAACTCGAAATCTGCAAAGAAATTTTCTCACCACGCCCCCCAAGATGAACATAAAAACCCCGGAGCACCAAGTAGGGTTGCAAATGAATCAAATAATTTTGATTCGATTCGCATTCAATTTTATGATTCGAATTCGAATAAAAGATATTCGATTCGATTCGATAGGTAAACAAATATGAATACAAAATCTCAATATTCGATTCGATATTCGTTCATATTCGCTTAAATATTTATTATATTTAAATTTAACTAGCTAAATTAACACTCAAGTCCATTCAATTTAATAATTTAACCTAACCAACCATTTTGAACATTTTGAAGCTCAATCCCAATTTATTATACACTAACCCATTATCCATGAGAAATACTCATTTTTTAGGGCACAAAGAGAACAGCAGATGGGCGCTGCTGCCCTCTCTTTTCTTCTCCTATTCTTCCATTTTTTTTCTTCCTTTTTCTTTATACAGCGAGCAACTTTGTTGAGGCTTGCGAGAAAAATGGCTGCTAGAAGCAGAGGCACAGGCGACCGTAGAGTGTGTGAGAGGCGCCGAATGTTGAGGGAGGGCGACACAGATTGAGGAGCGGTGGAGGCAGCTAAAGCAGACACGAGCATCGAACAAAACAAAGAGTTAGTGGTGGTGTTAGCAGCTAGCTGAGAGTGAGCAGCGAGATGAAAGCAGACAGCGTACATGGAGGCTTGACCGGAGCTCCAGCAGTGGTGATGTTCAAGTGGAAAAAGCTCATTCGGTCCATTATTCTCATTTATTCATTGTTTTACAGTTTTATTTTATTTTAGTCTCAGCTTTATATTTTTTATGGTATTGTTGGTTGAGCAACGAGCAGCATTATATGCTTTGTTTGGCAAACTAATTTTTCGTGCTTAGATAGTGTAGATCTATTATTTTTTAGAATGAGTCCTTTTTTTAAGGAAAAATTCCATTTATTGGCATAAAAACACGGTACAAAGGATGTCATGCCAAGAATCCAAACTCTTCAGGCATGCTATTACAACCAACGAACAGAAAACTCAAAAGCAATATCTAACACAGCATACACAGTCCCATAATCCAGAACAGTAGCTACTCATCCCATCAATCTAACACCTTCTTCATTCAACACAGTTTCATAACCATTCTTCTAACTTTCCTTATGTAACACTTTTACTTCCGCAACGTGTCGCATTACATCCATGATCGGTCCCCACAGATACCAAAATCGCCAAGGAATTCTTTATGGTTCCCTCATCCACTTAACTACATTGGATAATCACACTCAAAAATCAAATTGCAAAGAGGAAAACCTTGATCCCGTATCAAAGCCGCATATACTCGGTTAATCGCGTCACCTTCGCCTCAGTCGAGTAAGTCCAACCAATAGAATATGATAGAATGAATATTACATTCCCTATGTCATCCCGAATAACCCCTCCAACACCTGCCTCACCCGGATTACATTGAGAATGTGTTAGATGCTTAGATTTGGTTGTTTAAATATTAGGTTTGTTGATGATTTTAGGATTTTAGGTTTAGAAATGTAAAAATATTCTTTGATTAAATTTAAATGTTAGTAATATTCTTTTAAGGTTGAAGATTTATTGTTGATTTTTAGATGTAAATATTTTGATTGTGGAATGAATTCGTGCCTATTTTTGAGGTTTCATTTGTTGGTAGTATATTGGTTGTTTTGAGAATGTTTGATGTTGGATGGAAAGAGAAGCATAGCAGCAGTAGTGAAACAACAACAGTGGAGGCGCTGGTCTGGATAAGGCGGAGCAGCAGCTGGATGGAGGACCAGAAAGGCGATGCGCAGTGGAGCTGTGACCATGAGATGGCTCTGGCAAAGGCGCAAAGTGACGAGGACGACAGTGGGCTGGTATCTCAGTTTTTTTCCTTCATTTTTGTTCTTTTCCTTCGTCCTTTGATGTTTGCTGGACTTTGTTGGATATTTTTTGACTTTGTTGTTGTTGTGCATTGTTTGGGGATTATATTTTTGATATAACAAAATGGGAGCATTGTAAATTTACGCAGGCATCTTTTGGACATGGATTGTTTGATTGTTGAATAATTTTATTGCCTATTTTTTAGGTTGGGAATGTTTAATGTTAGATAGTATAGAATATTGGGTGTATGAAGTTCTTTGATGCTTGAACAAATTTGATGATTTTGGTATATCATGGACAAAGAAATAATCTAAAATTTATTTATTGCAACCTTCTAAAATGGCTTGATTGAAATTAAGTCTGCAAGCTTGTTCTAAAATTCTAAAGTGACATAAAGGAAACTGAATTTGCAGGTTTGATCTAAAATTACAGGAAACAAAATAGAGCAGTTTGGAACTTACTAAAATGGAGCAGTCTGGAACTTTGCAAACTGAATCGAGGAGCAGCCTGGAATTTTTTTGATATTATTGAAATTTGGAATGTTATTTGAATTGGTGTGTTATTGAAATTTGGAATGTTATTTGCTATTTGTCCATTGTAAACTACTTTTGTGAAATATTTTTGGGATTTCTTATTCGTATTTTTATTTTTAGAAGATGTTTTGTGAATTTCGAATCGAATAGTTTCGAATCGAATCGAATAATAACGAATCGAAGCGAATATATTCGAATCGAATAAAATAATATCGAATCGAATATTCGAATCGAAGCGAATAATTCAAATATTCATTTCGAATCGAATTCGAATACCATTTGTTATTCGTTTAAAAATTGAATACAAATACGAATATTCGAATATTTTTTTCGAATACGAATACGAAAAAGTGCTATTGGCTTCGATTCGATTCGTTTGCAACCCTAGCATCAAGCGAGACCCTCTGTTTTAGGGAATAGAAAAACAAACACACATTCCATACCAAATATCAAAATCCGAAATAAACTTGAAAGCAACATTGAATATAACACAATTAATTACAAAGATGAAACAACTTAACACAGATGAAACCAAGATTTCAGATTTTTAATCACCTGGAACTGAAATGAAATCAAATGATCTGATTCGTTCACGCAGCAAGAACGGGAAACACAAAAGATCAATCCATAAAATGCGCGCGAAGATCACAACAACAAACATTGAACCAACGATTTCCACATTCTTTCAGCCATCCTCTCCTCGTCTCCGCTTGGCCGTCCTGATTCCGTCTCCAAATTGTTCTGCACTGCTGCTAGTCCTCGATAATTGAAAAAAAAGAAAATTAATTATAGGAAATATCCTAAATGGGGAGAGAAATTACTGCAACTGCAAGCAGCTATGCTGGCCTAAGGGCTTGCTTCAATTTACTCCAAAATCTCGTTAATCGTTATGCTTGCACCTTGCGAAAATGGTAACAAACTCACTCAATGCATAGTTCACTATTTGTTTAATATGTGCACGTGGTTGTTTAATTTCAGATTGATTTGTATCAATGAAATTGAAATGAAAATTTTAATAATATAACTATTTCAATTTTAGTTATAAAACACATGAGTGTCAATGTTTTAAAAAAATAATTATAAAAAAGTTCGTGTACCTGAATTTTATATATAGAAATAATACTCAAAACATAAAGTTTGTGAATTAATATAGGCCATATTTTCTCAAAAGCACATCAATTCTCCTCCTCCAATTTTTATCTTTCAATGAATTATGACTTATGGGTATATAAACCATTCATGTTAATTTGTATTTTTTTAATTTAATAGTAAGCATTAAATAATTAAATTAAATCATTATCTCCTTTATAAATAGCAATTTTCAATTTTCATTTTTTTAATATAGATTTTTGCAATAAATTTATTGTCCCCTATTTATATTTGTAATTTATTTATTCATAGTGAGAATTTGATTAAGTTGGGCTAACCTAAAAAAAAATTAAGTGGTACAACGCACATCCAAATTGAGCCGGAAATCCAATCTATGAATCATTCACAGTCAATAGCATTACCGTTCTCATAATGAAGACTTAGAGAGTCGGCTTTTTGCAGATCCATCAACTTACCAAATTTTGAAATTCTGGTTCCTCGATGAAAACATCAACTTATAGTGGCAGCGTTGTTGTTTTCCTACTTCTCTTTAAGGTCAAATTTTAACTTTACTAAATTTCTTTTATCAAAAGCTCAAACAAAGAATTCAAAATAATGAAGGGCCCGTTTGGATTGGCTTTTAAAAAAAGCAGAAGCCAAAATCAGAAGCAGAAGTGAAAGCCAAAAGCAGAAGCAGGTAACTTTTGTGTTTGGATGGAATGTTTGAAAAACAGTTTTTTTTCAAAAGTGTGCTTGGATATGTAAGGGCCCGTTTGCATTGGCTTTTGAAAAAAGCAGAAGGCAAAAGCAGAAGCAGAAGTGAAAGCCAAAAGCAGAAGCAGGTAACTTTTGTGTTTGGATGGAATGTTTGAAAAGCAGCTTTTTTTCAAAAGTGTGTTTGGATGTGTAAAAGTGAAAAGTGCTTTTTAAATGTATAAATTACCAAAAAGGACATGCTACTTAATATGATAATAAGATATATTTATAGTGTAATTTATATTAAGTAATGAGGGTATTTAAATCTTTGCACAATTTACGAAGTGCTTTTGGCTTCTGCTTTTCGGAGAAGCACCCCCTGAGCTGCTTCTCCCAGAAGCACTTTTGCAGCTTTTCGAGGTGCTTCTGCTTTTTTAAAAAAGCCAAACCAAACGTTTCTTTTTCCCGAAAAGTGCTTTTGGCAGAAGCAAAAGCCAAAAGCACCTTGGTAGAAGCCAATCCAAACACCCTCTAAAATTGAAAAGTGCTTTTGAAATGTGTAAATTACCAAAAAGGATATGTTATTTATATATAATAGTATATATTTATAGTGTAATTAAAATAAATTAATAGGGGCATTTATGACTCTGCACATATTACTAGGTGCTTTTGGCTTCTGCTTTTCGGAGAAGCACCCCTGGGCTGCTTCTCCCAGAAGCACTTTTGCAGCTTTTCGAGGTGCTTTTGCTTTTTCCCAAAAGCCAAAACAAACACTCTTTTTTCTTCAAAAGTGCTTTTGGCAGAAGCAAAAGCCAAAAGCACTTCAAAATAAGCCATTCCAAACGGCCCCGAATTCTATTGGCAGCAATTAGGATGCATTTATTTTTTTATTTTTTTATTTTTTTTGCAATTAAAATATTTGCGGTAAAATATACTACCTCTGTTTTTTTAATTTTGCAACATTTCAATTTTTTACACTATTCATTGTTTAATTTTGATTCAAACTTTTATTATAGTTATACAAGGAAAAATATAGTCAAATGAGATCTTATTAAATTCGTCTTATCTTGTAGTTTAAGAATATCAACTTTTTATAACTTTTACTTATACACAATTTGAGTTATTAATCATTAAAAATATGCATTAGACTGCGTACAATGAGTGAATGTTGCACTTTAAAGAGAACGGGAGAACGGAGGTAGTACTTCTAGTGTTATAAGCGGGGAAATGAAAATAGAAATACTAGTATTTTAGGGAGCTTAATGCAAATTTCAAAATATCAAAGGGTAAATAAAAAGTCAGGATTGTGGGCCCAGTCATAGCTGACAGCCGCGTGGTGGCGGATGGATTGATAAATATGCAGATGAAGGTCTTCTGTGCCAAAAACTGCGTGAACTTACCTCAAAACTTCCAAGGTCGGGCGCTCGGGCGTCTCTCCAGTGTTTCTCCGGGGTGCATTTGGTCTGTTTGCTAATAATTCGTTGCGTCTTTCTATGCGATTAACGCAGTAAATTTGTTAAAAAAGTTGAATTCTTTACAGATAATTAGATCAGCGGGTGGAAATGGCGGGAGAAAGGAATTGGATTCAGCGCAAGATCTTGCTGTACAACGTTACGTTTGGGCTGTATATGCTCGATTGGTGGGAGCGTCTCCTCTTCAGTATCCTTCAATTATTTTTTTCCCGCTCTTATTGGATTCATTGCTTTTGATTGTTTGATACGATATAATATATTGTTCGTTAGGTCTATATTAGGGATCCTTCAATTCTCGTGTTCGGATCTTCCTGATCAAAAAATTTAAGTGGAATTGCATACGATTCGATTTTATTTTATTTTTATTTATTATTATTATTTTTTTTGTCTATACAAAATATGGACTTTAGATTGAATTGCCTTTACATGAATAGATACACTGGTTCTCGTGTTGATGTGGTTTGTTTGCTTTAACGTGTTCCGGCATACATCGGATTTCTGCAAAAGGTATGATGCTTTTCTTCTGTTCTTTTCTGTTCCTGTTTTCAATTTGGGATATACACGATTCAAGCGAGAGAAATGACTAATCATTTTATTTGGCCTTTGTTCCTTGATAAAAGTATAATTTGCTGAGCACCAATTAAAATTTTGGGTGAAACAATAAATAATTCTACTTCCACCCTTGGTGGGTTGTCTTTCAGGTATTTGATTTTGTGTTTATCGTGTATCTGAATCTGTTCTAGTATGAATGGGAAATGGATTGCACTCTGATTTTGTCTACGGTCATATCTTCTGACAATTCTTTATAGTGTATACTGAATTTATCATCATTGATAATAGTTTTCAAGACTAAGTTGATTCTTTTATGTGCTTCACTAATTCCTCTGGGCTCTGATGGAAAATATAATATGTCTACTATAAAAAAAAGTGGCAAGAGGGAGACTTTTAAATACTGGTTTCTGTGTTTTTTGGTTCTGCTGTTACGTTTAAATAAATCATAGAGAATGGTTTGCACACAAAACTCTTCAGTCTTCAGCACCAACTGTTTTGGTTAAATTGTGAACGACATGGTTTTCTCAAGTTTGAGTTTAAAACATAATTGCTTATACCTCAGCTTTATATGGCAATATTTTGTGACCATGATTAAACTATCCCTAGCCATTTTGTCTTCTTCCCTTTTCCCCTTATCTCCAGAGGAGTAGATCACGCCAATGCCACATGGATTTGTTGGGTTTAGACTAAAGTATCAGTAAAAGCCCAAGGTCAAGCTGGCACTTGCTTCTACATTTCTTTCATAGTGCTGTGGCATGGGATCATTCATGACTCTTAGTTGGTAGCTTACAACCATTGATTTTGTAAAAGGAACCTTTTGTCTATACCTTTTTTATCGGTATAATGAAAATTGGAAAATGGCCATCTAATTGTATGCTAGAAATGTCTTGATTTTGATTTTTTCCCCAAATATTAATTATTTAGATTGAAATAAGGAAAATTGGAAAAAGGCCTTCTAATTGTATTCTAGGAAAAATACCTTGGAATAATTTCAATCAACCTGACTCGAAACTTAATGTATGGAATTGTTCAATTTGTGTTTGCAATTTCTCAATGTGGCTTATGAGGTGTGTGCTGTAATGTGCCATATTTCAAATGACCATTTATGTGATAGTGATGCAGCTTTAACAACTTTGTCATGACGAACTTCCATACTGCTATAATGTTTATTCATGGAAAGTAGGGGCAGGAGTATTTGTGTCATCTTTCTAAGCAAGTAGAATTGTTGGATGCAGTTGTCTAGCCGCCTTAATTTGCCCAATTTGAAATAAGAATGCAAGAACAAACATATTTCAGAATTAGTCAGAGAGCACTTGTCCTTGTACTTCAACTACTTTCGACATAGGAGATGCAGTTCCTGACTCACTTCTGATATAACCTGAACTCCTGAAGTTATTATTTCCACTTTTCAATTCTCCATACATGACCCGGGGGTTGTGGGGGTTGTTTAATTTTTACACAGATATTTGTGCGTTGACAGCTATTAGAAAAGCATTTTTGTTTAAGAACTGTGATTGCGCCACTTTATTTTGATATGGAAATAAAGCTATTAGTGTTGAAGTCATATGGAACAGCTGATGAACCTACCTTATCCTCTGGTTTTTCTGTGAAGTATTTTGATTAGCTCTATATAGTGTAACCAAATCAAATTGCTCATCAACTGTCCATGCCCCTAGTCTTTTTCACGACACCCTCATTTAATCATGTGACTAAATTCTGCTCACATTATGGGCAAGCACAAAACAGAATTTTCTCTTTTCTTCTTTAGATAGTCAAGCCAATTTTGTATTACCAGACAATTTGGTGATACCAAACAAACACACGAGGGATGTTTATCTGCCAGTTTTATTCATTTATTGACAATCTGCTGTACGCCTATATGTTTAACATGAAATCTACACTCTTTTGATAGCTTTATGTTGATTTTTTTACAGGATGCTGCATTGACTCAATTGGCAGTCCCTCGAATCTGAATCATGTAATTTGAACTATGTTGGAGCCTGGCCAAATCTTTTTACTTATTCCGTATTCAGAGCATAATAACTCTTTATTTGATATTTATATTCACGAAAGTTTTGTAATGTCATTTGGCAATCATATTTGTGTAAATGATAGATTTCTAGGTTCTGTTTCTTATTTGCCTCGAATCTTCTTGGCATGAATACTGTGTGATATGAAGCAACGATATACTAGTACATGGCTTTTGCTTCATTTCCTCCATAAAGATAGTATTTATAATATTTTGGTAATTAGCAAACTTACTCCCCTATTGACTCTTGTGGCTGTGGGCAAAGATTTTGCATTGGTGAATCATGACAAATTGTTAGTGGGCAAACCCCCTGCTCAGGAGTCAGACCTAGCACGGATTCTCTTTCTGCTGGGGTCTTTTATGTGGTACGTATTTCTTTCTTCATCTTGATACTACATCGATATTTTATCTACTGCTTGCTATAATTTGATTTTTATCGAACATTAATAACTGTGTTTTTTTTTCCCCATTTTTTTGGTTAAAGAGAATAGAGAATAATACAAATGTGAAGCAATCATATATGGTATTGCGATGCATAACCCATCTATGGTATATGTATAGATTGAGATAAACCGCATGGGGGGAGGGTAGTGCGATGCATAACCCAACTATGGACTATGCCTATGGTATTACTTTTTTCTTTTTCTTTTTCTCTTTTTGTTTTTTGTTGAATGAACCGAATTGATATGTATCCATCCGTCCTATTAATTCTTTCACTTTCCTCCTTTGCCCCGTCCCACTATAATTGTTATATTTCCTTTTATAAAAAAAGTTTTACTTTATAAACATCAACTAAAACATCATATCAATTAATTGTTTTATTTTTTTTCTCAATTGAAATAAACATCACATCAACTAATTACTTCATTTTAATACAATAAAACATTCTACTTAAGACACTGTGCTAAAAAATTATGGGATATTATTAATGGGATGGAGAGATTACTATTTTTTTCGAAGTTTTTTTTTCTCCTTGTTTATTATCAAACCAATTATCAAAGCTGGAGATGAATCGGCTGTCAAGCAAAAAACAAGCTGGAGATGAGGAATAGCCTAAGTGGCAAAGTCTAAAACTTCCAAGTTCCAACCTTAGGTTGGAGGTTCGATTTTTCACCCGGCTCTCAATCCCATTCTTTTATTCACTTTGTAATGTATGTGCGACGGGCTTCCATCACACTTTCTCTGGTTTCGATTCCTAAAAAAAATACATATCAAAGCCCCATAAAAATGACAACAAAAAAATTTATAATTTAGAGTGAAACTAAATATGCATTAGATCTCATGTCAGTAGCGGTTGTTTACTTCTAAACATTTATAGTTCAATTATATAATTTATCTTAGTTGTGTTTCTTTTGTGGGATATTATAGACGTTGAGGTTAGAGATGGGAAAATAAGAATCTTTATCAGAAGTAAAATCTCGGAAAAAAAAAAGTCCACACACTATGGCTGAATACTCATTAGTCATTATTTCGATGACACCGACACACCATTATCCTGGCTTTGGTTTGACATGCATACATATGCCCTCCAGCTTTATTACTATTCCTATTACTTACCTTTACCTCTGTTCTTTATTCTTTAATAATTGAACTATTTCGGCATGCAATCCAATAAATATTTTTAACTAATAATAACTCATATTGTATATATGTAAAATCATAAAAATATATTCTAAAACTACGTGATTAGGCGAATCTAACAAGATCTCATTTTACTATGTTTTATCTTATAGAACTAGGTTAAAAAATTTGATGAAAGTTACTTAGGGAATAGTTACTAGTATGCAAATGGAGCAATTAAATGAAAACGGAGGAAGTATTCTTCCTCCGTCTCATTTTTATTGTTACGTTTGATTTTTTGACACTATTCACTGTTTAAGTTTGATTCGAATTTTTGTCATAGTTAGGTAAGAAAAAATATAATCAAGTGAGATCTTGTTAGATTCGTTTAATCTTGTAGTTTTAGAATATCACATTTTTATAATTTTTTATTGTACACAATTTAAGTTATTAACCGTTAAAAATGTGCATTGACATACGTGTCAGGTGAGTCCGTAACAATTATAATGAGACCGATGTAGTATATACTATTATTATAACTAGTTACTATTACTACTACTATATTTGTCAGCAATGTCTGAATCCTTAAAAGCTAAGGATATTTTTCACTATCTTTTTTACATAAATTACTAAATGTCATCATGTCATCACAATGATTTAAACGAATATTGTATGATGAATTAATAATGGATGTGTATTCCTCCCCTATCCCTCCCTTTTATCCCCTTTGTAATTTGTGTGGTTTGGGCTCCCACACACCTTTGCCGACACATGAGTGTCACTGTTTAAAAAAAAAAAATGGATGTGTATTCTTGGAAAAGTCCAGATATTAGGGTAGTAGTATATGTAATTTCTTGCATTTAACTCGAATGATTTAATAGTAGTAATAATTATGCTACTCTATTTCTGGAAAATAATGATAATCAATTAATTATGTTAGTAATGGTAAGAAACATTAATTAAAATAGTTCAGGTCAAATTTTGGTACTAGCTATTTTTATTTTTGGGAGCTAGGTAGCATTAGTGCATCTGGTCTGTATCTTATCTGTTACAAAAAGGAAATTTATTTATCTATCACATGATTATTAAGGCCTTTAATGAGTACATAAAAATAGTGTACATCATCAAAATTAATAAATTTACCAGCATATACTATGTTTTAAAAATTTCCAGTTGTACCCTCACTAGGCCAGTTGACAGCTGGGAGGGACGATTCTCCTCTCTTTTTTTTTTTTTTTTTTTTTTTAATTATTATTATTATTATTATTTTAATTATCTCCTTTAAAGTTGGATGGCATATATATATATATATATATATATATATATATATAATATGGTATGTTAAAGCAAAGCCAGAATTAGTGGCGTGTCCAGGCTTCTGCTCTTCAAAAAAAAGAATTAGTGGCGTGTCACTGTCATCGAAATAATAATGATGAGTATTCCCACATACTTCTACATTGCGACTGACTGTCGCATGCGTCGTCCTCCTGCAGCATAAAAAAAAATTGGTTTTTGCCACTCAAATTATCGAATGCGACCGCACCTTCCCACACCACTCAAATTTAATTTGTTGTAGTTATGCACATAATTAAATACTAAAATACATGTCTTTTCTTCTTCTTCTTCTTTCTAAGATTTCAAATTTGTCCCCGTGCTATTATCATACATGCATGCATAAATGACACCCACAAATTTTATCATCTGCCACAATATATTTTAATTTCTTTTTCAATGATTGATCACTCTAGTAGCTAGGGATGTCGCTAGCTGTATACTGACTAATCTCTTTTGTAAGAGGGTGGGAAGTTGTTTTAGAATTTTTAAAGCTGCTATATATATAATCAAAGCCAATAGTGGATCATTGACCTTTAATTAAGGTTGGAGGATCTCCAACTACTCCACCCCCAAATTATTCTTGCATTATAGGATGAACAGAAATTTATATACTATGTATTTTTTAAAGCAAATTTAATAGTAGTTACGAGTATTATTGAGAAATTTTTCACGCTACCTATCTTTAAAGTACTATTATTTTTTCTTTCCTTTTTTTAAATTAAAAAGAAATCTAGTCGAGTTCGTATGTAGGAATATGATTATATTATTATTGATATGGGTGACATATCTGTCCTTAAACATAGTAATTATAGTAATTATCTTTTTCAGTTGGGAGAGATCGATGGCTGAGTGACTAAAACGTCGGATTGCTAATAACTCGATTGAAGCGTGTGCATAATTAGAATTACTAAAATACAAAACATTGTTATATATATATATATATATATATATATATAATACGGCTCCAAAAAATTTTAAGTAGTGTCTCAAAAAATAATAGAGCTACATTGAAATTAGGGATAGTAATTAGAACACAATATATATTGAGAAAAGTTTGGTTGGAATGAATTATCCGGTGTCACCATAAAAAATAAGTGGTGGCACCAAACCCAGTTAAATCTAAGAAAAATTTACTATACAAAATAACAGTTTCATCAAGTTAAGTGATATCTTATGCCTCACATGTTTATAAAATAAATCCGATATATGGCAATTAATTTAATCTCTAACGATTTTTTTTTTAATTTAAAAGAAGAATATGAAAGCAAAAAGTTAAAACTGTACTATTAATCAAGACTTGGTTTGAGAATATTTTATATGTTATAGTTTAGAATTTTAATTAGCAATAAAGATTACTTTTAAATAAATAATTATGAGACTTGATTTTAATTAGGGGTTGGAGTTTAATACTAGAGAATTAGTTTTCCTAAACCCTAAAGAATTAGTTTTCCAAAAGTTTTTACTTCAAAAATTTAATGCCTGCCTCATTATTCGAAACTTCGAATAATCAAATAATTGAACAACTTTAGCATCTTAAAAATTAGTACTAGTATTAAATTCCATACTAAACTTTAAATATTACTAAAAAATATTTCTAAACAAAGCCCAACAATATCTAAATCAATAGCTGAAACTTGAATTAACATTGAGTTGTTTTACTCTCACCATCAAATAGGCTTTGACTATAGCTACTTAAAGTGATGGATGATTATGAATTATGTTGACATATTGTCCCGTTTACTCTGTTTTATTTATTTGTCCTATCATTACTGTAGGAATAAAATGAGAGATTAAAAATGATTGAAATCATATTACTAGTAGGGGAGTAGTTTCGTACTCGAATTGTTCTACTGTTATAACACTCCATTTTTATAATTAATTATATAGACCAACATACCTCGTCATGGCTTACCTAAGCGCTGAGGGAGTAGTAGAGATGTTTTTTTGTCGTTTTGCTTTACATTTAACCTGCGCCTCCAATACCGCTATTAAATCTGAAAGAGAGATCATACAGAATATGTTGATTTTCTGTTCTGTTTTGACACAATATATATTAACATAATTATTACAGAACTTCCTGGAATCTATTACAAAATTGTACGTGGAATAACTTCTGCGGATCTGATCGAACTGTATCCTAGAATCCTTGAACGGATTCTCACTCGTTTTCTTTTTCTTCTCGTTTTCATCCCAAGTGCTTTCCTGTCTCTCTCAAACGCCCTCGATTTTTCCGGCAATCCTCACGGCGGCGCATTCAATTCTACTCCGCCCTCACTTCCTTCATTTTTTTCTCAGGTGATTTTTACGTGCTAATTCAGCATGATTCAATACTTTCTGCTACGCATCATAACCTATTTAATATATCCCAAAATATATAACAAGATTATACTTTGAAAAAATTGAGTGGCACGGAGAGACGACTATCGGTTTTGGAAGAAATTCGGCTCAAGTTGAGAGCTTTTTATTCATTTTATTCATCGCACCCCTTTTTGTTTCTGAAAAATCGATGCTTGTATTAGTTTATGTTCTTAATTATGGATAATGGATCACTTCTGAGCATTTATAGGATGATATACAAGGTGTTGAGGTATTAACTGCAGGTTTCTGTTTTCATTCATTTCTGAAGCTTTTATGGTGCGCTATTTTTTTATAATTTCCAATTTGTATTTTCCCTTTGCTTTTCCATCCAAAATGGATTATTGTTTTGTCCACTTTCCGAAGAAGTTTAGCCCTCAGGTTTGAATTTTCGGTGAGCATATGGAATGGAAGTATGGAACACTATGTTTCTTCCAGTCATTTTAAAATGGTTTTAGCATATTCTTGCCTAACCATTTTTTTAAATCTATTATTGCCAATGTTGGTTAATTACTGTTTAATTGGGATTAAATTGATCAGCAAATGGGTTTAGTTTAATCATTATGTAAATGTCTGTGTTTGTCATAGACTGTCTCTTTGTCAACGCAGCACAGTGCTGAATCTGGAAATACACACTCTGTATACAACAATGGTACAATAATAGTAATATCATAGCACCGTCCTCACATGATACTTTTAATAAGTAATGAGCGATGGCATTTCCATGAGGGATCTGTTTGATTTCTTCATGATAATGCTGCTATTTATCCTTGTTCTATTTTTTTCCTTTTAAATTTAATACATATATATTTAATTTATATATACTATTTAAAATGAAGAAAAAAAAAAAAGAGGCATTACATTATTTTGTGACAACTGAGATTTATGGACGTGGTTAGGTGGTGGTTAAGTATCATAGTCAAACAAATAAAGTATTCTGAGGTGTACTGTGTACACTCTGAATTGGTTCCTTTTTTAGCATTCTTATTTGTATATTTCACGTGATTCTGCATTCTGCAATCCTTATATGGCTGCTCCCTGTGTATTCTCATTTTTTGCCACAAGACCATACTTTTGAAGTCTGTGAAGAAGAATTAATTTTATCTTCTTTTTTTATATTTCTTTCCTTAACCCGCTTTGCTGTTGATCGTATCCCCTGTGTGAATTGATAGTATTTGTTTGTGAATATATTCAAGGATCAACTTTTGTTGTGATTTCTTTTGAAGGGTTTGGTTTTGATATTGTTCTTTTTTTCGTCCTATACCTTTTTGTCATTCGGTGATGAAGTGTGACCATGCTTGTTAATCTTTTCTTTATCAATGGAATTTGAAATTACAGAGTGGGAAGGAAGGGCATAGGAATTGAGGGAGGCCGAAGATGGGGAGCCAGTGGAATGCGTTCTGCGGGGACTCCAATTGTTCAGGCGGCCATGGGTCTCATTGCGGTGCAGATTTGATCCTTCTGACAGAATCCTCTTCCTGCGCCAACCATATCCTAACAATTTGTTTCGATGCCCTTCTCTTCACCACGTTCTTATTCACCATTTTCTCCAAGGGGTCATTCAAATCCTCGCACATGGTTCCATCGCTTCGGAGCATTTCATGGCTGCAGCTACTGTCGGCTGTATATAACGGTTTTCTGGGAATTATTTGCTTGTGTTTTGGGATCTGGGTTTTGGAAGAGAAATTTAGAAAAGCACAAGGTATTCTGCCTCTGCACCGGTGGATGCTATTCGTGCTTCATGGATTGATATGGTCGTCGATGGGATTAACCGTGAGCCTCAGGGGGCAGTATTTTGCAAGAGCTCCATTGAGGCTGTTGTCCGTTCTTGTGTTCCTCTTCACTGGAATTGCGTGCGGGTTATCGATTTTCACGGCTGTTCATGGAAATGAGGTATCCGTTAAAATTGTAATGGATGTGTTAACTTTTGCGGGATCTAGTTTATTGATGTTGTGTGCTTACAAAGGTTTGACGTATGGAGCCAATGAGGGAGGTGAAATATATGATCCTCTGCTCAGCAGTGCCGATGATAGCAGTAAAATTCATAAAGTCGGTGCTGTTACGCCATTTTCTAGAGCCGGGTTTTTCAGTTCATTTACATTTTGGTGGTTGAATCCATTGATGAAATTGGGGAAGGAGAAAACTCTTGAGGATGAAGATATGCCCATGTTGAGAAGTGATGATCGAGCAGAGTCGTGTTACCTACTGTTTACAGAGATATATAACAGATACAAGCAATCTGATTCAGCAGCCCAACCATCGATCTTGAAGACCATATTGTTGTGTCACTGGAAAGAGATACTCTTGTCAGGGTTCTTTGCACTATTGAAGGTGGTTACGATTTCTGCTGGCCCTTTACTACTCAAAGCATTCATTAAGGTTGCAGAAGGAAATGTGGCATTCAAATCTGAAAGGTATCTACTGGTTGTAGCACTTTTCTCGACGAAGATCCTTGAATCTATATCTCAAAGACAGTGGTACTTTAGATCCAGGCTAATTGGTCTTAAGGTAAGGTCAGTGCTTTCTGCAGCCATATACCGGAAGCAGTTGCGATTATCTAATGTTGCTAAGCTGACGCATTCTAGTGGCGAGATAATGAATTATGTTACGGTGGATGCCTATAGAATTGGAGAATTTCCTTTCTGGTTCCATCAGATATGGACAACAAGTCTCCAACTCTGTCTTGCAGTTGCCATTCTCTTCCAGGCAGTTGGACTCGCGACGGTTGCTTCCATAACTGTGATTGTTCTTACTGTCGTATGCAATATGCCTCTTGCGAAGTTACAGCACAAGTTTCAGAGCAAACTCATGGTGGCGCAGGATGAACGATTGAAGACCCTGAATGAGGCTCTCGTGAACATAAAGGTGTTGAAACTATATGCGTGGGAGTCTCATTTTCGGGTTGTAATAGAAAATCTGAGGAAGATTGAGGATAAATGGTTGTCTGCCGTGCAAATACGTAGGGCGTACAATTCTTTCCTCTTCTGGTCTTCCCCTGTATTAGTATCAGCAGCTACCTTTGGTGCTTGCTATTTCCTACATATTCCACTGTCTGCTAGCAATGTTTTCACATTTGTAGCGACATTGCGCCTGGTTCAGGATCCTGTTAGAACCATTCCTGATGTTATTGGAGTGTTCATTCAAGCAAAGGTCGCATTTACCAGGATTGTGAAGTTCCTTGAGGCTCCAGAGCTGGAAACTGAAAATGTCCGGGTAAAGTCACATACAGATGGTAAGGATCACGGCGTGTCTTTCAAGTCAGCTGACTTATCATGGGATGAGAATCCATCGAAGCCCACACTGCGAAACATCAATTTGGAAGTCAAGGGAGGCGACAAGATTGCAATTTGTGGCGAAGTAGGATCGGGCAAATCTACTCTCCTTGCAGCCATTCTTGGAGAGGTTCCAATAACTCGTGGAATTGTGAGCCTACATAACCTTGTCCTGTGATTTATTTGACAATTGCATAGTTTTAAATGTTTTCCTTTTTCACTTAAGCATGTTTTTTTTTTTCTGGTATACTTTACATTGATTTTGATTATTTTGCATAAGGTAAGCCTGATATATCTTACAACAATCTTTTAATTATAATATATTTTCCAGGTTCAAGTTCAAGGGTCCATTGCCTATGTTTCTCAATCAGCATGGATTCAGACAGGAAGCATTCGAGAAAACATTTTGTTTGGATCTGCCTTCGACAGCAAGAGATATCAAGATACGCTCGAGAGGTGCTCATTGGTGAAGGACCTCGAGCTTCTACCCTATGGCGATCACACTGAGATAGGCGAAAGAGGAGTTAACCTCAGCGGTGGTCAAAAGCAACGTATTCAACTCGCCCGTGCACTCTATAAAGATGCCGATATATATCTCTTGGATGACCCTTTCAGTGCTGTTGATGCACACACTGCCTCAAGCCTATTTAATGTTAGTATCATCACTGGCGGTTCAATATTTGAGTGTTTCTCATTTAAGTCATTTCTCATTGATTTCATGATTGCCAGGAATACGTCATGGGAGCCCTAGCACAGAAGATTGTCCTTCTGGTTACCCATCAAGTTGATTTCCTTCCTGCATTTGATTATGTCTTGGTGAGTTCCTAGGACATTCATTTTGAATATTTTCCTCAAATCAAGTGTATTAGTTGCTTGATGTTTTGCAATGGTAAACACTAAACAGGGCATTAAAATGGTTAATTTTGTCCATGTTTCCTAACAAGTGCATCCCAATTTGGACAGTTGATGTCAGATGGCGAAATTTTGCATGCTGCACCGTATTCTGAGCTGCTGGCGTCGAGCCAAGAATTTCAGGATCTTGTGAATGCACACAAAGAAACTGCTGGTTCTGAAAGGCTTTCAGAGGTATCTGCTCCTCAAAGGGGCAAAGCTTCTACAAAAGAGATCAGCAAAACTTACGCGGATAGTACCAAGACATCTATGGGCGATCAGTTGATAAAGAAAGAAGAAAGGGAAATTGGGGACACTGGATTTAAGCCCTATGTTCTGTATTTAAAACAGAACAAAGGCTTCCTTATCTTCTCTGTGGCTGCTCTCTGTCACTTAACATTTGTCATCGGTCAGGTAGTTCAAAACTCTTGGATGGCAGCAAATGTCGACGATCCACAGGTTCACACACTCAGGTTGATTATCGTGTACTTGCTGATTGGAGTTGTATCGACGCTCTTTCTGCTTGTTAGAACCATGGCCACCGTCATGCTGGGCATGCAGGCATCAAGAGCCTTATTTTCACAGTTATTGATTTCTTTATTTCGAGCCCCAATGTCGTTTTATGATTCCACACCTCTAGGGAGAATACTTAGCCGGGTGGGTACTTGTAAATCACTGCAGTTTTAAATCCAACTTTACAATTCCCTCACAAAAGATAACTTTGAAACTAATGGTGTATGTACATGTGGTTGCTGCAGGTCTCAGTCGATTTGAGTATTGTTGATCTTGATGTCCCTTTCAACTTCGTATTCACAGCTGGATCAACCATAAATTGTTACACTAGTCTTGCAGTGTTGGCAGTTATCACGTGGCAAGTTCTCTTCGTTTCAATACCAATGATCTATGTAGCTATTCGCCTACAGGTAATTAATTGTCAACAACGCCCGTTTTCAAGAACTCTGTTTTACAATGCAATAGAAGCTATCGATATGCAGGGGACATTATCACTCATCTTTCCATTACGAAAAAAGCTTGAAGATGTATGTTGAGTACTTCTCTAAATAATCTCTTGCGAATATACAGAGGTACTACTTTTCCTCGGCCAAAGAGTTGATGCGGATCAATGGAACCTCGAAATCTTTCATTGCGAACCATCTGGCTGAATCTGTGGCCGGAGTCATTACCATAAGGGCATTTAAAGAGGGCGACAGGTTTTTCGCCAAGAATCTAGAATTAATCGACACAAATGCCAGTCCTTTCTTCCACTATTTTTCAGCAAACGAGTGGTTGATTCAGAGGCTGGAAACCCTGAGTGCAACTGTTCTTTCCTTTGCAGGCCTGTGTATGGTCTTACTCCCTTCGGGAACATTTACCTCAGGTGCGTGCGCGATGGTGTACTATATTCGGATAACTCCATATTTCTGACTTAGTAGGATTGTTGTGTTGTAATTGTGTTGTATGGACACCAAGAATTCCTACCTCAATTGTTGCAGGATTTATTGGAATGGCTTTGTCCTATGGTCTGTCACTGAATATGTCCCTGATTTTCTCCATCAACAACCAATGTATGTTGGCAAACTACATTATTTCAGTTGAAAGACTTGACCAGTATATGCACATAACAAGTGAAGCCCCGGAAGTGATAGAGGAGAATCGCCCGCCTGTCAACTGGCCTAGTGAGGGTAAAGTGGAAATTCAAAACCTCCAGGTAAATTTTGGATGTACACTTTTTTTAATTTTTTAATGTGAAGGTGGTGTTAATGATGTGCTAACAAGAAAGTAAATTTGGTTTTTTTGTGCAACAGATAAGATACAGACCAGATGCACCGATGGTTCTACGTGGGATTACTTGCACGTTCGAAGGAGGTCACAAGATTGGCATTGTTGGTCGTACTGGCAGTGGGAAGACTACTCTTATCGGTGCCTTGTTTCGTTTGGTAGAACCTACAGGAGGAAGGATTTTGGTGGATGGGATCGATATCACAGGAATCGGGCTCCATGATTTAAGGTCGCGTTTCGGTATCATACCTCAAGATCCAACGCTTTTCAATGGAACTGTAAGGTACAATTTAGATCCATTGGGAGAACACACAGATGGGGATATATGGGAGGTAATCTTTTGTCTGCTTTTTTTTTCGTATCGTGCTCTCGGATTATCATCCACGAAGAAATATCTCGACTAATGTTCTCTGTTCTCTCTTGGCTGATGTCTATAGGTTTTGGGGAAGTGTCAGCTAAAAGATGCAGTTCAGGAGAAAGAAGAAGGATTAAATTCACCAGGTAAGCAAGCAAACCTTGTAATCTTGTACTGGCCTTTTTTGGGGGGACTAAAAATAAGCACACTGCTGCAACAGTTCTGGAAGACGGGTCGAACTGGAGCATGGGGCAGCGACAACTGTTCTGTTTGGGCCGCGCGATATTGAGGAGAAGCAAGATACTAGTACTGGATGAGGCAACTGCATCGATAGACAATGCAACCGACTCGATCTTGCAGAAAACTATCCGGACGGAGTTTGCAGACTGCACGGTGATCACGGTGGCTCACAGAATACCCACAGTGATGGACTCGACAATGGTCCTATCCGTTAGAGACGGTAGACTTAAAAAGTCACTTCAATCATCGGATTCATTTCAATATATTGTACATACAATGCCGTGGTATTGATGAACTTATTACAATTTGCAAACAGGACAAGTGGTGGAATACGATGAACCCATGAAGCTAATGAAGAGGGAAGATTCGATGTTTGCACAGCTCGTAAAGGAGTATTGGTCTCACTCCACGTCAGCAGAATCGCAATGAGCCAGGAACTTCAATATGCGGCGGGTATGCACCATGGCACCAGCACTGCAGTGGGCTCTAGCAAATATGGTGGTGCGTTTTGCATAATTGTTTTATATTTCATTGGCATTGTGGGTATTATTAGAAACCCAGAGGGCGATTTTTGTCTGAAAAAAGATATGTATGTATGTGTCTTGGTTGGAATGATGCAAGAGCCTAGAGGATGAGCAATATATAGCTTGATGCTATAGTTGTAACAGTGAAACATGCTTATCCATTTGCAGCCTAACATATGTAATTTTAATGACTTTTGTGTAACGAGTTTATTCAAGTAAATCCAAATTGGTGCAAACCCCTCTTCAGACATCGATTTCCTTGTTGTTTGATCTAATTTTTTGGTTGTTTGTAAGATCTCTACCATAAGGGTTAACCTTTTTACTAGTATTTTGGATATTTGGGATTGCAAGACTAGGAAATTGGATGAGCAAAGGACACCATTTAACGTGTTTAATAACATATTCTGGCTTTAATTAATGAAATTTGAGCTCAATTCTCCCATGAATCACACTCTTGGCTAAAAATTAAAAAAGGCTAAACTTTTGTGCATGTTATATACTCCTTCCGTTCCATTTTAGTTGTCTTTTTAGAAACCAAAAAGCATTCCAAAATAGTTGTCATTTTACCTATCTATATCATATTTTTCCAATATTATCCTTACTTTTTCATAAATATTACTCCTAGAATACTGTGCACTCTTTCTCCACTTTAATTTTAACTTTTTATAGATAGGGGCAAATATGGAAATTAGGGGACTAATCATTACATTTCTTGGTATACTAAATTTTACCTAAAACGTCTACTAAATATGAACGGAGGGAGTAGTCAATAAGTCTAGTAAACAAATCCGAAACAAAGAAGGAATCACTTGATTTCTATTCATTATATTTTATTTGTATCTGTAATTTTGATTTCGGATTTTCAAATTTTAAGATGTAATGGTTCTTTCTGTTTTCTCTAAAGCAGCACGTGTCAATTCTTGATTAATTATCAGAATCTTAATTATCACACCATGAATGCTCAAGTACAATAAATAAAGGCGACTAAGAAATTAAAGCATATAAAAAGAATCTAACTCAAAATTTGGGTCAACGCCAACCAATAAAATATATAAATGCGTTTCCTAAAAGAACGAACGCACACAAATGCAAATTTGAAGTCTTAACTTTTCTCTTAATTTTTGTCAAAAGTTGGAAATAGCCCATCAACAACGAATATAACAAATCGAGTAGATAAATAAACAAAATCCATAGATTGAAACTCCAATACAAAACTACTAGCTTTAATTAATTAAATTAAACACCATACACAACAAAATGATGGAAAATGAGTTTTCATTGGGTTTCTCTTATGATTAAAACTAAAATTAAAATTGAAGACCTTATACTAATAAAATTAGATGAGCAGTTATGTCCGTGTACTTAGGGGTGTCAATTTCGACACGAACCCGAAAAAACGAACCTGACCGACACGAAAAATTTCAGGTTTGGGTTTAGTCATTTTGGGTTTTTTTCCAAATCAGGTCGACCCGAAACCCGACCTGAAATATTATTCCACTTGCTCAACCTGACACGGACACGACCCGAAACCTTAAATTTTGTGAATTTTGCCTATAACCCGAAAAAACGAACCCGGACGACACGAAAAATTTCAGGTTTGGGTTTAGCCATTTTGGGTTTTTTCCCAAATCAGCAGGTCGACCCGAAACCCGACCTGAAATATTATACAACCTGATCAACCCGACACGAACACGACCCGAAACCTGAAATTGACACCCCTACGTGTACTAAGGTAGGTCCTTTTTCTTTTTTTTTTTTTCCTTTTTTTTTTTTGGGGTAAAATCTACGGTAAGACTTGAGTTGTATCTCCAATGTAACATTAATAATATTATTAAATTGCGTCACTAGATTGAAAAGGGAATTTGATTTTATGTAACATATTCCAAAGTGCAATATTCTTTGGCCAACAAATATATATAATTAATAAATTTAGTGTTATCATCGATGGATGTGCTGCCGTCCATGCATGCTTCATCAAATCAAAACTTATAGTAGGTGTTTTCTTGTCGCATGAAGTATTTTCGTAGTCTACTGTTCATTTGGCTGCATAAAATACCTTATCGAATCTCTCCAATATAATGTATACTATGAAAGGGGCAAAATTAAGTATGAACCATAACAATGAGTCAATGATTACTTTGTATGTGTTGAAGAAAAAGTGTTTTATATGTGCTGATTGCTGCTGAAAGGAGTACTTTGTATGTGTTGAGTGTTTTTATACAGTCCAAACACCATTAAATAAATACTCAACACACATTTCATCGAGTTAGTATACCAACACCGGCTGAATGTCACCAATTTAGCATCCTATCCAAATCCGATTGAATGTGTATATCGTTAACTAATTAATGCAATAATTGAAAATAAGTCTTGATTGAGTTGCTTTATTCTCTAAACATAGTAAATGATTACTTATTATATAAGCGCCATTATGTAGGAAAAGGATTCAAAAAGTGAAAACACTAGCTTAGCTTTACCAATAAAGCTAGCTAAACGAGAAAAACCCAAAGAATATGTATATGTTTTATGCATATATATATATACTTACTCCGTTCTTTTTTAAATGACACGGACCCACATTTCACGTAGTCCAATACACGTTTTTAATCCTCAATAACTCAATTACTTGCATACAAGTAAAAATTATGAAAATTTGATATTCTAAATCTATACGATTAGACGAATCTAACAAGATCTCACTTGACTATATTTTATCTTATATAGTTATATTAAAAAACTCGAATCAAAGTTACTCAATGAACAGTGACAAAACCTCCAACGTGTCACTTATAAAAGAATGGAGGAAGTATAATACAGTAAATCTGAACTAGAAAAACAAAAAAACAAAACCAGAAAGAGTCTTCTTGGGGTTATCTATTTTAATTAATATTTTTAATATATAAACTATAAAATAATTATAAAAATGAAACAATTTTTTTAAAAAAAAAAACAAAATAACCAGAGTATATATATAAATATATCATCATAAATGAAAAACAAAGTGGTCTTATTATTATTATTATTATTATTATTATTATTATTATTATTATTATTATTATTATTTTAACCAGAGTAGATATTCCTCTATTTTTTTTAAGGACATACTTTTCAGCAGTACAATCCATATTTTAAATCATTAATAACTCAAGTTGGGTATAAGTAAAAAATTTGCTATTTAAAAATACAAGAGACGAATTTTATAAGATCTCACTTGGGTATATTTTAACTTGTATAACTATGATAGAAATTTAAGTTAAAGTGATACAATAAACAGTAGGAAATTTATAGATACGAGGAAGTATATCATCATAAAATCATGTGGATTCAAACTCCCATATTTTGAAAACTTATTAATGATAATAATTAAGTTTTTTTTTCTTTTTTAAAAAATAATAATATGACATTGGAGTTGGGTGGTACGATATTGCCGATAGGATATGATGGGCGCATAAATATATTCGAATATAACTAAAATTTGGGGTAGCTTTTGATGATGAGGCGTCAGAATCATTACATGTGTGTGTGCAACTTTATTTTATTGAGTCTGATCTCATGAGAATTATTTGCGTCTGCAACTTCCAAATTTTATTTAATGTTTCTTATAAAAAAAATGTCAATTGCATATTCATATGTTATATACTTCGTGTTTTATCTAATTTAGGGTTAGGGTTTTCAATTGCAAACTAATCTTAAAATTGGAAGTTGGAAGTGTTGGTGAGAAAGAGCAAATCAATTCCTCCGTTTTTTTTTTATAAGTGACATCACATTGGAGGTTTGGTCACTGTTTATTGAGTAACTTTGATTCGAGTTTTTAATACAACTATATAAGATAAAATATAGTCAAGTGGGATCGTGTTAGATTCGTCTAATCGCATAGATAAAATATAATAAATTTTTTTCTAAATTTTAAAAATATATCTTTAAAAAAAATTAAACATTAAAATTTAGAAAAAAATATTTTTTAAAAAAAATTTCGGGAAATTTCGGATTTCGGGCGAAATTTTGATGTGAATTTTGCAAAAAAATATTGCATGTAAAATTTTGCTTAATGTATATGGCATTGCAATGCACGCTAAGGCCGTCGGGCTTTGGGAAACATTATACTCCCTCAGTCCATCCGTTCTTTTTGTTATTTTAATATATATTCATTTAGCAATTTTGATTTAACTTTTTAATACAGTTACATAAAATAAAACATATTGGTCAGTTGAGACAGTTATTAGATTCATCTAATCATATAATTTTAGAATATTAATTTTTTTATAAACTTTACTTTTATACAATTTGAATTAAAAATATGTATTGAATTATATGAAATGTATAGATATTAGAATTTTCAATGAAGCATATATATATATATATATTATGAAAATGGAACTAGGCGCACACACATATATATGTATGCATAGACGACCAAAAAAAAAAAAAAACCTAGTAAAGAAAAAGCTTTATAAACGTTAACGAACGACATGCATGGCAATTGGCCAATGACTCAGCACAGAATAAATTAAGCACATTAACTATAAATTTAGCTTTAATACTACTACTACTACTACTATATAGGACCCCCAGCAGAACACTCTCTCCACGCAAAGATAAAAAGGGAACAATTATCACAACCTTCTCCTCCGCTCATTTCCTCACCACCACCTTATTAAGTCTCAACCATAATACCCTTTATATTATTTGTTCTTTTCTTTCCTTTCCGGTTTCATCATACCCTATTTTCACTTACTTCCAGCTATGAAACTGCCCTTCCCTAATCCTATTCCTACCCACACCCCACCGCCGGTACCCTCCCCTTCCAAACCACTCCTCCTCTTCACCGCCACCGCCCGAGCCCAAATCCGTCCTAGACCTCCGCAGAAGCTCCAGCCCTAACCCTAACCCTAACCCCAATCTTATAACCACCCGCGGGGACGACCCTAGCAGGCCTCCACCACTACCTGCAGATCATCTTGACGATTGGGATTCCTTGATGACCGAATTGGGTTTGAATGACGATCATTCCTCCTCCGCCGCCGCCGTCCCCAAACCACCTACTTCCGTTATTCATCACGATCAGATTGATATTGCTCCGCCGCCCTCCGCCGTCGCCTACTCACCTTTCCCCGACCTCTCCCCGATCACCACTTTCGACTACGATCACTTCCTCCCTGCTGATTTCGGCCTCGCCTCCGATATTCCGGCCTACTACGTCTCCAACACTTTTGACTCCATCCCCGCCGCGGGCGGTGGCTGGAATAGAGTCAACCTGGGGCAGGGTTTCGACTTCATCGACGATTTGATCCGGCTCGCCGAGTGCTTCGACACCAACTCCCTCCAATTAGGGCACGCCATATCTGCGCGCCTCAATCACCGCCTTGATTCCCCCACCGGCGAGCCTCTCCGCCGGGCCGCCTTCTACTTCAAGCAAGCGCTTCAAACACTGCTCGCCGGGCAGGCCCGGGCCCGACCCGCTCTCCGCCGGGCGGATTCGTCCGCGATCATTCAAACCATCAAAGCTCAGAAGACGTTCTCCAGCATCTCCCCGATTCCGATGTTCTCCAGCTTCACGGCGAACCAGGCCGTCCTCGAAGGACTGGATGCCTCCACGAATGTCCACATCATCGACTTCGACATCGGCCTCGGCGGCCAGTGGGCTTCCTTTATGAAGGCGCTGGTTGAAAAGACCGATTCCGGCGAACTCCCGCGGCCTCTTCGGGTGATGCGAATTTCAGCAATCGTTCCCGACGAGTACGGCGTCGAATCGGTGCTGATCAGAGAGAATTTGTCTCAATTCGCTTGGGAATTAAATATCAGGTTCGACATAGACTTCATCGCCACGAAAAGCTTCCAATACCTAAGTTTCCAAGCGATTAATTTCACGCACGGCGAGAAAGTGGCAGTGGTTCTATCCCCGGTGGTGTTCCGTCACCCGGCGGGTACGGCGGGGTTCTTGAGCAACCTCCGTCAAATCTCGCCGCGCGTGGTGGTGCATGTGGACGCCGAGGGGATGAACTCCATCCCCGGCCGCTCCTCGTATCGGCAGGCGGTGATTGCTGGGCTGGAATTTTACTCCACTCTCCTGGAAACCCTGGAAGCAGTCAATATGAACAGCGGCGGTGATTGGTTGAAAAAGATCGAGACTTGCGTGGTGTTGCCGAAGATTGTGGAGGCGCTGGAGGCGGAGGGGCGGGTGGGGATGACGTGTAAGGAGGCGCTGGCGACGGCGGGGCTGAAACAGGTCGCGGTAAGCCAGTTCGCCGAGTTCCAAGCCGAGTGTTTGCTGAGAAGAGTGCAAGTCAGAGGATTCCACGTGGTCAAACGGCAGGCAGAGATGCTGCTTTGCTGGCACAACAGGCCGGTTGTTGCCATGTCAGCATGGAAATATTAGGCACATACTCATATCATGGTATACATGGTCCAGAAAATTGTTTTTTTTAGATGGTTATACAGAAAATAAAACCAAATGGAAAAAGAAAAAGGAGCTTTTCTCAATTTCTTGGCATAGCTTGCTTTAAATAACAGGTAATGAAATTAGGGAGCGCAATTATTATTATTATTATTATTATTATTATTTTTTCGCTGAACCGCTTATACATGCTATGCTAGGAAATGTTAGGAAAGGGTAATAGGGAGCGCAATTATTCATAATTATTATTCTAGAAAGTTGTAAGAAATCGAAGAAGTGTGATGTCAGGAAACAAACATGGTAGTAGGAGTACATAGTAGGTCAAGACTCTAGGCTAAAATACATCTAATTCAAGTTGTATAACAGAATCCTATCAGACTAGCTATATAAGCAACATAGATTGATGATACAGTAATGTTAAGAATAAATACTAAAAAGGTTAATGGTATGGGATTGATTGATTAGTAAGGATAATTTGCTTGGCTGCAAGAAACATAATCATCTATTCTCAAGGGGGGGGATATACTTGTTCTCTAGCAGTGAAAAAACCATGTGCAACTTTGTCAGCAGGGCAGCTGGTGTTCTGTTCAGGTTGGTATATGATGATGCTCTCTAATTCAGACACAATCTGGGCCGCACAACTTTGTTAGCTCCTCCTGTCACAGACAGTAGTTTCGATTGCAACAAATGGCGTACATGTCAGTTCAATGGAACAACACATAATACCGTCATACTTATATATAGCTAGAGTAGACAGAGAGATAAGAGACCTTGATAGAGCTATTTTCGGACGTGAGTTTCTTGCATTCCTCGGAAAGCCTCTGCAGTTCGTCTCTTAGGGTGTGGTTCTCGTTGGTCAGAGTCTCCACCCTCTGCTGTAGCTCTTCACACTCAGCCTACAAATGTTATGTGAATTGAAAAAAGAGAATATGATTTGGATGGTAACAAGTATGTAACGGATGGGAGCGAGCGACTACAGCAGTCGATGATGAGTTCTGTACCTGCTTGCGTAGTCTTGACCTACGCGCAGACTCTCGGTTAGATTGCTTTCTCTTTTGCCTTTTAAGTTCACGCTCATCCTGTGAAATAAAAGTGAATACATGAATTTTTTCGATTTTCTTCTTCCCCGACTCATTTTTAGTACTGGATAATAAACACTGCAAGAAAGTACTATACTGAACACATGAGAAATTCGAACAAGTTTCCGTAAATGGTTGGACAAAGATGTCACAAATTGCAATCAAAACACCACAAGAGTCTTCATTAGGGACTTCATAATTGAGCTCACAAGAAATACAAGTATGAAATCTACCACATATCTGGGGACATGCTCTAGCAAGAGAGGCCCAGGAACAGTTAGTCCATTTAAAACCATGATGTTAATTGTTACTGTACTATCACCACCCTCTCACCATATAATTTGAGCATGCCAATTTCCAAAATAAATGCGAGAATGTTTTAAGGTCCAAAATTTTGGCCCCAACATAGGCAACAAGATTACATGAATCCTGGCAAATTTCACCCAACAACACACTGACCATGAGGTGCCATCTATTTTTATTTGGAATGTTCAGAATATGCATTAATTGTAAGAAACTAGAAAAACTTCAGAACGGAACTTCAACCATTCAACGGACACCACACAAAAGGGAACAAAATATGGAGAATAACTGATGTCCTCAAACATAGCCACAGATACGGTCAATCATAAAAACACTTGAGCACCTCCGTAAACTGATATCATCCAACAAAGTATAAGTAAGTCAACAAAAAAGAACTTACTTGAATCCACTGATCACTGGAATAGCCCGATTGATTTACAGGAGACACACCAGGTGGATTTGGGCGCAGTAGCACTGCCCCAGAACCAGTGGGAGGTGCATTCCACAAATCCATTCCAATGTTCAGATTCGTCACAGGAACCGAAGCTACAGGATTTCCAGGTACAGCAGTTTGGGAATTGGGAATAGCATTGTTCTGTGCATTTGCCCCTGACATTTCCACCAAAGCATCTCATCACTGAGACTAACGGAAAAAATAGATGAAATTTAAAATCCTTACCTTCAGCAAGCATCTGGTCAAAGCTTCCTTTCTTGGTTGCTGGAAATTCCTAAAATATGAAAACAAGATTTGCTTCAGAATAAACTATCATATATTTTTGCCATTCTTATGAATCCAGTAGTATAAAATAATTTAGTATGGCAGAACAAGCGACCTGATTATTATCATCACTTGCATCTGATGAGCCTTCACTTCCGCTTTCAGCACTGTTCATTAAGTAAATTGTATTTAGTATACGTGGAATTAGAGACTATACAACGCCCAAGTAAATACAAACAACCTTTGAGTACCGACATCATTTCCAGAGCCTGAAGCAGCTTTCCCACTGTCTCCAGTCTTACCAATGATTCCTGATGTCCTCTTAGCTTTTTTGCTTGAAGCTTGGTCTTTCCCCTCTGTAGTCTTTGCATCCAACTCTGCAGTTCCATGTACATTACCTGGGGTGTGAATTCCAGGTACATTGCCTGGAGCCTGCACAGAGAATATAACAGATAGTTGAGATAAAAAATATTTGTGTTTCAAATGAGTTAAAAGTCACTTCAAGAAACACACAGTTAACTAGACGAGGCACTGAAAGTCAGATGATACCGTAACCATGTTTGGATGAGCGTAGACTCCCCCATGAGGATATAAAGCTGGATATGGAACAGGAGTTCCATAAGGCGGCATCAAGGGATGCTGAAAAGTAATCAACAAACCAGTATAAGATGCTCAATGCAATTAAAGTACTCTCATAATTACCAGCTAGAAGTTCCATGTTTTAAAAATAATTACCTGGCCACCCCACAAGAAGGGATGTGGAGGGGGAGAAGCAACAGTTGAAGCAAAGAATTGTGGAGATGCTCCAGCACCATAAAAAGCCTGTCAAAGAAGAGGACTCTGAGATGCTTAGGATAGTTAAATGGTCAAACCAACACACAAAACATGAAACAAAACGAACTAAAATACGCATGAACGATTGATGGTAAATAAGAGCTGATAAAAAAGATATAGAACCTGCATAGAGCTTGACCAATCAGGATATGCAGGTGTAGTAGGTGTACTTGGAGGTGGAGCTTCCTGTAAATTCAAAACAGTCATAAAGTTAGCCCGGGAATCTTCCACATTTAAAAAGGTACTTGAATAAGGGTGATTACGGAGTAAGTGGCGAATGAATAAACTAAACAAAATACCTGCACAGAGGATGCAGGTTTGGAAGATTTAGTGGGTGTGCCTTCTTCCCCAGCTCCCATTAGAGCAGAAGACAGAAGACTCAATTGCCTATCCCAAAACTGGTGGTTACAGCAAATTTTTGTGCAGTTAAATATGCTATGCAGCTGAACATTTTGCAGGATGGAAAAAGAAAAGAACACAAGAACAATTTGTCAGAATCCCAATTTAGTCAAGTGAAGTACAGGGCGAGAAAAGAACATAAATGAATGAAATTTGCATTTTATATCTGTACCATGAACTTGAATCAGAAAGAAGATATGCAGCATATATGCTAAGACATCAGCTAATGTCCCCAATTAGTTGTACTTAATCAGAAGTCCCAAACATGATGCCTAGCCTTATAACCATAGGTGCATGCTGATAATAAACAGTCAGCTAAAAGCGATGTAGAACTGTAGATATCCACAGTTCCACATGTTCTGGTCATGATTTATTTGTGATTATACACACAAGAGAAATCTCAATTAGGGTTGGTGGATTTCAATTGAAGTGATTGGAGAAAGAGTTTGCAGTAACTCATAATAGAATGCAGGAACCAAGTGGTTAAACTCATATAAGTTTCATCCATCAACGTAATAATGCGTGTCCCATGCTAAGTTCTTCAATAATTTCCAGCAAACAAATGGCACAACTTCCCTTAACCACAAATGTAACACCCCAGCCGCTATGGAGCCGGAGGTGTCTTTGAGCTTCTTTCGGGATTGAAGTCTGGCCCCACAGGTCAACATAACTCTTTCCAGTGCGCTTTGGCCTCACTCTCGCACACCCTGGGAGACTTCCCAGGAGGTCACTCATCCTTAAGACTACTCCACAACAAGCACGCTTAACTGTGGAGTTCTTATGGGATGGTCACAAGAAAAGAAAGGTACCTTGTTGCTATGAGTAGCTTATTTCACTCCATTTAAGCCATTCTCCGGGGTATTACAACAAACGTATAAAAAGTTCGCTATAGGAGGTGTATGATCAGCTATAATTCTAACCTAGGTCACAAAGTTTAAACAGTATCATAGGTCAGCAAAAAGGCCATCCCAAAGTACTTATAACAATTCACATCCATCCATCTTAAAGCAGTTAATCTCGTATGAAGTTACAAGATAAAACCTCTGATTTCAACTAAGCAGTTAAAACAAAAAATCAGGCCACAGTTTTATTAATTGAGCAATTGCACATCCCCCTCACCTTGTAAGAGAGAGAAAGCAAAGAAAACTCCACCCCGCTAAACAACACAGACACACAAAACTAGCTATTTTCAACCAAACTGCACTAACACCCAAACCTATTCTATAAATCCTGGTACGAGAGGAAACATACTTTACTGACATTTTGTCAGGGTTCCCAATATTTCCAATAAACCAAAAGATTTGGTAGGTAGCAGATTCTGCACTCTGGAATGTGTAATCATTTCACCATTCCCAAATAACTTGTGTGTATTAGCAAAAGCACTTCAACAAAACACCATTAAGAATCTTCTAACAACAGAATTGCGACACAGTGGCAACAATTTTAATAAAGAAACCAGCTCTTATTAATAGTCATGTAAAAAAAGGGAGAAGACACCAGTTCTCTATTACCCCAGCAGAAGTTCCTAGGAATTCAAGAATCGAAATTAACTTTTAAATCTTTTAATCCATTTTCATCCATGGAAATCTGCAGATTCACACTCCCTCAAAAGAATGTTTCAGAAGAAGTCAAGAATTGAACAACTTCTTTTAATTTCGTTAATCCATTTTCAGCAAGAAAATCTACAAATCGCCACTCCCTCAAATAAACCCTTTAACAGAATCTGATAATTGAATAACAATTTTCAAATCCGTGAATCCACTTTCATCAAAGAAACCCTACAAATTCACTCCCTCAAAAACCTTTTCACAGAATCAAGAGTTGAACAACAATTTCTTTTTCCGTGACCCCGTTCAAACCAAGCAAACCTACAAATCCCAATTCCCCCCCAAACCCATAAAATTTCCAAAAGATTTACAAAATCAACCGTACTAAAATACAAGACTAAACATTCAACTGCAAAATTATGCCCTGTCCTTCCCAGTACGAACATATATAGCTTCAAACGAAGGGTGACAAGAAAATTGAAAAAGAATAATAGAGAGAGAAAATAGGAAGGGGACTGACCTGGTCCGGGAGAGTGAGTGAGGTGGATGGAAAGGAGTCCAACTCGGATGGACGAGATTTGCAGTTCCTTGCTTGCGGGACTGTCAATAAATTTTTATACTACGTAACGCCAAAAAGCAAACACTTCACAGCACACACGCACTCGTGCCCTGAGATCTAACTCTCGCCAAATACAACTCTACTTTCAACTCCACCAATCCCAAATTACAGGGAAAACTTTAACCCCTCATACCGCACACACACAACAGTAAAAATTCGACAAACACAAAAGATATATAAATCCTTAAAAATAACGGAATTACATCAATTGGTAATAAAATTGCTGGGGAAGATGGGTAATCGGAGAAAGTTTGTGGCTTTGTGGGGGTAGGGTTTGGGAGGGCGACAGATGAGGGAGGGGGGGACGACGAAGAGGGGCCCAGATGGCAGAAGGGGAGTGGATGGGCATGACGAGGCAGCCAGATGTGGATAACATTGTTTAATTGTTGTGCATTTGCCGCCGCCTACTCGACCAACTACTCGCCAGTCGCCACCCCCTGAATTGACTTCCCTATCACTGGCTATTCACTGGTTTTTACTATATCGTTTAAAGTTGATTACATCATCAGGGGATGGATCAAAAATCTAAACGGGGATGAAAGTGAAGCTGAAAGTCTCAGAGGGATGGATTATTGTTCTTAGGTTTGAATTTGATGATGGGCGTGGAGATATATATGCACATGTAATAGCCAAATCAAATACCAACTCTATATTTCCACGAAAACAAAAAATGCCAACTCTTATCATTATCAACCCACTTAGGATTTCGCACACGAAGCTACGGCTATAGCAGTAGGACTTGTAGTTGTTATAAAATTTACTTCCTCTGTTCTCATATAAGTGCTCCACTTCTACATTTCACGCAATCCAGTACACATTTTTAAATGTTTATAACTCAAATTATATACAAGTAAAAATTATAAAAATTTGATATTCTAAAACTACGTGATTAGACGAATCTAACAAGATCTCACTTGACTATAGTTTATCTTATAGAACTATGTCAAAAATTTGATCAAAGTTACTTAATGAATAGTTACTACTATGCAAATGGAGCATTTAAATGAGAACGGAGGTAGTATAAAATAATATAATAGGACATATTTATATAGGCACAGGTTTGGGTAGTAAGTTGATTATTGGGTTAAAATTATAATTTGACAAAAATAAGTTTGTTATTTTTTTAATGTTACCTTATGTAGATTTTATTTGTAGAGCTTCAAATTGTAGTTACAACTATCAAAAGCTAGTATGCAGAACGGAGCTATAATTTTAATATAAAATCAAAAATTCCCAAAAACTCTAAAAAACTGCGTGCAGAACAGACTCTTAAATCAGTTATTCACACCCACTCTCATTCATCTAAAATTCTACACACTTGAAAACTCTATAGGTAATAGGAAATAGTGAATACGTAAGGTTTTGTAATATATAGGGTGTGTTTGGTTGTTGGTAGAATAGGGAGCATATAGCGGATTGGAGTAGCATATTCTCTCACAATTCTCTCTCCGAATTTGCTATCTGCTAGCGGATCTGCTAACTCCCAAACATCACCATACTCCGTCCGTAATTTAATGATGTTAATATTCTATGTTTTCACGCAATCCAATGCAAATATTTAACGATTAATATCTCAAATTATATAAAAGTAAAAATTATAAAAGTTTAATATTATAAAACTATGTGATTAGTGAATCTAACAACATCTCACTTGATTATATGTTTATCGTACTGTGTTAAAAGCTTAAAATATCAAATTAAAGCTACTCAATAAATGATGTTTACTATGCAAATATTAACATCGTTAAATTACGGATTGAGTATTTTGTATAATTCATATTCATATAAATATTTTAAATTATTAATTTTTAAATATAAATAAGTACATTAAACTGTATATAATTCATTATTCTTCTCACATTTATTGCAACATTTGCACCATTCTTGTGCTATTTTCCATGAATTTTTAGTCTAACTTCAATCTTTCTCGCCGTGCACTGGGGATGTATAGAACATTTCGAATTTGTATCCGAAATTCGAATTCATATAAAAAAAAAATTAAAATTAAATATTTTAATATTTTTTATGTTTTAAGTGTTAGCTGAAAGGTATTGATTCTAACTAAATTCTAGTGGATTGCAGGTCTACATATCCACTTTAAATTTAAAAAATTCAATATATTTTAACATGTCTAATTGTAATTTTCAAAATTTTTGAATTTGAAAGTTGGGATTATTGGAATTTCATTTTTGCACATCCATACTATATACTATGTACAAATTCAAATGAAAATACCATACAATATTTAATTTAAATTTTCCAAAAAATACATTTTTTAGCTGAATTGTCAATAAAAGCTAAGAAAAAAAAAAGAAAAAATAACTTCCAAAAATTATATTCTAATTCTAATACTAATAATTCTCAAAGGGATTTATTGATTTTATTATTATTCAAGCCGTTGGTATGAAATAACGTAGTATTTTTTTATTTTTTTGTTTTTTATTTTTTTACTAATTTTAGAATAATAATTTTTTGGTGAAGTTTTTTTAATACTACAATATAATGTATATATATTTTTTACAATACAGCCTATACAAAGTTTTTGAATAATAATTGAGTGTAATTTTTTTTAAGGAGCCATTAAAGGGAGTTTTTAAATAATAATTGAATGTAATTCTTTTTTTAGGAGCCAAAAGACTGAAATAAAATAGTGGGAGGTCATGCTACGTAAATTAAAAAATAGTGGACTGGACGGGATTCGAATGCCCAACTCAACCCGGTTGGAAGTAGGGCACTTTAGCCCCCAACCCCGAGTGTAATTAGAGTGGAGTGATATTATTAATTTCTTTCTGGAAGTGATTTAAAATAAATAGTAGTTCCTTTCTATTATCTTTTAAATGTACAATTTCTGCATTTAATGCCGTTTAAGATATATTTTTAAAGGTTAATAACTCAAATTGTACATAAATAAAAATTATAAAAATTTGATATTATAAAATTATGTGATTAGACGAATCTAATAACATCTTAATGACTATATTTTTTCTTGTATACCTATGTTAAAAAAATTAATTAAAATTACTAAATGAATAGTTACTAGCAAATGATCATTTGTATTTGAGAACGGATGTACGTAGTAATTACTAATGATTAGGGTTTTACTTAATGTTGGGAATAAAGTTCGGGGAAAATGACGGAGCAGCACTGGAACACAGGGAAATCCAGGGGATGAAAAATGGAGAGGCCGAACAAGAAAGTGCTCCTTTTCTACTGTGTGGAGGCTGAAAATTTGGCGCGCAAGGTTGCTGCTCAGTCTGACCACATTCAGCTCCAATCCATTAACTGGAGGTAAAATAAACCCACAAACCGATACGAAGAAAAATTAAGAACATTAGGAAAAGGGAAGGATTATCTTTAGGTATGCCCTTAGAAGATGATGCCATTTTTTTCCTCATGGTGTTTGTGAGAATATTTTTGCTGATTTAGTCAAGAGATAAATTATGTTTGTAGGATCTTGTGTAGTTCTAAAGTACGTTGCTTGTTTATTGAATTTCTGGTTCATATTCAGAGAAATTGTTTATGTAGACAACGGAAAAGTTTGCGACATACGATGTAGTTTTTGTTGTGATTCTGCTTCTGTTTGCTTATGAAGGCTCTTATTTGTTTTCTTTTGAATGAGAAAACTTTCTTCAGCCTTCAAAAAGGGTTCCTTTTTACTGAAACATCTATGAGTTGTCCCCACTTGCCACCATAAGCATTGTGCAGTTCAATATGGCATAAATTTTTGTCAGTTTAATAAAATTATGGGTTGTGGTGCATCAATTAGTTATTATAGCTAAAATCTGAGTGATGGTGCACCCAAGTTGATTGCTGGGTCTACTTGCAACTTTGGCTTTCAGTTTTTTGTGCACTCTAACTCGTTTCATGCTTTATTATGGGTTGTATATGCATGTGGACCTTGCACGTTATGCGTGTCTAGTCTACTATCCTTATTGCCTTATTCAATGCATTGTTTCAGCCATTTAGGCTTTGTTGCAAGTGCTGGTAATCTTTGCAGTTTTTGGCATCTTGGTATACCATTTGATAAAGCTTTATTGTACAGGAGTTTTGATGATGGATTCCCAAATCTCTTCATAAAGAATGCGCATGACATCCGGGGCCAACATGTTGCCTTTTTAGCATCTTTCAGTTCAACTACAGTCATTTTTGAACAGCTTTCAGTCATCTATGCACTGCCAATGCTATTTGCTGCATCATTTACTATTGTGTTACCTTTCTTTCCAACTGGTTCATTTGAGCGAATTGAAGAGGAAGGTGAAGTTGCAACTGCATTTACCTTGGCCAGAATGCTATCCAACACTCCTATCTCGAGGGGTGGTCCAACCAGTCTAGTTATCTATGATATACACGCATTGCAGGTTCTTATCATGCACTAGTTGATATTGAGGGGTGGTACAACCCCTTGATCTTTTTTCTTTTATAAGATGTGCAGCAAAAGGTGAAATTTGTTTCCTACTGTTCATTTTCAACAGGAAAGATTTTATTTCAGTGATAAGGTCTTACCTGTATTTGAGACTGGGATCCCACTTTTGAAGCAACGCCTCCAACAACTTCCAAAGTCAGATAAGGTGAGGAAGACTTCAATTTTATGGAGATTGGTGCCTTCACTGTTCACTGCTCAACTTATTTGTTAAGTTTAATAATGAAGACTTGATTTTACTATTACAATAATTACAGAAATTCAACTCAATTTAATATTGTGCCTTTTTTAATGTATTAATATTTTAACTTCTCATTATGCTCCATTTAATTTTAGTGGAGAGTGAAAATTATATAATTAGGACTGTGATTCTGGAGAATGGGCGGTGTATGCTTATGATTTATGTTTTAATGGAGGATGAAAATATGTCTTTATCAATCCTTCCCAGTCGTTAATTTTAAAATTTTGAAAATATGATCTAAATAGGAGATCTGGGCCTATGTGGACGGGTTTAGTTCTAGCTTGAAAAACAGAAAATTACATGCGGTGTATTATGATAGAAAATTATTTTAAAATGATTAAAATCTCAAGAACATATAACATATAAAGATTTTGGATATAGGAACTGTTGAATATCAAATTACTGAGCTAAGTTTTTTGAATCTTGCATCTTGGGCTGTTGCTAACTTAAATATCTCCCTACAGATAGTTGTTGCATTCCCAGATGATGGAGCTTGGAAGAGATTCCACAAACTGCTGGACCATTTTCCTATGGTTTGTTTATGTTAATGACAATGGTTTTCTTTTCTGTAAATTGGGTTTATCTTCCTAGCAAGTTGTGTTGCATTATCTATCCCAGATCATCTGCAACAAGGTTCGTGAAGGGGACAAGAGAATAGTTAGGATAAAGGAAGGCGATCCAGCTGGTTTTCATGTTGTCATTGTTGATGACTTGGTACAATCCGGTGGGACCTTAATTGAATGTCAGGTTTTTCTCATCACCTTCTACTTTCTGTTTGGCTTTCCATTTTTAATGGATAAGCTGGTAATGATGATCTCTGATTTTCTTTTTGGCAACACACAATCATTTATTCTGAATTGTTGAGCTGTTGATAAGTAATTAGAAAAGCCAGCACAATTGCAAATACAGAGAATTATGATTCTGGCAGTTCTTTCAGGGCTTTCTGTGGCATTTTAATTGATTAAAAAATCTGTATGCATATTCTGCGTGCATGCTTCTGATATTTATGTAAATTGATTGTGAAGTTATTTAGCTATCCTTGAGCAAACATTGAGGCATTGATGATGGAATTGTTGATAACTGATCTGTAACTATTTGTAATTTTTTTCAAGTTGGCGGCAATTAATCAAAAAGATGTCAAACCTGTGAACTACAAATCTACATATGATTTAGCTTTGAGTGCATTGTTCTGAGTCCATGAATATTGTATTATGAGATTTTGTCAGTTCTTTCCAAACTCCTGTTTCTCTCTTTTGGTGCTGTCAGAAAGTTTTGGCAGCTCATGGTGCGGCAAAAGTGAGTGCCTATGTTACCCATGGTGTTTTCCCAAAAAAGTCATGGGAGCGATTTCTTCACAAGAGTGAAAGTATGTTTTGGTTTTTGGACTTGTTCTATGATGCTCGCTTTTTTTCATTCTTTTTTATTTTTTATTTTTTTGATCTCCTGCCTTCCTATCTGTCATGCTGATGGTGTACCGTCATTTTTTTCCTTTTCTTTTTTTTTTTTCCCCTTTTTTTAGCAGACTCGAAGAATGCATTTGCCCACTTTTGGATAACTGATTCATGCCCCGTCACTGTGGAAGCCATCAGCAGCAAAGCTCCTTTTGAAGTGTTGAGTCTTGCTGGATCCATATCCGATGCTCTCCAAATATGAGGATCAAGATCAGTTCCTAGTAATGGAGCCACACAAGCGAGACTAGTTGGTTCGCGAGTCGTGCAATTACAACTACTGCTAATAATAATAATTGATGCAATACTCAAAACACAGTTTGAAAAGTTTTAGTTTGACCATAGTGAACCAATCATATTCTGATGATTACCAGACTGCGAGTCCATTCGAGATGCAGGTAGCTGGAGTGAACATGGATTGACCTCAGGAAATAGTAAATATTAATAGTCAGTTAACTCATACAGTACTTAGGGGATGCTTGGGAGTCAGCGGATCCGCTAGTAGATAGCAGATTCAAAGAGTATATTGTCTCACAGTTCTCTCTCCCGGCCACTATCCGCTAGTGGATCCGCTAACTCCCAAACATCCCCTTAGTAAGATACACTCTCTGTCTGAAACTGATGTTGACATACAGATATGCTGTAAAAGCCATTGTGTGGTTGGTGTCCATCCATGGAAGCAGTCTTTTGGCGTATATCCTTATGGAGGAACAGCTGATTGATGCATTTGCTTCTAGATTACTGCCAAAGCCAATCAGCCAGAAATGCTGAATGGTGTGTGTACACATGATGTCCCGTTTGCAATCTAGCCTGGATTGCAAAAAGAAATATAATTATTAACCCACCTTAGTCATAACATGAAGGTCGTCCCATAAAATATGTACTTCCCCAATTATATTTTATTAAATAGGTCCTTAATGGCAGTGGCGGACCCAGGATTTTTCCGGAGGTAGGGCTGGAGTAATCTTAAGTAAAAAAAAATTAAAAAAAAAATTGATAAAAAAAAAGTAATAGAATTTTTTTTTTTAAATTTGAGGTGGGGCTGAGGCCCCACCGGACCTACCCTAGATCCGCCCCTGATTAATGGTATCGGGCTTTGTGATGGGGACGTTGTGGGGATACGGCGTATGGTCACCCCGATTTAATCTAGTTTCGGCTAAGCAAAAGAAAGAATAAAAAATTATAATAATGTTAAATGGTCCAACAAATTTTTGGTTGGTATTTTCTATTTATATATATTATATTTATTAAATTTAAAATATACATTTTTTTTTTAAATCTCACGACGTGCACTCCCATAGGAACGGCAACTCGGTAAGAGTATGCTGTATTGTATGAGCATACTTAAGCCGCCGCTAATGCTAAACGATTGGTTAATCTATTTTTGGCAATGTTGGTTTCATAAATTGTCGTATTTGGCAATTTAGTCCTTTTTCTTTTTCACATTATACATCATGTCCTAAACTATTTATACACTTTCGATCATGTCGGATTTCCTTTCCTCGGTCGGTCCACATGATGCCAAGTAACCAATGCATCACTTTTCGGAAGGAAAAAACAAAGATACCATTCAAAAATAATCTGTACGTTGGGACTTGTCGAATGCATATTTACAATTGACCCAAAAAATGTGCTTTAGGCACTAGGATTCGCCCAGTGAGGTTGAAATCTGTGCTTTTATTTCTAATTGTGAAAATTGGTGTATCACTGTTTCTAACTTCTACGCTCTATTTTCATTTACAACACAAAAATTCACTATTCTACACTTCAATACTTCTATTGGTATATACATATCTAATAAAAACAACCTCCAAATCGATGCAACATCCTGACGGATAATCTCTTCATGATTTTCTTGGGCTTCTTCTTAGGGAACGCTACCAAGAAATCTACACCCGAAGGAGCTTCTTTTTCGTCTTTCCTCGTTGAATATTCTCCATTCAATAATCGTGGAGGCAAGGGCGATGTGATCGTCGTGTTGTGGAGGAAGTCCTCAAGATACCTCGCAATCTGGTGGAACTCGGGTCGATCTTCCGGATTCTCTGCCCAACAAGACTCTAGGAGGGGTGCAATTCTTTCAGGAATGTTCTCTATGCTTGGCCTCTGGTTCTGCAGTTTATTTCATTGCAATGCAGATTATAAAGATGAGATTATAAGATAGTTACAAGAGTTTGGAGAGCAATGATGCTTGCTTGAAGGTTCATTATTTAGTCAAAGGTGTTTTTAGTTCATTTGCTGTAAACTGAAATCACAGAGAGAATATCAAGTGTGATGAATACTACTCCCTCTGTACCATTATTTATGTCTCAAAACTCCAATGCATTTCTTTAACAGTTAATATTTTAAATATATAAAAATAAAAATCATATAAAATATATATTCTAAAACTGCGCGAAAAAACGCATCAACAAGATCCCACTTAACTATATTTTTTCTTATATAACTGTAAAAATAAGTTAGGTCAAACATGCACGATGAACAGTGTAAAAAGTCCAAATAGAACACAAATAGCGGGACGGAGGGAGTAATATTTTACAGCAATGTCATACCATTGAGGCACCATAGGCCACCAATATGCTGTTTCGGCCTTTGAAGGGGGTTTGGTTGGCAAGCAGCTCCCATAGAACAATCGAGAAACTGTAGACATCCACTTTGTGGTCGTAATGCTTCATTTGCGCCATGTGAAGTCCATCTATGTTGAACATCTGATTTATGGACAAGGTGGGGCTTAAACTAGAAGTTCAAGAAGATTTAACACATTTGACATGGAGAAATACCTCAGGAGCCATCCAACGATATGTGCCAACCTCCACTGTCATTTCACCATCCGACTTTTCTCTAGCTGACCCAAAGTCGGCTATCTTGAGTTTCTGTTTATCTTCAGTGAGAAGAATATTGGCTACAGAAAACATTGAAAACATGAACACTTGGTGCGGCAGATAAATTTGGAAAAATAATAATACAAACGAAAATTACATGGTTTTAAATCCCGGTGGATAATGCAATTTTCATGGAGGTATTCCATTCCTCGAGAAATCTCTAAAGCAAAGCACATTGAGATCCTCAAATCTATATAATTTGGACGAAGGCTAGACAAAAACCTTTGGAGTGTTCCACCTTTCATAAGTTCTGTGATTATCATCATTCTTGGTACGAGAACGATGCCAATAAACTGTCCAAACAAAACAACATTTCACGTAAAAGTAGTGCATGTCAAGAATAGGAATGGATAAGTTAAAGTTCATGGGATCATAAAGCAGTGCTAATGCCAAGAGACCATGATAATCAGAAAATATACTTTATTTCATTCCAATGCTCAATCAAGTTGCTCGCAAATCTTACAGTCGCATACATGGAGGAAGGGAAAAAAAAGGGGAAGTCTTTGATTGGTTGCTATAAGTAAGCATCTGTCCTGGGTGAAATATGGTAATGAACAGATACAATACAATTTTGCAAGCTAAAATGTTAAACAATCTATAGTTGGTTTTAATAATGCTTTATATCTTGTTCCAATTCCCATGGATAAATTGTGAGCAAGAATAATCAACAATTGTAAATATAAAGCATTGTGAAGGTAAAAATGTTACAACAAAAAAAAATGATACAAATCAGCAATTAACAGAAACCTCGAGGGATGTTCACATGGAAACCTAAAGAAGATGCGAATATATACAGCAGAGAGACTAAACTATGCACTTTAAAAGAGAGTTATATTCAATACCTTTATTATATTTTCATGGTTTATTCTAGAAAGCATTGAAACCTCCCGGCTGAACTTTCTATGGAGTTCGGATGGTGATGAGCCTGTTGATAAAACTTTTATTGCCACAGGAAGATTCTTGTACCTGAAAGTGTTAGAAGAATAATAAATCTTCACAAGTCGCTGATAATCTTCTGTGGAAGTAACAAACCAAACAAGTTCTCTCTTTTAAGTTTTTTTTTTTTCATTGCACATTATGTTCGGATACATAATCCACCAAAATTCTACTTCATGAACAGTTTGAAGGTTAAAGCTCAGCAGACAGTACCAAAATTCTAGGATAACTCAACTAACGTTTTAATGTTTTATACCTACTCTACAGCATGCGCGGGCTAAAGTATCATGATTTCAACACATAGAACCAGAAAATTGATATTTGGAATGTTATCACGGAATGCTATGCCAATGTTGACTACAGAGTGTCAGGTGAATGTAAATCTACAGAATGTGAATCTCAGAGTTCTGAAATAGTGTATTGGGAATGCTATCTACAGAATGTGAATCTTGAAGTTTATAGGCTAAAAACATTGACAATGTTTTAATTTGGAATTTTATTCCACATTCAAGATTTACATTGAAATAGCTGATGGTTTTGGGATAAACTTTCAGGCCTTAACAGAAGATTCCATTAGCTCACAGCTCTAAGCACACTCAAGACTTGTTAAGAGTTTCGGAAGGGAGACAAAAATGTGTATGAATTATGACTGATTTGTAGACAACAAACAGAATGCATAAAATCTTTACTTCAATCAGCCAGTATTATTTTGTAGGCAGATATATTATAGTTTATATATTACAATACAACACAATCACTTCTACACATTCTTAACATTAAATGTTTTGTTATAAATCACCAGCAATCTTGCTTCACCAGAAACGCGTAGAGAGAATTCAAGTCAGAAAGAAAGAAAGAAAGAACATCAATCCGGCTCTTTTTCCTTGACTTTATGCCATTCTGCGTTATTTGGACAAAAATTCAATGCGTCGTCAACTCAAAAACCATCCACACATAATCAATATTACTTATTACCATCATCTGCAAATGGAATTCGTAATAATAAATGAAAATTACATAAAACAGTGGGCAGCACTGTAGAGATCATTAAAATCTCATAGTTTTACTGAATTATACAATCAATGTATGAATTCTTTCACGGCATTCTCCTAACTCCAGTCGGACCATCGATAGAAAAATGCACACGTATGCTATCCTACGGCTTTTCTACAGCGACAAATGAAAATCACAAAAAGTATCAATTCACATGTCACAATAAGCGTTACAACCTTATTTCTAATTCTTACTTATCCGAAGCACATTCGACCACTAGAGAGTCTACACTTTTGATCAGTCATGCTATTAATCCGCCCTCTGTTTTATGACTTTATCCCTACCGGGAATCTTCTCTACTAAGCTAGCAATAAATGAAACACACCCAGAAATGGTCTACATTACACACAAACCTACTTTTTCCATATTCTGTTCACATTAGCCATTGCAATTTACACTCATTCCAGAAATCAGAACAGAGCAATGACAATGTACTATTGTCGTTTCATTCTGAAATTACAAGAAACTTACCCAAAGATTGTTGAATGACATGAATTACAGAGCTAAAGATTAACTACATTAGAGGAATTATACCAAACACACAAAAACCCAACAATATATTCAAAAATCAAACACCACATCGAAATCAAAATCAGCCCAGAATTCCCAAAAAGAAACCAAACAGATAACCCAATCAGACACAGGAAACGGAAAACATGCACGCCGAATACAACAGCATTGGCCATTAAAACTCAAATTAGAATCATTGATGCCGAAATTGAACGTTTTAGGGCAGAAAGAAAGCACTCACATCCCTTCGTAGACAATGGAATAGGTCCCCTCACTGATCATTGGCCCAATAAGGAGCTGGCTTGCGTCTAGCAACAGGTTCCCATCAATGGACAAAGAATTCAGGGTCTCAAAATCATCAGCGGCGCTCAATGAAGTATAAGCCGATAGCGGGAGCTCAATGGGTCTGCCGTGATCAGCCATTTTCGGTGAGAAATTCACTGTTGCAGTGACAGAGGAAGAATCCGGCAGAGATTTATTGTAGTGCATATGGAAAAAGAAACAATTTTTATTTTTCTAGGGGTGGGTTGGAAATGTGTTTGAATTGAAATGCACTCAGCAAGAGGGAAATATATATCTCTACGCTTTTAATATTGAATGGAAATTCGTTGCTAATATAGAAAATTAAATTTATTTATTTTTATTTCCTTAAAATAAAAATTAGTAGTACTCTCAAAATTTTGAATGTCATGCGAAATATTTAAATTAAATATAATAATTAATATATTAGTGAAATATATAAACATAATTTATTTTATTACTCATAGTAATGTTATATGTTCAGTAAAAATAAAAAATAAAAATAGTAATGTATATATATACACCAATCAATCCAGATGTGCGTTTGTACAACGAAATGTCTGTAAGGGGATTCTTGTTTACTTGTAATAAAAGTTAAATAAATATATTAGTAATGCAAATTTAGGTAAAGTGTTAAAAGAAAACATCTTTTAGAGATGATGACATAGCCCAAGCGGTTAAGTTCATTGACTTCAAACGGAATGTTGGAAGTTCGATTCTCACCGGCCCCCTATCCCTCCCTTTATTTCCCCTATGTAATTGTGTGTCATGGGCTCCCACCACCCATTTCCAGGCCTTTAATGGCTCCTCCAAAAAAAAAAAAAAAACATCTTTTTCCACCAAAGGGGATTTTAAAAATATTAAAAATTCATATAAATTTGTAATCACTAAAAATGAATTGCATGGTGGGAAGATCTTTCAAATTTGTTAATTTTTTTTTTTTTAATTTAAAGAAATAGACAACACATTCATTTTGGATTAAGGGTTAAATTTAAAACATTATTTGATTGATTAAAGTTGACATTATTTGAATTATTTATTGTTGGTAATAAGTTCAATGGTTTTTTAATTGTTGGTAACAAATTCAATTTTAAATTTATAACTGTTAAATTAACCTAATAGAGAGTAAAGTAGGCAAATCCAACCTTCAAACTTCATTAATTTTGTTAACAAATTTAATAAGTAATGGGCTGAATTTCGAAACAATGTAATCAATTCAATACTTAAAATTTTTAATATTTTTTCTATATTAAACATTCTAAAAGAGAATTAGAGTGATTTCTTAATCCGAACTTACAAAATTAATTAATACTGTAGTAAAATTATACTGAATAAGTGATAACTGATAAAGATTAAATAATAATAATAATAATTGTTATTATTATTATTATTATTATTATTTGAATAGTCATGGTTGAAAATTGAAATCACACATTTTTTTAACACAAAATAACAAAATGTCTTTATATTTTGTTTTTCTTATTCCCTTGTATCAAAACAAAAAAACCTATAACTAATCAATATTTTAAACACAAAAAACATTATTTAAATATATCTCCATAATTACCAATAAAAGTTGGCTTGAGTGCTTTTGAGCTCTAGTCGCTTAAACAAGGTTTCGGTTCAAAACTTGTATACAAAAAGTTGTTTTGGGAAAGACCCCTTACATTGCCCATTCAGATCATCTAGAGACTAGTATTGTGTCCAATATAGTATGGAGATACACAGTTTTCACCAAAAAATATATCAGAAAAAGGAAACAATAGTCCACTTCTTTTTTTAACAAAAAATCCAAATCAATCATTTTTTATTTTTATTTTTTTGCCCAATTGGTCCGCTGCATATACTAATTATGTCTCAATCGGTCCGCCGCCCACTAATTATACCCTAATTACATATATTTTGCCAAATCAGTCCATTTTTTTTCAAAAATCTAAATTGGTCCGTTAGTAATTTTTGCCCCCTCATGCAATCCAATGCACATTTGAAACCACTAATAACTCAAATTCGATATAAGTAAAAATTCTAAAATTTCGATATTTATAAACTACACGACAAGACGAATCTAACAAGATCCAACTTAGCTCATTTTATTTTGTATATCTATATTTATACTTTAAGTCAAAACAAGTGTATGAATAGTAGCAAATTAAAAATGTAGTTATTAAAAAAATGGAGGGAGTATATCGCAATTCTCTTTATTTTATGGAGAAACACCAAAAACCACCAAACTCTAAAAGATGATCTACCGCGGTAGCTGCTAACCGAAATGCCGATGACATCCAGCGAAGGTACTGCTCCGATGCGAGAATGAGTTTCACATATATGAGGGAGTCGCACAAAATGATGTTATTGGAAAACGTAGGTCAAGTGACTCCCTCATCTGTTGGAAGCTCGTTCTCGCATCGAATTGGGCAGTACCTTCGTTGGATACCATTGGAGTTCTAGTCTGCAGCTACTGGGGTGGATCTTCTTTTAAAGTTCAGTGGTTTTTGGTGTGTCTCCATAAAATGAAGACCAATTGCGATATACTGCATTAGACTGCATGAAAGGGGATAAAAATTATTAATGGACCAATTTAGATTTTTGAAAAAAATGGATTGATTTTGCAAAACATATATAATTAGGGCATAATTAGTGGGTGGCGGACCGATTGTGACGTAATTAGAAAATGTAGCGGACCAATTGGAAAAAAGAATAAAAAATGATCAATTTGGCTTTTTCGTAAAAAAAGAAAAGGACTATATTTTCCTTTTTTCCAAAATATATCTACACAATTCAAATTTCATTATTTAAATGATGAAGTTCGTTTTTTGTTTTTTTTTTAAAAAAAAAATGGGCCCTGAACCAGATACATAAAATGGGCTTGACAATGGGATTTTGGGCCAGCCCAAACCTCTCAACATAGTTTTCCCCCGAACATAAATGTTCCCATCATTTATATTTTATATTATTTCTGTAGTTTATCATTGATACTTTTATTTTTTTGAATTACCGTGTATTCCCGGACCATATTGATCCAAGAATAATCGCTCGAGAATCTGCGTGGGCAATTAAGGGTGTCTCTTTCAAAGCAATTTTTTACATACACAAGGCTCGAACCCAGGACATTGCTTAAGCGGCTAAAGTCTCAATCCACTCAAGCTAACTGCTGTTTGTAGTTTATCATTGATACCTTGCTAAAGAAAAATTTACCGTGCCTCGCTTATAATTTTCTTTAATTAAAAAAAAAAGGAGAGAAAGACTTCTGCAGTGTAAATTTATGGAGTACTAGATTATATAGATTATTTTTGGCGTATAGATTATTGAAACACAAAGTTAGTGTAATATGAATATTGTCGTTGGACATTATTATACTTAATCAATAAACATATACTAAAGATTATAATATATACGAAACAATAATTAATTAATTCACATGGGGAAGAATGTATGCAATGCATGCTTGATTGAGGAAGAAAATGGTATTAACATATTTCCTCCATTTTCAAGAAATTTTAACATTTCTTATTTTCACGCAATTCAATACAAATTTTTTAATTAAGATTAATATCTCAAATTTTATAAAATAAAAAATTATAAACCTTAATATTACAAAACTATGTGATTAGACGAATCTAACAAGATCTCACTTGACTATATTTTATCTTATGTAACTGTGTGAAAAATCGAATCAAAATTACTCAATGATTAATGTTTACTATACAAACTTTAGAATTAATAAAATACTTTAGAATTAATAAAATAGGGAGGAATTATATAAGTATCATTATACGGTGAGCTATTTTTTTAGTTTAATATTGATTATCAATTACCAATGCGCCAACGCATCAGTATCATTTTTTTTTTTTATGAATATTCCTTTTACATTATTTTTAGATTACTATTATCTATTTTTATTTATGATTATTATTATTAGAAAAATGACATATTAGAAATTAAGAATATTTTTATGATTGGAAGTTCGAGTCCCCACCAACCTTTTATCCTCCTCTTTATTCATTTGATTTGTGTGTCATTAAATCCCACTACCAATTTTTATGGCGAGTGGCTTTGGGGAAAAAAAAAACGTATATCAAACAAACTTAATAGAATAGGTACTTATTTATTCAAATTAATAGTAAGATGTCATATGTCTCATATATAAAAGAAAAAGTATAAATAATAAATTAATTTAATTTTGCACACTTTGACTGAAATAGCCCTCTAGATAAAGTAATATTTCAACAAGAATAATACGATCTCTTAAAAAAAAATACAATAATCATTGCCAAAAGTAAATATCTCGAGTTTGAAAGAGACGTTACTCATACTCTAATTATAAAATAACAAAAAACAATTAATGAAGATAGAAAAGGGAGGAAAAAAAAACCTTGCGTGAAAAATATAAACAGCATACTAAAACGAAAAGTTTGGTCCTTACAAGACTCCATGGCTGATTGCCTCATTTTCCATAACTGTTGAAAAATGTTGTTCGCTTTAGGGGAAAAATAAACAGAATAGTAACATTAATTTCCGTACATTCTGAGATTGATGATCTAATCGCTAATATTTCTGTCTGAAAATCAACATCTATTTATGCTTTCGGCTTTGCATTCTTTGCACAGTTCAGAACAAGTACAGTTAAACAATAATTTAAAAAAAAAATCGTGACTAGAAGTAGTAGATTTTATTTAAATTATATGTCAAATTCAACAACCCGTTAATGGTTAATTAATTAATTAATTACTATTGTTATTATTCAAAATTTGGACAAGTAATTCTTGTTCTTACATCATCGTCATTGAACTTCGACTGGATAACGTTTTTAATTAACTCTTAATGGCATGCCCACCAAACACCATTATAGTATTCATTTATCCAACACGACAAAAAAAAAAAAAGAAGAAAAAAAAGAAAAAAAACTATCATCATTAGTCAAAAAAGGCACTTAATTTTTAATTTACTGTGATAATTAATTAATGACTGGCCATGACTAGTACAATTAACCAAAACACTTAGGAAATTAATTAACCCAGCATCAGACAATTAGGCATTAATTAATAATTTACAGAAGATTAGTCACCTAATTAACCACATATATCTACAGAAATGCGCGCATATATGCCTTCCCAGCCCCCTAATTACCATAGTTACTACTAATCATCATAACTACATTAATAATTAATCTATTTAATTTACACATAGTATAGACCATCCCATTCCATCCCATGAGCATAATTAACGTTGTTGTCTGGCCCATGGTAGAACACTTGATCCAGGCCGTCCATTCCGAACTCCCCAAGGTACGACGGATGATCGATGGCCTCCATTGAGAAGGAGGAGCTCGGACTATTGCTCGAGAAACCATCCAAACGTTCGCTCAGCCTCTGTATTTCCGCCTCTGCATTGTTGAGTTGTTCCTTGAGCTTCACAAGCTGCACATTGGTCAACCCGGTCAAGATTGGAATTTACATGGTGCGGCTGTATATCTGGAGCGCACACGTGGCGGGGAAAATGCATGTGATGCTCAACAACTATGTGTACGGATTGTTGAAAAAATGTGCTGTCTTTTTTAGTGGTGGCAGACTCCACAATGGTGTCTGAATTTCCAAATGTTCCTTCTTCTACTCCTTTTATTTTTATTTTTTGTGTAATGGGAAAATGGAAGTTTTGGGTAAAATTAAATTTTAAATTCTAAAATTTACACCCTTTTTTCGTGGAACATATATAGTGCATGCATCTTAACAGATGAGGTCTTGTTCCTAAAGTTTCTTTGTCTCCACATAAAGGGATACCACAAAATAAGAAATTAAATTGTGAAATTTATTATAGACTTTGTGCCCTTTCCCCCTACATGAATCAACATTTTGCTATTTTTTTTTTTAATTCATTTGTTTATATTTTGGGCTAAAGCCTAAATGTAACTAAATAAAGAATAAAATGAAAAGAAATACTACTAATAAATTACCTCGGTTTCCAGGCGGCATTTGTCGATAAAGGTAGACTCGTGCTGTGACTTGAGCTTCAAGTACTCTTCTTCGAGCTTCTTGCTCTTCCACCGGGCGCGGCGGTTCTGAAACCACACCGCCACCTGGCGGGGGTCGAGGCCCAGCTCCGCCGCCAGCCTGTCCTTCCGTTCCGACTCCAGTTTATGCTCGTCGCCGAAGCTCTGCTCCAACAGGTTCACTTGCTCCTCACTCAGCTTCCTTTTCCTCATCAGTAGTACCCCATCCCCGCCGTCGCCGCCGCCCTTGTTCTTTTTCCTCCTCCGCCGCGGCTTCGAATTCCCCGCCACCACCGCGTCTCCAGGCCCTACACACACACACACATATATATACACACCATCAGAATAATTAATTAATTAACTTATTACTCCATATATACTTCTTTCATTTGCCAAATACAGTAGCTAGGTCACTGCTATGAAAGGATGTACTCATATAGGGGAAAATCTGATGAACTGGAAGGGTACATACGTGTACTGTTGTATGGAATTGGTACGAGGATGTAATTAAGAGGGAGGGAGGGAGGGACAGACATACCTTGTTGTTGGGGTACGAACTGACTGCAGAACCCATGGTCAGGATAGTACTGAGACAAGAGTAGCATAGGATCATCCACTTGAGTGTTCATGATAGTAGTAGTAGTACTTCTTGAAGAAAGAAAGAATTTGTGTGTGAGAGTGATCAGTGAGATATACTAATAACTATATGGATTTAAAGGAGCAAAAAAGAAAAGGAAAGAAAGAGAGTGATGGAAAGGGAGAGGGGATCAGAAACTAGGTAGCCAGCCTCCTGCTGCAGGAATTTAGTATGATGAAGTGTTTAATTGGGGTTTTGGACGTTTGGGATGTGAACCCCCCCTTTATTTATAAACCCAGATTATTACAATCACTCTTGGTCTTGTCTTTATTTACCACTCTGCCACTGCATTTATTAGTATATATGTGTATGTGTAATAGGGACTAGAGAGGGTGGGGAGGCTGTAGTGGATTGGATTAAGTCTTTTTTTCTTTTTTTTTACTAACAGTTAAGGAAAGTGTTTTGAAGGAAGGAAGAGCAAATGGCTTTTGTCATTCTGGTGTCTTGATTTGGTGAAACGTGACTCAATTTTTATGGGGGAGATGCATTGCATTGCATTCCATATCATTATTACTACTTCCTTCATGGCTATATATATATATACACTTGTCTTCTTTAAAATCAAAATGAAAACTTTGTGGATTACATAATATTTATTGTTTTAAATATTTATTATTATATATATATATTAATATTATCCTTTAATTAGTTCACGCAAATATTATTTGTAGACAAGTTTTACCAAAGAGTTTAGTTAGTTGTAAAAATAAAAATTTATGAATTAATTAGAAGTATAATTTTTGGCTATTAAAAGTAAGTCGCAAGAAAGTATATTGTTATTAAAAAAAATTAACGGAGGAAGAACTACTTTTCTTTTCTTTCCTTAACCTCTTCTCCTCCTTTCCGGAAATCGTTTGGGTGCTGGCGGCCTGTAGGTGCTGACACATTCAAAAGTGATGGGTATGTGTATATGAAATGATTTGTGAGTATAAAAAATGATGGATGGAGGTTATGAACCGAAAACTAATAAAAAAAACAAACTACCGCCTATACAAAATCACTTTATAGGCTTATACATCACTTTACAAAATGCTACACATCATTTTTAGCATTGACTGTACTGCTGGCAATTGTTATGCCATTAGATAAACCGGATTGATTCTTTCCCTATATTGATTTTTTAAAATTATGGTTCCTGTCGGAATGACACTTTTAATTACTAATGTGTTTGAAATTTGATTTGTTGAGTATTCAAGTACTATATGGGGTTTATTTTTATGTATATAATAATTGAACATGCATGAGTAGTATGAAATGTTCACGATATAATAAATTGTTTGCAACAAGTCTAAATTTGGGTGGTGTTGTGATCTCATTACAAGTTTTATGTATAAATCGAACAATGTGCTTTATTATCGTCCATGTCTTCCAATACGCATTCATCCTCCTCCAATTATCTTCATTTTTAACTTTTTAATCACACCTACATTCTATGAACTTTTATAATAGTAGCAAACATTAATTTATTTCCATTTGTAGAATATAGAATGAACTTTTGCCATTACTTTCTTTTATAAATGTACTCAGTAGTCAGTCAGTAAAGGAGGACAAAATTTCAGAAGCTGCAATACATTTCCCCTAAGTCATTTAATTTGCTACATATATATATATATATTTATATATATGAATATTATTTAGAGTCACATTATATGTATGCCGTTTGTGTGGGTTGGGGGGGATACATTTATGTACACACTCAAAATTGGTAAGTTTGGACTTTAATGAATGAAAGGGTAGGAATCCAAATTCACATTACATAGTAGATTCATTTTAAAAGTAGTCAAGCATGCCATTACTATAAAAATAAAGTTAGGCAAGAGACGAAACCACATAAAAGAAAGTAAACGTGTAAGAAAGAAATAAATTTAACGGAATAATTCACATGTACGCTCACTCACTTTTCAAAATTGGTTAAAATAAAAAATTTAAAAAATGGAATAAATAAAAGCCGTATATTAAACAAGTATATATGTGAACACATATTCACAATTACGTGGCTGATTATAGTTCGGGTTTTCATCAATTAGTATATTATAATATAATCAATGCATTAATACATGCAAGATTCCTCTAGCAGTATTTTTATTTTGTTTTTCCTTCTTTTCCTATTTGGTATAATTAAGAGCACGTCAGTCCAATGTAGGACAACATTTTTTCAACATTATTTTAATCTTAGAAATAAACTTTTTTTTTTCTTTTTTTTTTTTCTAGTAATGGGAGTTGGTTGAATGGTTAAATTACAATTTCATCCCCTCCAAGCTGCTATATTGTAAATTTACTCATCCATTTGAATTTCATTCCACTGTAATTTACTAAATTTAACAAGTTCCCAATTCGCACTGAAATGCTGTGTAATTTCCGGCAATATAATATCGAATTATGATTTATGGATCCCTTTTCCACTTAAGAAGAAATTCTATTCAGCCAAGTAATTAAGTGGCTGAGGCCTGAGGATATATAATTAGGGTTTCCACTAATAGTATTAATATGGAGTATGAATGCTGTAAGAGATTCGTTAGGTATAAGGGCATTCATAATCATATGCAATGCAAAACACTAATTTTTAAAAACTAGTTTAATTTGGTATCGGAGAAAAAGAATTTGCATTGGCAACACATTATGATACAAGTTGTAATTTGATATCATCACTTCAATATGTAGAACACACTGCTTAATTTAAATTCGGTTAATGCTAACTAATTGAAAAAGGAAAAAAAAAATAAAAAAAGTTTTCATTTCAATCCTTTCATAACTTAACTAAAACCAAATGGTTGAATTGAATTCTTTCCTCAAGAATTCTTTAGTTAAAATCTCATACAACACTTTCATAATTTTTTGATTGAGTTCTAGAAACCCTAACCTATATGCTTCCATCTTCCCCAACCTAAGCTTTTGATGAGCCGTCAAAACTTCATTTTTTTCTTAATGGGAGAAAGTGTATGGCACAAAGCTTTTCAGCCATCAACACTTTTGAGCCATATATACTTAGAGCCCGTTTGGATTGGCTTCTAGGGAGGTGCTTTTGGCTTTTGCTTCTGCCAAAAGCACTTCTAGTAGAAATTAGGTGTTTGTTTTGACTTTTAAGAAAAAGCAAAAGCACATCGAAAAGCGAAAAAAGTGCTTCTGGGAGAAGCAACACAGGGGGTGCTTTTCCCAAAAGCAGAAGCCAAAAGCACCTCGTAAAATGTGCAATGACTTAAATACCCCCACTACTTAATATAAATTACACTATAAATATATCTTATTATCATATTAAGTAGCATGTTCTTTTTGGTAATTACCACACTCTAAAAGCACTTCTCATTTTTATTCATCCAAACATATTTTTTAGAAAAAGCCGCTTTTCAAACATTCAATCCAAACACAAAAATTACATGCTTTTGCTTTTGACTTCTGCTTCTGCTTCTACTTTTGGCTTCTGCTTTTTTCAAAAGCCAATCCAAACGGGCCGTTAAGCATTAATTATTCTTCCATTGGATAATTATGTTTGGCGTGTTTAGTAGCATTTTGACAGTATTTACAATTGTCATTGACAGAGGTAATATGTAGTAATTCAATATTGTGGAACCATAATATATATATACATAATTTCTGTAGTCGAGTGAGTGTTGTTAGAGAGTAATACACTAACGGCATTTGATATAAAGTTTCTTTGGAAATTTAACTCATCTTAACGAGTTTTGTACTGCGCATACACATCAAAATACCTAACAATAATACTAGGTGTATTATAATAATTGTATTTAGCTAGGTGTTTCTAATTTCAGTTAGAAAATCGATATAGTGTTCCAAGTTCTTTTTATTATACTGAATGGAAGCACATATGATGACACCAATCTATATATCTAAAAGGTTGAATAAAATCGAAGAATTTTTTTAAGGTACCAAATTAAAACTTAAGATTCAATTTTCATTTTACAATGACTTTTTTTCTTTTGCTAGCAAGTCCACGAAAAAAAAGAGAAAAAGAAAGAAAAACTAGAACTAAAACAGAAACATGAACACCTAGCGGCGGGAACCACATCCAGCTGCTCTAGATGTCAAGAGAGGCTTCACCGAGTCAGGGGAAAACGCTCATGTAGTATAGAACTGAGAACTCTGCATCATTTGCTCCAAGTTTCGTCAGGCAAATCTACAACTGCGTTGCTTTCACGCAAAATATGTTCAAACCAACAAGATTGGGTTCGTACAGTGACTAATTAATTTGGAATCCCACATTTATAATTTTTTAAAAAAAATATTTTTATAGATATCCTTTCCAACATTTGAACTGATCAAATATTTTATATAAAAATATATTTTTATATAGTGTAACAATTTTACATACTGATCAAATCAATGAACAGTAAACCTTTCCAAACTTTTGGAAGGTATGAAATTTTCTTTTCTATTTTTTTTTTTTTAATTATGACATTCTTTGTAATGTTTTTAATCTTGGCTGACCATTATATTGTTTATCACTTTATCCCTTGAAAAGTAGCCATCATTTTTATCCATCGAATCACATGCACCTAAGCTCTCCCACATTTACCTTTTTTCTTTTTTCTTTGTTTTATTTTTTTCCCCTGAACAAATTCTGGACTCAAAACAGATCACCAATACAAGCCTTTGCCTCTTCCAATTGGCTTTCCTCATTGGGCAAAAAAAAAAAAACTAGTGAGTCAACATATTCTGCAGCACCAAGTGTGAATGAAAACCTGTGGGGGCTCATCCTCAGGCAATCCCGGGACCCCAGAGCCCCTCCAATCCACAGCCCTCAGACCATGTAATGATGTGGTGTATATCCATTGGATGCACATGTCCAGGTACTTCCATTAAGGATGTAATTAAAGGGTAGAATTAGGTAAGGGTTAAGAGTGTTTTGGGGATCCCAATACCTGATGACGACCGCCTCGAAGTTATAAAAAAAAATCTATAAATATACTAATGGCCTCTGGATTTGCACAAGCAATTAGCCAGCAGCAGCTCACTATACTCACCTTTTACATTTGTTGTCCAATTCCTTGTAATTTTCCCCATTGATGAGGACCACATGCGTGGCTCGAGATAAGTGATCCTTGTGTAATAACAACAGTTCTTTTTTGTAGTAATGATATAACCAAAAAGAATTAATTATATATTTCATATGTCTTTATAAATGTGCAACATTCCCCTGTGCAGTCTGGATGCAGATTTTTAACTATTAATAGCTCACGTTGTGTATAAGTAAAAATTATAAGAATTTGACATTATAAAACTACATGATGAGATGATTCTAATAAGATCTCACCTGACTATGTTTTTCTTTCTATAATTCTTCAATAAATGTGAATCAAAGTCGAATAATAAATAGTGTCAAAACACCAAACGTTTCACATTCTTGAAAACGGAGGTAGGATAAATAAAGAACATTTGTGATTTGTTAAATGGGACTCTGAAATTTTATTCTATTTTTACAAGAACTGAGATGAATTAAGAAACCCCAGATGAGGAGAGTTACATAAGCTGTGACATCAGACTCACACACAAGCACACAATCACTCTATCTAGCTAACCTAGTTTGCTTTTGGATAAGAGACTCGGTTGATCTTGGCCGTTGATCAATATTCCATGATCAGGGTTTTCTATGACATTATAATGTAGGAGTAATTTGGACTTTTTAATTTTTTATTTATATATGGGATGGGATGGGATTCAATTCGGTTGTTGAAAGTGTAGTGGTGAAAGTGAAAGAGTGCGTAATATTTAATTAATGTAGTACCCTCCATCCTATTAAAATTTAAAAGTGGTCACTTTCTCTTCTGCACAAAATTCAATGTAATTGTTAAACGCTTTATATCTTAAAATCGGTATAAGTAAAAATTATATAAAATGTATATTTTAAAACTATAAAATTAGACGATTCTAACAAGACCACACACTTGACCATTTTCTCTTCTTGTATCAATATAATAAAATTGAGTCAAAATTAAACAATAAACAATGTCAAAAGTCAAAAGGGACCACTTTTAAAGTGACGAAATGAGTGTTATTTTTGTAGGGGGGTGATTGTTGAGTGATGAAGCGTGCAAAGGCCAAGGGGGGGCCAAGTAAGGAAAATTTATCTATCATGCTGCAATTTCCAGCCTCAATTTGTCAAATCGATTGGCCTCTTTTTCACGCAATTTTGGGATGCAAACAATTCATTTCAAACCTATTTGTTTTTATTATGTTTCTTTTGCACAATAAGTGAATTAATACTCGTTCTCCTTGACACCAATTTAATTTCATTTCTTTTCTTTCACACACAATTATGCATATATCCCCACTTTACGTACATCCCACCTTTTTTTTTAAATTTTTTTTTATTGAATTTACATTTAGGGGTGTAATATACTACTCCATCCATCCCATTAAAAGTGGTCACTTTATCTTCTACACAAAATCCAATACAATTGTTAAATGTTTTATATCTCAAAATCAGTATAAGTAAAAATTATATAAAATGTATATTTTAAAATTATACAATTAAACGATCCTAACAAGACTACACTTGACTATTTTTTTCTTCTTGTATCAATACAATAAAATTGAGTCAAAATTAAATAATGAACAGTGTCAAATGTCAAAAGAGGTCGGTTTTAATGGGAAGGATGGAGTAATATACTATAAGTAGTGTGTTTGTGTGTGTTGTGGAAGAATTGACGACATCCAAAGAGGCAATAAGTGGAATTTGGGAAGTGTGCGAATGGATTAATTATATTGACTATCCCCACTCAAGTCTTTTGAAAACCCAGAAAGAAATAGAGTAGTACATATGTTTTCAGATTTAAAAGCACGCACCCCATCTTGTCTGCCGACCCAAATTCCAATTCTTATGTTTCGAGCTGAGTGACCCCCGTCCCTTTTCTGACATCAAACACATATTTGATCAAAACCCCACATTCCTCCCTATATATGACTTTATTACATGAGGGAAAAAAAAGGATAGTGAGGCACATACACCCCACATATATCTGCAGCTTAACAGATTACTTGTTGACTGGTGTGTATATTTTAATTCGGTTCTGAGTTTCACTTTTTTTTTTTTTTTTTTTTTGAGTCAGGGAAGTTAATTTCTAAATTTGATTGAATTTTCAAAGTTTTCTTATATTTTAAAGTTTTCTAAAATCAAATTCGTTAAAAGAATATAATTACTACTACCTTCATTCAATTCATCAAATCTTAACCGACTCGTGTTTTTACTGCACAAATCCATGTGTGTTCAAAAAGCTAGGCAACAAATCCCCCAATTCATGAATAGCAGCGCACAGTCAAAAAGAAAATAAAAAATGTTAATATGATCATGGCATCAAAGTAAGGAGTAAGGTCACATTAAATTAATTTGAAGGGATTTAGTGCTCAATTTTTAAAATATAGTTGTATCATGCTTTCTAACAAAAAAAGAAATCGGAGCCAATAAAACGCATATATGCCCAAAAAATAAAGTGCCGCTGTCCATTTTAAGTAGCAATATTTAATTTATTTTACCTCACTAATTATTCAATAAATATATAATGCATGTGTTTCCCAAGTAGACATGTTTGAGTTGCATTGTACCACTTAACCACCAAGAATTTAATACACACACACACATATATACTATATTTTTTTTTACCATATGGGCTCCAATTGATATATCCTAAAATATAAATATTCCAAGTTTGATTAGCTACTTTAGGGAGTCCTATCAAATTAAATGGGATGATTAATTGAGAATGCTTCCTAATTGGCAATGGGATAATTTAAGTAAGAATACTTTATTTGGGGGTTATTTAGATGATGGGATGTGTCATCTTATCTTGAAAATTTTACCTTTGCAAGGAGTGATGAATGGCCATGGCAATGGGAAACATGATTGAATATTGGGTGAAAAACCAAAGATTAATAACTTTATTAGGGTATGCATTCACATGATTAATGATACTACTATTCACCATAGGACTTGATGAGGGCTATCAATGTAGTCCCCATATTCCCATGTTTGAACATTTTCTCTTTTAGTTAAAAAAGAATGAAAAAATGGAAAAGAAAACGAAAGTGAGAAAAACATGTTACGGAAACATAGAGGTCCGGTTTCGGTGCAGGCCGGCTGTAGGTGCTGGCATATTCAAAAGTGATGGGTACGTGTATATAAAGTGATTTGTGAGTATAAAAAAGTGATGGATGTAGGTTATATGAACAAAAAACTAATAAAAAAACAAACCACCGTGTATACATCATTTTATAAGACTTACACATCACTTTATTACAAAGTCTTACGCATCATTTTTAGCCCTGCATGCACATGCTGGCAATAACATTGCCAGCACCAAAACCGGACTGGAAAAATAGAATTCTTTTGCAACACTAGTCACTGTATATAGTATACTAATATAGCTAGGTGGAGATTATTCAACCTGTTGTGACACATGTGACACACACGTGTGCACGCTTGGACTTGCTTTGATCGGTATGTAGTATGTAGCCTGTAGGCTCCAGTATTCTGTTTATGTAGTAGAGCCAACACCGATCACCATCAGCATGCAATTAAATGATCGTGGCAACTCAGCCATATATATATATATATATATATATATATATATATATATATATATATATACAGTGGCGGATCTAGGATATCTGCTTCGGTAGGTCAGTTTTTTTTTTGTTTTTTTTGGTGAACCGCCTATACAAGTTAGGAAATTGATAGTGGGAGCCCATGTCACAGAAATTTAAAGGGACAAATGAGAGTGATAAAAATTAGGTGGAGACTTGAACTCTCAACCTGAATGTTGGAAGTGGGGGGGAGCTTGACCATTTGGTCAAGTCCTCGTCCCTGGTAGATCAGTTTTTTATAATTAATTTATAATTAGTATCAATATAATAATAATTTTTGTAAAAGTACTAAAATTGCTAAATTTAAAGTCACATATAATATGAAATATCTAGTACTTACATTAAAGTAACTAAAATTATTCATGATGGGTTCTCATATTTTTGGTATCGTTGTACAATAACATCAATACTAATATTCGTAAAGGAATCTCGTTCTATGAAAGTAACGAAAAAACAATCATTCAGTAACGTAACTGATCTCTCATGCTATTCCGCAATTTATTCTTGATCGTAGTCATTGTTGAAAAAGCTCGTTGTATTGTTACCATTGCCACGGGAAGAAGTAATACCAACTTCAAAAGCAAATAAACCTTTGAATGTGTTTCATGCTTCTTTGTCTTAACAAGTTTTATGAAAAACTCATATTGAAATTCTTCACATCTCAAAATTTCTTATAAGTTCGAATGCCAACAATGAAATTCTCCAACGAATAATTAAAAACCACCAATTTCATTTCTGAAAATTCTTCCGGATAGAACTTCGCAAATCTTCTCAATTTCTTGTTATCAAAAGAAGAAAATCGAATATAGAATTCAAAGCAAGACATATAAATAAGTAATTGGACCAACTAATATATAAATTTTTTTTTTTTAAAAAAAGGGTGGGGAATGGTGGGTCAATTGACCCACCTTGCACAATAGTGCATCCGCCAATGTATATATATATAGAGCCGCCTGACAAGCACCTGCTCCAATGTCTCCCCACTCCGACGGCATGCATAATGTAGGTAGGCACTTGATTAAGATTATATTGGAGGTTGTAATAATAATAGATGAGGAAACAATGCATCAAATTCTTCAAATTATGGAAAACCCAGTTTAAAATTTGTATAAGCTACGTTCGGGAAAGAACGCCAACGAATATAATTTCGCTTGGGCAAGGTTATGGTGCGGATTTTTAATGTTGCGACGTGCGGATTTTATCCGCAACCGTTAATCATTTTCATTATCAAACGGTTGAGATCATTTGTAGGGTTAATTTCGTAATTCTACATAGGATACACAATTCGGCGACATGACATACACGACGGAGCCAATTCAACTCAGCGACGCGGCCAATGCAATTCAGTGACATTATTGTGTTAATCTAAGCGACGTTTGAAGTTAGAGCAATTTGAAGTTCATTGCGATTTTACACGCATCTCAGCGACGGAGCCTTTCTAATTCAACGACACGACTAATACAAATTCAGCGACATGGGATATGCAATTCAGCGACATTATTGTATTAATTACAACGACACAATTTTATACATTTCAGCGACATAGTTCTATGAATTTGAACGCATCTCAGCGACTGAGTATACACATTTCAGCGGCAAGGCCTATGCAAATTCAGCGAGAAGAACAACACAATTCAGCGACTTGATCTAGTCCTTCTCAGCGACATGCTATATAAAATACATATTAAGTAAAATTACAAAACCAACCCTACAAATGATCTCAACCGTTGGATGACGAAAATAATCAACGGTTGCGGATAAATTTCGCACGTCCACACCATTAAAAATCCGCACCACACCATCTCCGATTTAGCTTTTTAAATGTTAAAAACATTTTATAACATTATACATATCAAAAATTTGTTTCACTCTAATCATTGTTTTCTTTAAAAAAAGTATTCTAATTTAGCTACCGAATTTGGTTGTTTAACTTTTAGTAGCTAATAAATTTAAGTTGCGAGTTCGATTGCTAACAACCACTTTTTTTAACTAAAAAAAAAAAAATCTTATTTTGAATGGCTAAACTCTAAAAGCTACCCTTCCCAAACTTTTAATTTTTCCAACTTTAATCTTTAAACTTTAATTAATTATATCAAACAATATCATCCAAATGTATCTCAACTTAAAATTTCTTTTCACCATTAACGTACTCCAAACCCTAACTCTATTTAATTTTCAAATATTAGCCCAAATTGGTGTTATAAATTGACTTTTGGTATTAAAGCATGTTTTGACAGACTCCAATTTTGGCCTTAATTCATCCACCTCCTTTCGTTAACACTAGCTAACTACGACATTGATTTATTATTATCAATTAGTAGTAATATATTCAAACGGAAAACTAGCTAGAATTATCATCACGATTTTTTGCGAACAAATCCGATTCCATATATAATAGATAGATAACGTCGCCCTCAGGCCCCTTAATTGGTGACTCTCTGCCAAAAGAAATATTGAAAGATATAAAATCTTTATATACCACTACTCATATATATTCTTGCTAAAGTCAAATAATATTGGGAGTGGGGAAAGATATAATTAAACTAAGTTGGAGGTTAACTTTGAAAGTCCATTAACTATACAATCAATCATTAGCACAATGAATATAAATTGCTCCATTATAATTAATCCGCTGAACCTGCAGAGGTCCTTTCTGCAATAATACCCATCTATTAACCGTCTATTATTAACTCAATCATATTTTTAATAATATTACCACCACCTGTGTAACGTTGCAATCTTGTTGTACGTACTTCGTTTGACCATTAATGCATCCAAAAAACCCAAAACAAAAAAGAAACAAAAAAAAAGAAAAAGAAAATAATGCAAGATAAGATAATAAAGTGAGAAATTTTGGAAGTAGTTGGAAGAAGTTGCATTTCGCATTTAGGTCCCTTTCTAGTGAAAGGAACTTGGGAAAATCCGCACATGGGGTTGTGTACACGTGTCCACACCCCAATAAACCACTCGCATGGGACCATCCATTGCTCTATCCAAACTTCCATTACACTTAACAACTGGCAGACCAACTCATCATCTTTCTTTTACACTGCAGAATTAACACCCCCCCAATTTTCTTGCTTCTTTCTTTTTTTTTTCTTTCAAAAAAAAAAAAAACGAAACTTTTGAAGCCTCTTTGTATGTATTTTTGTGTGCATGTTATACATAAAGTGCTCAATTATTGAGAATATTAGCTTTTGTAAGGCTATTACCATTTTACCATAAATGGGAAGTTGTTACTTGTTAGTACATTACTTACGCATACAGCCCACACTTATCTGCCCACAAGAAAACTAGAGGACTCATCATTTCCAGCTAACACATATCGGTAAATTCTTTTTCTCTTACATTATCATTATAACGGACAAGATACCAAAATTACTTACTACCTCTATCTCAGTGTTTTTGTTAGTTTTTTGGATTCGAATTTTTATCATAGCTATGTAAGAAAAAACATAGTCAAGTGAAATCTTGTTAGATTCGTCTAATCTTGTAGTTTTAGACAATTAACTTTTTATAACTTTTCGTTGTACACAACTTAAGTTATTAACCGTTAAAAATGTGTATCGACGTACGTGCTGAGTGGGTCCGTAAAAAAAATAGTGAGACGAAGGAAGTACTTCCTCCGTTTTTAAATGATAGCTACGTTGGAGAATTTGACACTATTCACACAATCACTTTGACTTGAAGTTTTATCATAGTTATTCAAGTTAAAATATAGTCAATTGAGATCTTGTTAGATTCGTCTCGTCTTTTAGTTTTTAAATATCGAACTTTTAGAATTTTTACTTGTACCGAACTTGAGTTATTACTGATTTAAAATGTACATTGGACTGCGTGTTGTGTGGGTCCGTAGCAAACAAAAAAAACGGAGAGAGTATTATGTAATGCTAATCCAGAATTTTCATTTCCTGATTTATGCTCCCCATAAAAAAAACAAAAAAGCACATTTTAACCAATATTCACATATCCTTGTCAACTTTCAAATTTCAATGGACATTCTACAAGGAAAAAAGAAAGAAAGAAAAAGGAATAAAAACTTTTGTGGGCAGGTTCAATTGATGAAGGCAACAAGTGTCAGCGCAAAAAATTCTGAAAAGACCTTGATGGTTGATGGATGTAGCACATATATACTTCCTCCATCTTTTTAAAAATATTACTCCTTCCGTCGTATTTATAGTGTCCCATTTCTTTTGGTACCATTTTTTATATAGGAATAGTTAGTATTTAATGCAGGTATAGATTAGTATTTAAAGTGGGATAAATTAGGAATTTAAGTAATGTAATTGGAATGTGTTTGAATTTTTAATTGATTTATTTATGTGTGATGTGATAGTTGTACGTGTGAAATTTTAAAATATTTATTCATTGATATTATATGATGGGAGTGGGTTGGTTTTAATTATTTCCTAAAAATGAAATGAGGCAATTGAAGTGAGACGGACCAAAAAAGAAAGTATGACGGAATTAATGAGACGGAGAGAGTAAATCGTTAAAAATTTCATTTTATATATAATTGAGTTATGAAAGATTAATTTTTTTTTTGAAGTTTTTGGGATGTGACAGTTACTCCTCAGGCTGAATCAGGGATAGGTACGTGGCGGAAGGAGGCAACATTGTACACTGCCCGTCCTGGATGATCGACACGTGGCACACTGACCACTATTGGGAGGTTGGGATAAGGCTTTCAAACTTTCTCAAACTACAGTTAACTGTGCAGGAAAATTCACAAACTTCAAGCAAACGGTTACTCCTATCCATGACTGTTACGTTGTCATTTTGAAGATATTTTATTACCAAGTAGTACTACTACAGTACTACTAGAGTAAACACTATTAGTGCATTTTTCCTTTTTTCGGACAACCAATGAATACAACTATTCATCCGTTTTCTAAAAATTGTTCCATTGGGCCGTTTTCTATTACGCTTGGTGACACTATTCATTTATAAATTTCCCTTTAAAGTTTTATCATAGTTATAAATGATCTTATTTAATTCGTCTCGTCGTGTAGTTTTTAAATATCGAACTTTTAGAATTTTTATTTGTACCGAACTTAAATTATTACTCCCTCCGTCCCACAATAATGTTCCCATTTCATTTCTGCACACAATCCAATGCACTTTTTAAATGTTAATATCTCAAAATATATACAAGTAGATATTATGTAAAATATATATCCTAAAACTATACGATTAGACGAATCTAACAAGACCGAACTCGACTATTTTTTTCAAATATATAATTACAATAATATCGAGTCAAAATTGAACAATGAACAGTGTTAAAAAGTTAAATGAGAACATTATTATGGGACGGAGAGAGTAATAATTTAAAATGCATTAAACTACGTGTGGACCGTAGCAAATAAAAAACGGAGGAAGTATATAAAAAAGAAAAAAACAGAAGGGGGCTAAAGGACATCGGGATGTGGGAATTAATTAGGTGGTAGGAACGTGACAAGGAGGTAGTAGTAATGGAGTGTGAGGGAATCAAGAATAGTCTTCTAGAAACAGTGGTATAATAGTACAAGTCTAATTAGGGGATGAAGGAGATAAGATTAGGGATGAATTTGGGATTTACTTTTGGCCTTTAGGGTTGGCATTGTTAGCTACCTACTAGTGGTTAAAATTTTTAGTTTAATTCAACTGCCGCAGAGTAATAAAGTAACTAATGGATAAGGATAAATCTTATTGTTTATTGTTGAGAGATTTTTTTACCACATTGAACCAAGGATAAATATTGGGTTCAACATAAGTAAATGATTTGATTTTCACTAAAAAAAAATATCACGACAAAAAAGGGGTTAATTTTTATTTTTAAAAAATTGTTATGAAAGTATAAAAGATTAGCTTCCACTATAAAAACTTGTAATGAAAATATCAAATATTAAGTCCTAAGCACGACCCTGTAATAATTATTACAATGGGATCGAAGCCCTTATATATCCAATCCGGTTTCTGTAATGACATAACAATTGCCAGCAGATGCAGGTAGCGCTAAAAATAATATGTAGCCCTTTGTAAAGTGATATATAAGCCGTATAAAGTGATGTATAGACGGTAGTTTGTTTTTTTAATAGTTTTTGGTTCATAACCTCCATCAATCACTTTTTTTATACTCACACATTATTTCTTATACACATACCAATCACTTTTGAATGTGTCAGCAACTATGGAATGCCAACACCCATACGATTTCCTTATATATCGGCATAGTTTCGCCACTGATTGACAATAATGTCCTTTATATTTTCTTTTATTTTTTCAACATGTCGCAGTGACAAAAAAGCAACCTAAAACTTTAGTATGTGTTCGAAAGAAATAAATCATTTACACATCAAATATCGACCATAGAAATCTGCACAAGAAAATATGCAATATATATATATATTGTTATGCATGTAAACAAGATTGTGAATGTCTAGTGTTCAACATGTGAATATCCATGTTCATGCCTTGATCATAAGGTTAGACATGTGAAAGTCTTGAAATGCATATGCCTTGATTATGAGGTTAGTAAATAGTGAGAGGATAAAAAAGTTTATAAATAGCCTATGTAATGTATTGAGAAAAGAGAGAAAAAAAATTTTATGCAAGCTTAATACTTGTTTCATCTCATGCCATAATTGTTACACTTTATCCATTTTATTATCCCACCTTTAAACTTCATTTCTTTCACCATTTAATCCCAATTTCCATTACAATACTTCCACTATAAACACAAGCTAATAAGCCATATACCATTTTATTATACACATACATAAATAAATATAGTTATTTCTACAACACGTTATCAGCACGAGCTCTATTAGAGTTTGCCAATTCTACCAAGGTTCTATTGGAGTTCTGTTGAAAATTCAATTTATGCCGGGGTTCTGCCAAAATTTTTCAAATCCAGAAGAAAATCACTTGAGGTAATATATTACAACTATTTTCAATATCAGTTATGACTAATTTTTCAAAACAGGAATCTATGCCGTTGGAAAGATCCGGGGATTAATTATTTATCTTGAAATATGGATATTAAGATTTATTTGGAAACAATGGGTCTAGAAAAGACCATTATAAAAATAAAAAAAAAATACGGCCACAGGCCTAGACCGCAGAAAAAAAAATACGGCCACAGGCCAAGACCTAGAAAAACAAAACGGTCAAAAGATCATATTGGTCTATATATGGGAAATAAGCATTTTGCCAATTCTTATTTTTGATAAGAGATAGTGACAGTTCCCTTAATGTGGGGGCAAATGGCAGCTCTTTGATAAAATAAAGATTTTTTGCTGAAATCCCAAATGCGGGGCATCATAATGACTGCAAGACTATAAGTCTGTAAATGATATAAATCAGTCATGTTCAGAATAATGTCACGATTGAGATATGTGACAATATATTAATAAAAATGACATTAATACCAACAGAGTCCATAAATCTTAGTTCGGTTATACCAACAGATTTCGTGGGTCTTTAGTTTGGTGTGTACTGACAGAGTCAGAATCTTAAATGGCAAAATAATTGCCAGAAATTATGCCTCTAAAAGGCGAAGCAATTGAAGAAAAATGCTATCAATATGGCAGGAGGACATAGTCCCATAATTTGTCGTACGACTAATGAATTGGTACTAGTTACCGAGAATTATTGATAAATAAAGCAAATAAAGGTTGAAATAAACCTTGCTAAAGTACGACAATATAAATATTACAAAAGGCCATTATTGATATGCTAAATATATCATCGAAAGATATACAAATTTCTTCAATGATACAATATTATTATATTGTTTTTATTACGCTTTGAATTTTTTAATTTCTGTTATATTATTATGCATTGTGTTGTTTCACTTATATTTAATCTTGTTTTAATATTAATTATATCTTGTTTTAATTACAGCAAAATGGGGAATTATAAAAGTGATAATATATGTCTTATTGATAGTGCTTCAACGCACACGATACTAAAAGACATAAGGTATTTTTCCAATTTAAAAATGGGAGATACAAGCATAAACACAATATGTGGTAGTGCAAATATTATACAAGGAATTGGCACAGCCAACCTTATTTTCCCAAAGGGAACAAAATTAATTGTGAAAAATGCACTCCTATCTCCCAAGTCTCGAAGAAATTTATTAAGTTTTAAAGATATCCGAGAAAATGGGTATCATCTCGAGACATCGACTTCAGAGAATGTCGAATATTTATTAATTACAAATACCACACATGGTAAGAAATATATATTGGAAAAATTACCAGCTCTGTCTTCTGGATTGTATTTTTCAAAGATAAATACAATTGAAAATTATCACTTAGACCACAGGTCTAATATTCCCCGAATAAACCAGAGGTTTATTAATGGCCAGAGGCCCACTAATATATATCATCCCAAAATAGGCCAGAGGTCTATTGGAAGCCATAGGTTTACTGATGAATATATGATATGGCATGATCGCCTAGGCCATCCCGGCTCTACAATGATGAGGCGAATTATTACAAATAGTCATGGCCATTCATTAAAGGGACAAAAATTGCTGCAACATAATGATTATATATGTGTTGCTTGCTCCCAAGGAAAATTAATTTCCAAACATTCACCAACAAAAGTGGGAACTGAAAGCCCCAGTTTTCTTGAAAGAATTCAGGGTGATATATGTGGACCTATAGATCCACCATGTGGACCATTTAAATATTTTATGGTGCTAATTGATGCATCAACACGATGGTCCAATGTATCATTATTATCATCTCGCAACCATGCGTTTGCAAAATTACTTGCTCAAATTATTAAATTACGAGCACAGTTCCCTGATTATACAATAAAAAATATCCGGTTGGATAATGCTGGTGAATATTCATCCCAGAGGTTTGATGAATACTGTGTGTCAATTGGCATAACAGTTGAGCATCCTGTTGCTCATGTCCATACACAGAATGGACTTGCTGAATCGCTTATAAAGCGTTTACAATTAATTGCCAGACCATTATTAATGAGATCTGGATTGCCATTGACAGCTTGGGGGCATGCAATATTACATGCAGCAAAATTGGTGCGGTTAAGACCGACACATTATCATGAATACTCCCCTATACAATTAACATTTGGCCATGAACCCAATATATCCCATCTCAGAATATTTGGTTGCGCTGTGTATGTCCCGATTGCACCACCTCAGCGCACAAAGATGGGTCCCCAACGTAGATTGGGAATATATGTCGGGTATGAATCACCATCGATTATTCGATATCTCGAACCATTAACTGGTGATTTATTTACTGCGAAATTCAAAGATTGTCATTTTGACGAATCTCATTTCCCGACATTAGGGGGAGACAGAAATCAACCAAAGAAAGAAAAAGAAATCAACTGGAAAACACCGTTAGATTTCTTCGATCCTCGTACAAATGATTGTGAACTAGAAGTACAAAGAATTGTACATTTGCAGAGTATTGCAAATCAATTGCCGGACGCATTATGCGACTCTAAAAGAGTAACAAAATCTCTTATACCGGCAGCAAATGTTCCTATCAAAATTAATGTCCCAGAGGGACCAATTACAAGTGCCAAAGATGAATCTACTGCACGCTTGAAGCGTGGTAGACCACCAGGTTCAAAAGATAAAAATCCTCGAAAGAAAAGAGGATCACAAATAATTGAAAGTGACAAAATTACAGAAAATATTCCAGAGGAAAAAGAAGCTCTTGAAGAGCAAGTAGCTCCAGAGGAGCAGGAACTTGCAGCTCCAGAGGAGAATGAACTTGAAAATAATGAAATATCAATCAATTTTGTCACAAGCAGAAATGTTTGGAATCGAGATGCAATTATCATAGATAATGTATTCTCGTACCACATAGCACTTGACATCATAAATGATGACGAGGATCATGAACCAAATTCGGTTGATGAATGTCGGAAAAGAAAAGATTGGCCAAAATGGAAAGATGCAATCCAATCTGAATTGGATTCCCTGGCTAGACGAAATGTGTTTGGACCGATTGTCAAAACACCAGAAAATATAAAGCCAGTTGGATACAGATGGGTTTTTGTAAGAAAAAGAAATGACAAAAATGAAATTGTCAGATACAAAGCGAGATTAGTCGCCCAAGGGTTTTCACAGAGACCCGGATTTGATTATGATGAAACATATTCCCCCGTAATGGATGGAATAACATTTAGATATCTTATCAGTTTAACAGTCCATCAAAATCTTGAAATGAGATTGATGGATGTTATTACTGCGTATCTATATGGAAATTTAGATACAGATATCTATATGAAGGTCCCAGAGGGATTAAAAATGTCAGAGACATATGAATCAAATCCTAGACATATGTATTCCATCAAATTACAAAAATCCCTATATGGACTGAAACAGTCCGGGCGAATGTGGTATAACCGACTCAGTGAGTCATTGATACAAGAGGGTTATACAAATGACCCAATTTGTCCATGTATTTTCATTAAGAAAAATGGACAAGGGTTTGTAATCATTGCAGTTTATGTTGATGATCTCAACTTGATTGGAACTCCAGAGGAGCTCCAAAAGGCTGTTGAATACCTAAAAAAGGAGTTTGAAATCAAAGATTTTGGTAAAACCAAATCATGCCTTGGTTTGCAAATTGAATATTTAAATAATGGAACATTTGTCCATCAAACAGCTTATACTCAGAGAGTATTAAAGCGATTTTATATGGATAAAGCACATCCATTGAGTACTCCAATGGTCGTAAGGTCACTTGATATAAAAAAGGATCCGTTTAGACCACAAGAGGAAGATGAACAAATTCTTGGACCAGAGGTCCCATATTTAAGTGCCATAGGTGCTTTAATGTATCTTGCAAACTGCACTAGACCAGATATATCATTTGCAGTAAATTTATTAGCGAGATTCAGTTCATCTCCTACAAGACGACATTGGAATGGAATTAAACATATATTTCGCTATCTCCAAGGAACTATTGATCTTGGGTTATTTTACCCAAATGACTCTCGACATGAAATAATCGGCTTTGCTGATGCCGGATATTTATCAGATCCACATAAAGCCAAATCTCAAACTGGCTATGTTTTTACATGTGGTGGTACTGCAATTTCATGGAGATCAATGAAGCAGACTTTGACTGCTACTTCGTCAAATCATGCTGAAATTTTAGCAATCCATGAAGCCAGTCGAGAATGTGTATGGTTGCGATCTTTGATGCACCATATATTGAAAAATTGTGGCATGGCTACTGAAGAAAAAATATCCTCAACAGTTTTATATGAAGACAATGCAGCTTGTATAGCACAATTGAAGGGAGGGTATATTAAAGGAGATAGAACGAAACACATTTCACCAAAATTTTTCTTCACTCATGATTTACAGAAAAATGGTGAAATAGATGTGCAGCAAATCCGTTCAGCTGATAATCTTGCGGATTTATTTACCAAGACACTACCAACAGCAACATTCGAAAAGTTGGTGAAAAGTATCGGGATGCGCCAACTAAAGAACCTCAACTGATGCTTTGATCAGGGGGAGAAGTAAAAATACAAGAATCATGTACTCTTTTTCCTAACTTGGATTTTTTTCCCATAGGGTTTTTTCCAAGTAAGGTTTTAACGAGGCATATTCTTCGTATTGACGACATTCAAGGGGGAGTGTTATGCATGTAAACAAGATTGTGAATGTCTAGTGTTCAACATGTGAATATCCATGTTCATGCCTTGATCATAAGGTTAGACATGTGAAAGTCTTGAAATGCATATGCCTTGATTATGAGGTTAGTAAATAGTGAGAGGATAAAAAAGTTTATAAATAGCCTATGTAATGTATTGAGAAAAGAGAGAAAAAAAATTTTATGCAAGCTTAATACTTGTTTCATCTCATGCCATAATTGTTACACTTTATCCATTTTATTATCCCACCTTTAGACTTCATTTCTTTCACCATTTAATCCCAATTTCCATTACAATACTTCCACTATAAACACAAGCTAATAAGCCATATACCATTTTATTATACACATACATAAATAAATATAGTTATTTCTACAACATATATATATATATATATATAGAAATTTTCGTACTTAGTTTATTCTTATTCCAATATTGGGTCTCAATTTTTATAACTCTCATTCTTGTCCCATCAAATATAATTTTTTTCCGATTGTGGTCCTTCCATTATATTAGTTTTTTAACAATAATTTTATTGATTAAATCTCTGCTAAATCTCCACAGCTCATTTTGATAACCCCAACCCATAATTAAACAGATACACACAACAGGATGAGAAATACATAAGTTCAGATTAAAATTGATGGAAGCTAGTAACTGATCTCTGATAAAATCGAAAATGAGAATTTTGAAAATGTAGGATCAAATATTGAAATGTGAATAAACTACGTGGACCAAAATAAATAATTTTCCAGAAATATGTTAAGAAGATGAGAAAATACATCTTAAATTTATAATCACACATTTTTTCGAAGCCAAACACTCAAGAATGGTGGTTGGGAAGCAATTTAATTAACTAGTTGACTACTAAACAATAAACAATCTTAATTTATCATGAAACACTATATAATTAATTAATTTCTCTAGCTAGCTAAATAATCACCAATATTTAATTAATTGCTACTCGTATTTATAGCTTTAACCAAAAACACCTTTCTCGAAACCACGTATCTCTATAGCCTATAGGGAGAGATTCTCGTGAGCTGGAAAAATAGATATTCAAATACATTCATTAGTCCTTTCAATTACTATATGATTATGATTTTTTGTTTTTAATTCTTAGTACTAATAATAATCTAATAAGTATATATTTAAAAAATAGTGGGGAAAAGACAAGTAGCTAGAAAATGAACAAGAGGGCGCATGCCATGAGGCAAAAGTACTGCCCTCCATGAATTAATTATCATTTTATGCTTTTCATGATGCGCTGTTTGCATAATTATTTGAGCTTTTCTTAGTTCTTAATCCATGCTAATTAAAAGTTGTTAATTAATAAAATGTTAATTGTTTTGTCTGGTTTGTAAGAATTAATTGGGGAAAAGGGGGTGCATATTAATGGGTGTCATGTTTATCCCGACAGCGTTGGGTCTTGTTTCCCATCTTCAGACTGATCTGTTAGATGCTTAACAGCTTAATCGCACATAATTAACGACTTTTTAATAAGCATAAATATACTCTCCGATCCATTGATTAGTTGTAGCCTAAAGAGCAAAGACCCTCTCTCTTGCATATATGTTCAAAAAATAAATTAAATTGAAGGTAATGATTGTTGTTCTGAAATATGGGAAAAAAGAAAAGGCTAATATAGTCCTTTTTTTATAAAAAAGTCAAATCAGTCCTTTTTTAATTTTTTGGCTCAATTGGTCCGCTACATATACTAATTACGTCCCAATCGGTCCTTCACCCATTAATTATGCCCTAATTATGCATTTTAGGCCAAATTGGTCCTGTTTTTTTTCAAAAATCTAAATTGATCCATTATTAATTTTTGTCTCATTTCATGCAGTCCAATGCACATTTCAAACCACTAATAACTCAAATTCGATATAAGTAAAAAATTTTAAAATTTTGATATTTACTATAAACTAAATAACGAGACGAATTTAACAAGATCCTACTTGACTCATTTTAATTTGTATATCTAGGTCCGTCTCGTCGTGTTAATAACGGACCTAGATATACAAGTTAAAATGAACTAAGTAGGATCTTGTTAGATTCGTCTCGTCGTGTAATTTATAAATATCGAAATTTTAGAATTTTTACGTATATCAAATTTTATTTATTAACACGACGAGACGGACCTAGATATACAAATTAAAATGAGCCAAGTAGAATTTTGTTAGATTCGTCTCATCGTTTAGTTTATAGTAAATATCGAATTTTTAGAATTTTTATGTATATCAAATTTGATTTATTAGTGGTTTGAAATGTGCATTGGACTGCATGAAATGGTGCAAAAATTAATAGCAGACCAATTTAGATTTTTGAAAAAAAAAGGGACTGATTTGGCCAAAAATATGTAATTAGGGCATAATTAGTGGGTGGAGGACCGATTGAGACGTAATTAGTATATGTAGCGGACCAATTGGGCCAAAAAATAAAAAAAATGATTGATTTGTCTTTTTTGTTAAAAAAAATAACTATATTGATCTTTTTTCCCTAAAATATGTTTTGATAATTAATTTGAAAAAAAAAATATATCACAATTATAACTGCATGGCTCATTGGGTCAATTGAAGGTAAGTTCTGACGTCGACGCATTAAAGTGATGTTATTTTCTATCAACTACAGTTGTGGGGATCGAACTGTTATCCTCTCTGCTATGGTATGTTCTGCACGCATCAGCTGCTTTTGAGAGCTTTGAACTTGGGTAGATTTTGATTTTATATTTAAATTGTGACATCATTCTGTACACTAACTTTTAAGAACTGTAGCTACAATTTGAAGCTCTACAAACAGAAACTCCCTGAGGTAACATTCAAATAAAGCTAGGAAGCTTATTTATGTCCAATTATAATTTTAACCCAATAACCAACCCACTACCCGATAGTGTCTACATAAATATTTGTCATTTTATAAATTTTATGACAGCTACAGCTAGTTGTATGAAACATTTATATAAAACTGACAGCTACAGTTCCCTACAACTCCAGCCCGCAGCTACAGTTCTGTGTGCAGAACAGACCCAAGGCCCCGCATAAATTACTATTGAACCAACCAACCGTTGTTTTCTAGAATATACTCCATCCGTTCTTTTTTAGTTATCTTTTTAGAGATTGAAAAGTGTTCCAAAATAGTTGTCATTTTTTTGTAGTTACAGGTAGTTATGCTATGTTGTTACTATAATGCCCTTCACTTTACATAAATGTTATTTGTTGGACATTTATTAAAAATGAGTGTATTTGAAGGAAAAAAATGTAAATTTATGAGTTAATTAATGCAAACATTTGTTATTGAAATTGAGCTGAAAGAAACAATTATTTATGAACGGGGGAGTAAATATTAGAGTATTATTTACAAATATTGTTAGCTGTAATGACTCGTGATTATTATTACTAGCAGTCTAGGACACTATTAATTCAGCATTTTTAAAGAAATGCGCGGTCTAAATTGTGCTTAAATAGGCATATATATGTACATACACTATACTTCGGTTATACTTATATATGCTTAAATAGGCATATGTATGTGTTTTTAAAAAGCCATGGTCTCGTTGATGCAAATTTTACAGAAATTAAGAAATACTTATATACTGATGATAGTACTGTTGCGTTCTTAATAAATACTTCTACAATATTAATTAGTATGGTATTGTTCCAGTCATTTGAAGACGATGAGTTTAGTGGCATTAGTGAAATTAAAAATGATTTTAAATCTTTAATAAAACCAATTTAGTGCGTGTTGCGGAAAATGTGAAATTCTCAATTTTTAGGTCGGGGTTCGATTCCCCACGACCCCATCTGGCTCCCTATACATCCTCTTTGCATTCCTTTAAATTGTGTGGCATGGACTCCGATCCCATCACCAATTTCCTTGTCTATATAGGTGGTTCAGAAAAAGAAAAGAAAAAAAAATGGTATAATGGCCGGTGGGGATCGAACCTCCAACCTTCCATTAGAAGCCTAGGGACTTAACCACTTGGGTCAAGTCCTCATCCACGGGTTTCATATTATTTACTTTCTCGTTGATATATATTAAAAACAATGATAATATTGAATATTAATTAAGAAATTATATGTGTATTGTGTGTTGGGGTGGGGGTGTGCTGCCGACCCATAGTCGTCATCCCTAGACGCGAAGTGCATGGTCATTAATTAAATGGGCAATTCCGCCACCAGTAATTTTTATTTAGAATATATTTAATATGGACACGATTAATAATCAATGAAAACCCATAATTTGCGGCAGAAGTTGGGCCTAAATATAGGTAAATTATGACATTTAGGTTGTCCTAATTACTCACTGCATGCCTCTGATTTTAAGGCCACAAACATACATACATACATACTACTGTATATATATGCCACTGACCTATCAAACAAAACCAGCTTGTAGTATTGCTGCCCTATGGGGTATTTCTTAATTAACCAAAGAATGGCATTGAAGATGCACACGTCAACCTAAATAATTAATGTATCTACCCTATATATTCTTATCCTATCCATTTCGACTAGGGTTTCAATTTGGACACGAACCTGAAAAAACGAATCCGACCGACACGAAAAATTTCAGGTTTGGGTTTAGTCATTTTGGGTTTTTTCCAAATAAGGTCGACCCGAACCTGACCTGAAATATTATTCCACCTGCTCAACCTAACACGAACACGACCCGAAACCTTAAATTTTGTAAATTTTGCCTATAACCCGAAAAATGAACCCGAACGACACGAAAAATTCCAGGTTTGGGTTTAGTCATTTTGGGTTTTTTTCCAAATCCGGTCGACCCGAAAACCGACCTGAAATATTATACAACCTGATCAACCCGATACGAACACGATCCGAAACCTGAAATTGACACCCCTACATTTCGTCCACTACTAATGTTTTACGACAATAAAATCTAACGCATTTTTTCCTACAATTTTTTAATGTTATTATACTATTTTTTTATTTTCCTTTTTTTCCCCCTACAGATTGCTTTGGGTACATAAACTTAGTTTTATTTTAAATTTTCCAAGAGATTAATAAGTCAATTACTCTCCAACTTTAATTACCTCAATGAATGTAACCCTAATTACATAACAAATCCATTCATCACCACTTGGTTTTTCCTATTTAAAACTTTAACATTTTAAACTAAATTATTCTTTTCATTTATTCTCTTTTTCAAATCACGAAGGATTTTAAAAAAATTAACAAAAGAACATTCACCATTCACCAATTAAAATGGTTGAACTTGTATCGCCCCCTAACAACTTATGAATAATTACTCCAATCAACTTAATACTATTACTACTTTATAAAAAGAATCATTAAATTCAAAGTATTTTTTTTTTTGGCTATTTAACTTACTAGTATGAAATTAAAAATCCCAAACACCATTTTACGTCAAAATAATTACAATGGTTCACAATTGGTTGTATAATTTTAGAGTAATTGTACAATAGCATCAATATTGACATCATAACTGTATCAAAATATTACTCTATTTTTTTTAATAAAAAAATTTATTTGTGAATTTAGTGAGCCACAATGACCACAATATGAACTAAATACGTCGAGAAGTTCATATAGAAAACACTAACAAATTTACATTAAATAGCCCGCAACAGCTACGCAATATGTAAGGCTGTAAGCTAATAGTAATTTTTTTTTTTAAAAAAAAGAACATATATCTCATCCCACAAAACACATTATTTCATCCATCATACTATACACACATTATGGCCGTATATGTAGCCACCTGCACCTAATCTGCTCTCACTAATCATATCGGAATCTTAAGAATTTAAATGAACGTAATGATCAAAATAACCTCTCAGCACCAAACTAAAGAGAACTAATTTAGCCAGAACGTATCGTCATGTATAAGAAATAAATAAATATATAATAAATAAGAACAAAAATTTAATGAGTGCAGAAGTCCAAAATTGCGGGAGAGAGGGAGAGAGATCAGTAAATACAACGTTTTTCCCATAATTATATTGATTAAAAGAAAAAAACACACACACACCCCAATCTGGTAGCAAATAAAATCACAGAATTATCGTTTCTGTAGCACAATGTGTTGCATATAAATTCCACAAAGTATCATACATCAAAAAATTATACTCGTAAACTGGTATATAGTATTCAATTCAAAGCATGAAGTCTAAAGTGATTTTTATCCAATTGCTTCCCAAAGTGGAGTCAAATATCCAAACCTGAAGATATATATATATATATATATATATATATATATAAAGTTTTATTTAAATATTTTGAAATTTGATTTTTTGTCCAAAAACAACATGGTCGTCGTAAGGTGGTTCAGTCACTGTCTTCTAATTTTATACCTCCGTTTCCGTGAAAGTGCAACATTCACCCAATGCACGCAGTCCAATGCATATTTTAAACCATTAATAACTTAAGTTCGATATAAGTAAAAGATTTTAAAAGTTTGATATTTAAAAACTACACGATGAGACGAATCCAACAAGATATCATTTGACTATGTTTTTCCAAGTATAACTATGATAAAAATTAAAGTCAAAATGGAACAATAAATAGTAACAAATAGTGTTTTGTTGCACTATAAAAAAAACGGAGGTAGTAATTTGGAATTCGACTATCTACCTGATTCTCTAGTCTTCTTCTTTATGTCTTTGTAATTTATATAGCAGAAGCTCCCACTACCCTAACGATGGCTTCCGAAAAATAAATAACATACCAATAATAATATAGTATAATTATTGAATAGCGAGTGGGCAGACTAGGTTGCTGGTGCAGGTCAAATAAATACCTATAAAAGATTTCAAACTTAGGAGGCAATACTGCAATAGTGCATTGCAGTTATAATTAAACTAAAAGAAAGACCAATAAAACAGAGAAAGCAAGATTAGTCCCCCCACAAGACAAAAGCAACAAATCTTGTAATAGGAGTATGAGGTAGATTGTTACACACAACTCAAGGAATCAATCACACACCACTTTTGCTTAACCACACAATTAATTTTAAATTAATCCCCTAATTCAAAGACGTGGCACCATTACAACTTGGGATTTTCCGCCTCGCTCACTTTATTTCTTCTCTAACCTTCTACCTGCACATGCGTCCCACAATGTAATAATTACCACTACATTTCTATAATACATAGCTAGCTTTTCAATTCTGGATTTATATGATAATTAATTTAAATTAGTACTGATTTATTTGTAATATTTTTTTTTTTTTTGGGGGGGGGGGGGGGGGGAAGGGGAGTGTTGGGGATACAGTGTTGCCACCTGTTGAGACAGATTAGAAAGAAGTTCTTGAAGGATCTTTCAGGTGTCTTAGATCTGAAGACAGTGGTCTGTCCGAATTTGAACCCCCCCACCCCCTTTCTGAGTGGTCCTGACTCTAGTGTTGTTCTGTCTCGTGACTCAGATCAGATCAGTTTTTCCATGTTATTTTTAATTTTTATTATACTTTCTGTACAGGCTAATGTACTGTCATTCTGGATTAAATTATTTTTTGGTAATTAGGAATTAGGAATGCATCTTCTTAACTGTTAAGGAAAGGCTTTACTTCCTGTTGGGGGAGATAGAAATGAAAAAGTGCAAAAGTGTACAATTGCCTCGTCTGTTTTGTCTTTGAGATGAGAGTTGGGGGCAATTTGGGCTTTAAAAGCCTGTTAGTTATGGGCCATATAATTTAATGAATATGGATCGACGAAGCCCATTGGACTTGGAAATCTTTTTTACCATATTATTTTTTACCAAGTGATCTAGAAATCTTTTTTTTTTTTTTTTTTTTTTTAATGTACCAACCAAGGGAATAATATCTCTGATCAAGCACCAAACTACATCAACCTAAAATTCCACTAACAATGCTGCAAGATTTTAACCTCAGGGGAGGAAACTTTGCACCACGGCTATATCCGATTTCAATTTTTGTGGCAAGACTTTTAATCAATCTACTGCCTGGTTGTCAGATAATTTTCAGGAGCACGGTACGGGTATGATTGATAAAGGATTGTGCTTATATACGAGGCGTAGACCTGAGGAAACAGAGGCTACGCACGAACACTTAAATGGCCTACAGCCTACTGCACATTTACCTGCCAATGTCTGTCGTTGATGGGCACCACCACCCGAAGGAGATCAAGGTTATGGTTTTGTAAACCCATATCCTAAAATCTATGACAAGGCCGGGCAACTTTAAATGAATTGAAGCACGTTTTCGTGCAAATTTAAACAAGTTCTCTAAAGGATGAAATTTCTGGACACTGGTTGTTAGATAAAGGACAGTGGCAAAGAGAGGTAAGAAAACCAGGTTATGAACTCATGGCACGCCGGCGAGGATGCACACTTACCTGCCAATGTCATTGATGGACAGGTACGCCCACCAAAGGAGATGATTGAGGAGATACATCAAGGGGAGCTTGTTAGATAGATTTGAGCTCTCAAGAATTGGAGAATTCATCATGAGCAGCAGCGCGATTCGACTTCAATTTGGAGGAAAAAAAATTGCTGCAGCGTAAATTTTAAAATAAAGAGGCATGTCGCAAGGTGCACGTGCGAGGCACGTGCCTTAATGGTGGCGAGCGCACGCCACCAAAAATGGCGCGGAGGCCACGCCGTGTATACCTTAGCACGTCCCTTCTAACTAATAGTGTATCAATCAATGTATCGCTAGCGATGCAACACATTTTGGATCGATTGGATGAAGGGCATCCCTTCATCCAATGGAAATGTTACCTCAGAATTTTTGATCTTGTGAAGCAATGAAGCATCATCCATGCAAATTAAGGTTAAAAATTTTGAGCAAACAATGGATGTCAAGTTGTCAACAGGTTAGCATCCATACTCTCTATGCTTTTCAACCAATCAAATGGTTATGGAAGAAAATGAGACAGATCAATTCTCACCATTATCCACAAAGTTATAAAAGGAGGATCTTTAATTTGCCCTCTCAATGATATATTGGCAATGTGATGTTAGGTCTAGCTATTTTTAAATTTATTTGAAATTTATTACTGCTAATTTTTTAGATACTAATAAGTAATGCTTCATGGATAAACTTTCTTTTTTAAAAATATTATTTTGTATGTCTAAAATTTAAATTCAAAATTTGATTGAAGTTACTAAATTTCATATTATTCCAAGCCAATAAATTAGTGATAATGATTTAAGAAAAAAGAAAAAGAAAAAAAAAATAGATTCTACTATAGCAGTAGTACTATTTAAATTTAAAAAACTAAAAATTAATGCTTACACGACAACCAATCATTAGGATGAGTACATAAGGCAGAAGTGCAGAACTGAAGCAGCAGAACTGTGTTCCAAAAGAATATTGACGTGGGACGACGTCGTTTTCATTTCTCAAACTCGACCCCCAAGATCAAGAATCGAGATTCAGCAATTCAGCGTCCCTCACTTTACGCTCCTGCCGAACTTTCCGTCCCCAACCCCCAAAAAATCCTTCACCAAATCCCAATTTCTAATCTTCCGTCGCTGCCCACTGTAATAATCCATGGGGAAAGGCGGTGGCTGCGTTCCCAGCAAACAAAAACTCCGGAAACCCACCACATTGGATGCCGTCGACGACCATGCTGGCGACCAGGAACCCTCCCCGCCCACCGCCGCCGCGGCGGCCGCAGAGGAGCCAATCTCCACTGCAATCCACTCCGAACCGGCCAGAAATCTCAGGCTCTTGATAGTTTTCTACTCTATGTACGGCCACGTGGAGGGCCTAGCTAAGCGGATGAAACGTGGGGTCGACAGCGTCGACGGCGTCGAGGCGGCGATCTATCGGGTACCGGAGACGCTCCCCGAAGACGTCCTGGTTAAAATGAGGGCTCCCTCTAAGGACGATTCTATCCCCGTGATTGAATCGCTGGAGGAGCTCGCCGCCGGGGACGGTTTTCTGTTCGGGTTTCCGACGAGGTATGGATGTATGGCTGCGCAGATGAAGGCGTTCTTTGATTCGACTGGCCAATTGTGGAAGGAGCAGAAGCTTGCCGGGAAGCCTGCCGGTTTTTTCGTCAGCACGGGGACTCAAGGCGGCGGCCAAGAGACTACTGCGTAAGCGCTTCTTTGCCTTATTTTATCATTTTTTGATATTATGTTCTATTTAATTGAAATTGAATGCTGAAAGGATTAGCCTTTGATGGATTAATTGGAGTGGACTGAATGCCTTCTGTTTGCTGTTAAAATTTGCAGGAAAGGATTTGTGAATTTTGATGGAATAGATTGTCATGTATTGAATTGGAATGCCTTTTTTTTTAGCATGTAATGTATTGAGATTTGTTATCAGTACCATGATTTAGCATTTATGTTCTGATAAGTATATCCATAACGCCTTTGTTCGTTTTTATGTTTATATATTCTGTTTGAAAGGATTAGGATTTTGATGGACTGAGTTATTTCTGTCATAATATAGTGTTTAGATTTCAATGAATTGAAAGTCCATAGTTATGTTTGGATTTGTGCCGTGATTTAGCATTTAATGAATGGATATATGCTTATTTAGGTGTTTGCATTCGCAACTTTGTTGCTGGTTTCTGTAAACCTTATAGATAACTTTGTCCATGTTCGATTAAGCAACCATGTGTTAATACTTAGTTGTGAATTTGTTATCCATTTGAAGTAATTTCTTGGTTTTATATGAAGTGTTCATTGAGTTTTACACTTTCCAAGGATTGAAACATGGAAAGTTTGAAACACAAAAGTCTGAGTATGCACAATGTATTAGTTTACTGGGTGTTGGATTGCCCGCCCATATTGTGTATGGAAATTTGGGAAACACAGAATTGCCCATATTTTATAAGTTAGCATTGCCGTGATGTAGCAAATGTGTATATATATCAAATGAGCCACTGAGATCATCTGTAAGGGAACAGTTGTTGAAGCAAATCCTAGTTAATAAAGTTACTCAAATGTGAAATCACTTTAAAGTTTAAAGTCTTTGAACTCTACAACAGGACTGGAATCACGAGTAACACGTGGCATACCAAGATATTAATGCCGTGTCAATTCTCAAATGTCAAATCACTTCATGCCAGACGTCCATTTATGTGTTTTGGCAAAATATTGGTGCAACCAAATAATCGGTTATTATATGGTTGTTTTCTTGTTCTTGATTGTAGGTTGTTTTGTGAGATGAATTAAGGTCAGCTGTGATTTCTCTTGTTCTGTATTTCCTTCTTTGTTTTACACGTTTGTTTATTTGCTGCATCCCGTTAATTTAGCCCTTAGCTTACTGCTTATGCTGCATAAAAAGAACAATAGTCTCAGTTTTACCTGAAATATTCAGCAAATTCACATTCACTTAAGGCAAAATTTTTATTAGAAAGCAAATCATTGCAGGTGGACAGCGATAACCCAACTAGCTCATCACGGTATGTTATTTGTTCCCATTGGCTACACTTTCGGTGCTGGTATGTTCAAAATGGATACACCTAGAGGGGGTTCTCCGTACGGTGCTGGAGTCTTTGCCGGTGATGGCACCCGAGAACCAAGCGAAACAGAGCTCGCCATAGCAGAGCATCAGGGCAAGTACATGGCTGCCATCGTCAAACGGCTGGCTCAGGGTTGATAGAGTACAATTGGACTAAAGCTGGTTGAAGCAAGTAATTGTTTAATCATCCTTGTTTCGCCATCGGCAATTCGCCCACAGGTCATTCTGTTGCTGCATAGTTGTCAATTGTTTGGTTATTTATTCTGGTCTTGTATACTTGCTCTTTTTTCTTCTTTGTTCTCTTTTCTGAAAGGAAAGTGTTCATTTATTTTTATTTTTTTCAACCTATTTATTTTGCCAAATGGAAATTACATGAAACTATGACTTGTTTTGGGTTCCCTCAGCTTTATTTAAACTCCTGTCATTTGATTCTTCCTTATCAGTTTTGATTAATATTCTTGTCTTTAATTTTATTCCTGGTCAGTTTATTCAGTAGTTGGAAAGTCTGTTTCTCACATTTTATGCGATTCAATACACATTTTTATAACTTCAGAAATAAAGAAATACTACATTATGTTACTATGTTTGTTTAACTCGGGATGGTTTGTTTTGTAGATAAGTATTAATTTAAAATTTCATCTATATTTATTTTGCTTTTCCTTTTCTTTTTGGTGCATTTTGGCTTGCACTTTTTAGTCTGTCCATGTGCACTGACTGAGACAGATTTCATCAACTGCATCTGCTTCCCATCTGGAAAATTACAGATAAGCCAAAAAGTTTGGTTTTTGAGATGCCCCCTTTTGGCTAAACCATTGCAATTTTTTTTTTTTTTTTTTTTGTATACCGGGTATTTCTAGACCACATTGGATGGAGCTAATATTAATTTCTCAAGGATCTAGCGGACATTAAAAGGTTGTCTCTACCAAAGCAGAATTCTGCACTCCTCGTGACCTTTTCTTAAATGACTTGAAAAATCCAAATTAATTGGAAATGCATTATGCATCCAAAAGAACCAAAATTTATTCCTAAATGATTTGTCATCATGGATCAGACACTACTTTCAAGTTTCAAATTCGGCCTATAATAACAAGGTTATGTGGGGTTGGTTTAAATAAAATACTGTAGCTTTTTATGTGGTGAAACAGATTTACCACAATTCTCCGAAAAAAAAAAAAAAAAAAAAAAAAAAAAAAAAAAAAAAAAAAAACAGATTTGCCACAAATTTTGTACTTTCTCTGTTCCTTTTTAATTGTCACGGACCCACATTTCACGCAATCCAATACACGTTTTCAATTCGTAATAACTCAAATTCCATATAAGTAAAAATTATGAAAATTTGATATTTTAAATCTATGAGATTAGACGAATCCAATAAGATCCCACTTGACTATATTTATCTTATATAATTGTATTAAAAAGTCGAGTCAAAGTTACTCAATGAACAGTGACAAAAGTCAATATGTGCCAATTAATAAGGAACGGAGGAAGTATTGTACTTATGGAGTATGGACCAACAATTTGTCCCCTTGTCAAGTAACTGAAGATATTCTGAAGCCCAACAATTGCACTTGCATGTTGGTTGTTGATGCAGGATCTCCTTGATATTTTCACCCAAAGAAAATTTAGAATTGATTCTTTGAATTGTATCTACACAATACACATCCCTCCATATGCTTACCAGAAAAAAACAAAAATAAATTAATAACCAAAGTCCAAAGCTAATCCTTGCAGCCATACGGGGTTTGGGTTTACTCAAATGGTGAAATCTTCCTCTTACAATTTTATAGTTTTGGTTGGGGTTCAAATTCTCAGACCCACCTTATCCTTCCCTTTGTAATACTCCCACCTCGTTTATATTTAACTTATTCATTGTATAGTTGATACAACTATTTATTAAGTAACTTTGATTCAATTTTTTAGTATAATTACATAAGATAAAACATAGTCAAGTGAGATGTATATAATTTGAGTTAGTCATAATTAGAAGTAAAAATTTAATATTAGATTGCATGCAGTGTAGAAATGAAAGAAATAAAAAACAGAGGTAGTATAGGAGTTTGTTTTTTACATTTGATTTATAAAATGAATTAATTATTAAATATTGGAAAAAATGTCAAATACATCCGTTTTCTTTTCAAAAAAGCCAAATCGATCCTTTTTTAATTTTATTGCCGATTTAATCCGCTACCTATGCTAATTATGTTCACTTTAGTCCAAAAATCACTAATCCTTCCTAGGATGCTTGCGTGGTAATGATTTATTCTAAACAATACACGCTGGAACTGTTTTGAATTGCTGCCACTCCAATGTGTTTTCCAAATAAGTGTGCAACCCGACCCGACTCTAATTTCAATCACCTCTCATATCGCAACACCCCCAATTCGAATCCCTTCTTTTCAATCACCCCCAATTCGAAGCCCTTCATTTCAATCATCTCCCATATCGCAGTACCCCCAATTCGAACCCTAATCCCGCGGCGCATATTTAAATTCCGGCAACAAAGAAACGATAATGGAGACGTTTGGCTCAAAACTGAGGGGCTGAAGAATGAAAATGACAGTCACATGCCTTTTGTCTCATTGTGGTTAATCTTGAATCGCCTTTAAGAATGAAAAGGACCAAAATAAATCAATGTCACGTCAGCGTCCTATGAAGGATTAGTGATTTTTGAACTAAAATAGATATAATTAGCATAGGTAGCGGACTAAATCGGCAATAAAATTAAAAAAAGACCGATTTAGTTTTTTTGAAAAGAAAACGGATATATTTGGCCTTTTTTCCATTAAATATTCGTTATGATTATGGTTTTTTCTAACTAAATTCTAATAAATCTACTTTTTTGGAAAGCTAATAAATCTACTTTAATAAATTAATTTGAATTATCAAAAAAAAAAAAAAAAAAAATCTGTTACGACTCACGAAAAAACTAAAAGCGCAGTTTCATAGGAGTATACTACATATATGGCGAGGATATAGCGCAAATAGAAGTCGCGTCCCGCTGTAGATTAAATAGACGAACAGAACTTGAGGGGAGGCAGCAGCAGCACAGAAACAAACGAAGATGGCGGACGAAACTTTGGCTTCTCTCAGGTCTCTTATGCTCGCTCATTCACCCCCACTCGATGCTCTCGTGGTCCCTTCCGAGGATTATCATCAGGTCTCTCTCTCTCTGTATTCCCCTTCCCAAATCTTTCTAATTTCAATTTTATTGTGATCCGATGTGTGAATTAATCGCTGATTCATTTCTGCTAGTGCATTCAAGTGTGTGAATCTCAATTGCACGCGCCGAATTTTCCAATTTTGTGTTGATTTGAAGTTTCGACGGTGTCTGTATGCCGTTCCTTGTTTAAATGATTGAACTGTTTGATGTATGTGGCAGAGCGAGTACGTATCGGCGAGGGACAAGAGGCGTGCGTTTGTATCTGGATTCACAGGAAGTGCAGGTTTGTTCTCTATATTAACAATTGACACAGGGCATTCCTCTTTCCATATTTAGCCATGCACTGATTGTTTTATTGACAAGCTTTGGAAGGAAATTGAAACTTGTATATATTTCCTGCGTATTTTGAAGTGTTGATTTTGAATATCCTGCATCCTGCATTTCTGGTTTTACTGAAGCATTTGATTTACATGGATGAGGCACTTGACTGAAAACTGGTTATGGTTGACTGGGAAATTTGATCTTTCAACCTGTTCTCATAGAGTTGACTTAAATTTTTGATCGTGTAGGTTTGGCACTTGTGACTGCAAATGAGGCATTACTTTGGACAGACGGACGCTACTTTTTGCAGGCAGAGCAGCAGCTTAGTAGCCAGTGGAAGCTCATGCGAATGGGCGAAGATCCAGCAGTTGATATCTGGATGGCTGATGTGAGTTTCCTTTGTGAATTGTTAAATGAAGCAGTGTGGGATGCACTATTGTATTTATTTGTGCCAGGGAGAATCTTCCTTTATGTTTCATTCTCGGAAGTTTGAAACAGGATCACCTACGTATCATTTTTTTTTTTTTTGGTATATTACACCCACCCATTACATTTTGTAACACAACTAAAAAGTATGTTTTAGATCTTCATAAAACATATCACTTGTATATCAAAACAAGATCCCTCAAAAGTTTAAATAGTACGTTTTGGATTTTGCTATGAAATGAGAACAAGGTTTCTGGGAATCATGTCATCCTCCCCCCCCCCCCCCCCCCCCCCCCCAAGGCCACCTCCTATGACCTATACAAATTCTTTGCCTTTCTTTCAGTTTGTTTTGGGGATTCAAAATATATATTTCACCGGTAGTTCTTAAAATAGTTTTTTAATATTATGTCTGCTAACGATTTTCCTGATTTGCTTGCTCTACTTCTTTTAGAAGTATTCATTTACATTTTCAGGTTTATCCATTTAAAATACTGCTCAGTTAACGTTAGTTTTGTCTTGTTCCTTGGTCACAATAACTGAATCTTGATATGCTTTTACTAGAATCTCCCAAGTGATTCAGCTATCGGAGTTGATCCTTGGTGCATATCAGTTGACACTGCACAGAAATGGGAGCGTGGTTTTGCTAAGAAGAAGCAGAAGTTGGTACAAACACCTAAAAACTTGGTAGATGAAGTTTGGACAAGTAGACCATCACCTGAAACGAATCCTGTCGTTGTCCATCCACTTGAATTTTCTGGTCGTTCTGTTGAAGATAAACTAAAAGATTTGAGGGAAAAGTTAGTGCAAGAAAAAGCCCGTGCTATTATACTTACTGCATTAGATGAGGCAAGTCCATCTTGTCATTTTATATCGACATTCTAATGCAGTTTGGTTCATGGTGGATGTATTTATAATCACTTTTAATTTCACTTTTAGGTGGCATGGCTGTACAATATACGTGGGTCTGATGTTCCTTATAACCCTGTTGTTCATGCATATGCTATAGTAACCTCGGATGCGGCTTTCTTTTATGTGGACCAGAAAAAGATGTCCACCAAGGTTTGTGTATGATCACCTTAGTTACTATAGTTTCTTAAATCTGTTGATTCCTTGATAACAAAACTCGCTTTGCATACAGGTCAACTCATATATGAAGGAAATTGGTGTTGAAGTGAAAAACTACACTTCGGTAAGCTCAGACGCAGCATTACTGGCATCTGACCAACTTACTTCTACTTATTCAGCTAAAAACACTGAGTGTGCTGGTGACAATGGTGATAATTCTAGACAAGAAAAGAGCAGCAATGACCTTGTATGGGTTGATCCTGCCTCATGCTGCTTTGCTTTGTATTCAAAACTCAATGTAGATAAACTTCTTCTGCAATCATCACCTTTGGCCCTTGCGAAAGCCCTCAAGGTACTAAGATCTTCCTAACCACCTGAGATGCCATTATTTTGACTTTTGTTACTTGAACACTTGTGACCAAATATTGAGAATGGATGTTATTCATATGCTGTATTACATTGATCACTCGAGTCAGGTGCTTGCTTGGTGTTACTGTGCATTAGTAATTCTCAAACTTTAAGGAGCATTTTTCTATTATCATTTCTGTCAGTCACAACATTCTCAACTTGTATTACCATAAATCCATGATAATTTAAGTGCTCACAGATCATTGTACTTCTTATTTTCCTATTTCTTAGCATATTTTATGTAACTTAATAAAACACCTGGAACATTGAAACCCAAATTAACATTCAATGCTGCTAGGGAATGGCCAGCCTATCTTAAAGATTTGTGTTCTTATGAACATTGCTTGCTCGTTATTTTGCTGAATGATGTTCACCTCGTTGTATTTTAACCTAGGATATGCAAAAACTGAATGAGTGCAGTTTTTTAAACAAATAAGTACCTTATGTTATTTGAAATACTGCAAATGTGGTTTCGTCTCTCCTAGCATGAGATATCTTGCCAAGGCACAATGCAAGATATGCGGCTTCCACAAAGTTTGCCCTTGCACTAATATTATGGTGCTGACTAATATGTACTCGCTTTCAAATTTGAAAACAGACTTACCAGTTCATATTTGGAATGATTCAACAGCATAATCGTAGGTTGATTGGAATGACATTGAAGCTAAACTCTATTTTAGTTGAGTTGCCGTTGAGAATAAACACCAAAACCTTCCGAGTTATTTCTCAGTTAGTATTTTGAATGTTCGACTCAACAGCATACATATAATTTGAGAAATGCCTAGATGCTGCTGGGTATATATAAAAAAAAATTAAAAAAAAAAAGAAATAATCCTCCTGATTGATTAGGCTTTTGGTTCTAATACTAGCCTCCGAAATTATTTTTTTTTGTCAATAGCATTGTCTCTTCACTTGAACATATGTTCTCTTAATAAATCACTGGTGATTAAATTATGCTGCTCGATTTAAGTTCTAGCGTTCATGGGAATAATCAAGTTAATGTGTCATGTGTCTTAACAAGTTTTGAGTTACACATACTTTTTTTGGGCTTGTAACATGCACTAAAATGGACTGATATTTCGATATTGATCTCTGTAATGCTATCTTCTGTGTATGGTGATCTGACTCATTCTTTCAGAATCCTGCTGAGATGGAAGGGCTGAAAAATGCACACATTCGGGATGGGGCTGCTGTGGTTCAGTTTCTTGTTTGGCTGGACAAGCAGGTATAAGAATAATTTCACCGTGGATGTAGAATGCTGATATCATAAATTTGGGACTATCACCCATGAAATGTTTAATTTAGGTTCTTTTGGTTTGTCCTATTTGGCTTACTTTACCTCCCAAATCAAAATGTAATCCAGAATAAATACTTTACCTTCCAAATCAAAATGTAATCCAGAATAAATCATTCTGCTCAATTGATCGAATACTGGTCTATTCTTTCATGAGCTTGTATTCTAATACAAATTACTACACAACTCAAGACTAACAATCTGTTTATGCGTCAGAGATTTCGTTCAATAATTACCGGAATCTTGCCCTAAAAATTTTGTTACGCTTTCTTAGGCAGCACTGCATTCTTGGGCTATGCATGTCCACTAGGTTAATATACATGGATATCTTATGTACTCTATCAAATTGACAACTGTCAACTGTTTAATTTATGATCATGGTGCTACCTCAACAATGAAAAAAAAGTTATTTTTTTGTTTCTTTTCCTTGGCTTTCTCTGCTTCAGATGCAAGAACACTATGGCGCTCCGGGCTATTTTGTGGACGATGAGGTCAAAAAGAAGGATCAACTGTGAGTTTGTTGTGCCAAATAATATGCACTATGATGCAATTTCTCCTATGAAATAGATTTACATGTCATGACGTTGAACATACATAGCAATTGCTTTGGTATTATCCTGATCCTGTTGCATGAACTGTCAAGTTTATGCTGAAGTATAGTTTCATTAGTTTGAAGAAATTTTAAGCTCTTACTATTTGGAAAGACTTCCATTTGACTTGGTAAGCAGTACCCATCTCCAACCATATTACAATTGATCATTTTTTTTGTTCGTGATGCAGAAGAACTACAAAACTTACTGAAGTGTCAGTAAGTGATAAGCTCGAGGAGTTTCGTGCTTCTAAAGAGGTATTATTTTAATATTTCCTCTGTTTTTCATTAATTGATACATTAGGTTTGTGCCTGGATTTGAGGAAGAGCTGAGGTATTTAAGAGATAAAAGTTAACTTTTATGGTATATGTATAAAGTATTTCAATACAACCAAAAAAGGTAAATGCATCAACTGAAAAAAAGATAATAAAAAATAAAATAATATAAAGACGACGACGACAACAACAACAACAACAACAGAGGTAGTGTAACTTACCAAAAGTTGATAAAAATTCATCGAGGTCTATCTTCTGATTGTTTGGTGTATGGTAATAGAGCTCTTGTGGAGATTTTACAGTGCCTAAGTGAGTACTCCCTATCCCCTCACTGCACATGGGATTGGGCCCCACCCACTACAGTGAGGGGATAGGGCAGTGGGCCAGTGCGTACTCTGTCACGGTCAAAATTACCGGGTATTGTTTGAAAGTTAACACAACTTGAGATTTACTGGGTTTCTGGGTAGAATGAATTCTTTTATTGGCAATACTGATCTTCTGACATTTCATTTTTAATTTACAGCATTTTAGAGGCTTAAGTTTCCCTACTATCTCGTCTGTTGGTCCAAATGGTGCAATTATTCATTATAGTCCAGAGCCTGAAACATGTGCTGAACTTGATCCAGATAGTATGTACCTGTTTGATTCAGGAGCCCAGGTTTTTTAATTACCCTCTCTTTGGTTGTAATCCTGCTTTGTTCTCAATCTGCATGTGCTGAATGTGTTAGTTTCCTTGTATTAATCTTATTGTTATCGCTGAAGTATCTAGATGGAACAACTGACATTACGAGGACAGTACATTTTGGAAAGCCTTCTTCTCATGAGAAAGCATGTTATACTTCGGTACGCTTTTTATTCTTTTGTTCTATGTTAGTGTTTTGTCAGCTATGTATTTGATTTTGATTGTGGCATCATTTTCTACTATATTGAACATTTGGTCTGTTCGCTTTATTCTAAATGCATGATGAAGAGTACAATATATATGAAATATGGTTCATTTGTAAATGATTCAGTGTCATTTATACAGCCCAGCTTGATGAGGTCAACAATGAATGAGGCAAACTTCTATATCTTCTAATAACCCTTTTAATCCTCAAACCTTAATTCCTTATCTGTATGGAAGGAAAATGTAGAGATGTACGGGCTATTGCGTTTTGTATTTTTTTTTTTTTTAACTAACTCAAGGTTTTGCTGGTTTAACTTCGTATTACGAAATATTTTTCGTCCACCATGTACGGTTGAATTTTTTAAGTCAATTTTTATATTTAAAAAATGTGTATGATTGAATATCATCTCTTAGGTTGCAATAATTTTCTTTGCATATTTTTTGCAACTCACATCAACAGAATATTGGATTATGAAGAAACTTCTCTTTAATTATTCTTTCCATTGAATTTATGAATTTATGTTCACATTTATAATTGGTATGTTTGTAGGTTCTCAAGGGCCACGTTGGTTTGGGAAATGCTAAATTTCCGAATGGGACTACTGGTAAAGAATGAATTTCTAATTTGCATTAGTATAACCTATCATTTAGATAGAGACACCCTTGAGCTCTGGAGTGTTGGAGACCAGATTCTTGGTCATGAAGAGTATTGCAAACAATGCATATCCGATAGATTGATATATATCATTAGCGGAAACTTAAAATGAACAGTCATATTATTATTATAACTATTTTGTTGAGAATGTCTGGGCTAGGTTTATTGCTTATGAAGATATCGAGAATTATTTGTAATTGTTATATCTCATGCTCAGGTCATGTTCTTGATATACTTGCACGGTTGCCTTTGTGGAAGGATGGTCTTGACTACAGGCATGGTACTGGTCATGGGATAGGATCTTACCTAAATGTTCATGAAGGTGAGTGTATATAAATTGAATCTTGCTATTGCTACTTGTCAGAATTTCATGCAGATGTACTTGATGAATAAGCATTCTTTATGTCAATAGCACTTTAAATTGTTTTCAGGTTTCTCATTAATCGCATCATTTGTCATATGAAATGACATTTTGGGTATAGAGAGCATTTTCATACTTAATTCATTGGATGTGTACTTAATCAGTTTAATTTAGTATTCATTCAACATGTGGAATATGCATCGTGTAACAGCTCTATTGGAATAATTTTTGGCATTTAAAGAAACTTTCATGCAACAAATGTACCCCCAATTCTTGTGCGCATCTAACTCATGATATAGATGTTTCATGGGGGAAATACAATAATACATAAAGCCATTGGTGAAAACATTTTTGAAGAGTGGCTTTATTTTAGACAAGGTTTTTATAATTTTGTTTCTGCTATGCAATTTGATAGCATTACATTTTAATTTTCCGGTAATACAAAGAACTAATGTTCAGATGTCAAGTTGGATTTTATGCATTTTATTGCAACAAAGTGATACAGGTACCGCAGTCTTCTAATTATGCTAACGACTGCATTTGTAGGGCCTCATCAAATCAGCTTTAGGCCAGCAGCTCGGAATGTTCCATTGCAGCCTTCTATGACTGTAACAGATGGTAATTATCAATACATTTGACTTTTATTCGTGTTTACTCCACTGCATGGCTTGTTATTCACCAAAATAAAATATTCTCTAGAATCATGGAGACTAGCGTATGGGTTTAAAATTGCTTAGCCTGCTCTACATTCCCGAACCCAGTAAATAGGATAGAATGGTACCCATGCACAGTGAATATGTTTGATTTAATAGAATGAGACCATGACCATGATGGGATTTGATTAATTTGTGTAAATTATAAATAAATGCTTTTGGGAAAATAATCCTAATGTGATGGAATGGTTATATGCCTATATCGTGTCCTTGAAAGTAAGCGTACCCTATATCAGTATTAACTTGAAAGGGTATTAATACGGAATCTACCATATAATACCATTGATCACGAGGAGCGTCTTAGAAAATTTTTGTTATAAATATGTGATATTTCAATTTTGATGTCGAACACTTGCCATATTTATTAGAAAAGATAAAAGTAAAAAATCTTATACATAGTATTAGAAAATTGGAGATATATTCCATGCATATCAGTGTTATTATTTGCACAGATAATTTCTGGGTGTTATTTGTCAAACAAAAAACTAGTATTCAATATTTTAATAAACGTTGTTTTTATTTTTCCCTTAGTTGAAAATATTAATACATTCTTAATTTAATTAGAGGAAGGCAAGAATACATTCAAAGTATGTTAATCAATTACATAATTTAATGCTAATTAATTTATGAAAAATAAATGGTAGCGATTATATGAATAGAACCAGGGCCAAACCAGGTGGAGTATATTGTTCACAAATCACAATGAATCTGGGATAATAAGCTTACTTGTCCACAATTGAATTAAGCGTTCGAGTATGGCTGTGAGTTTCATATGTTCATTATTTAGGATAGGGGTAAGTACTGCCCACTCATTCACCTCTCAACCAGAGTTATTATTAGTGTTAACATTTCAAAAGGTTTCCCATTGCGCTTGATTCTGAGTCATCATTTGAAAAGATGCCTGTTTTTCTTTCAATGAGGCTAGTGAATGTTTAACATCCCAACTTGTGGGATTATACCAATGAAAATGACTGTCTGATACTTTCCCTTGTCTAATAAAGGACGTGCTTGAGCTATTTAATCAGTTTATTTGGTTGTACATCAAAGGTTTGTTTACTTTGAGCTATGGACTTCATTTTTTCAGAACCTGGTTATTATGAGGATGGGAAATTTGGTATAAGATTGGAGAATGTGCTTATTGTGAAAGAATCGGACACTAAGTTCAATTTTGGCAACCGGGGATACTTATCGTTCGAGCATATAACATGGGTAATTTTCACCTCCTTTTTTTTTTTTTTTTTTTGGTAACCAATGGATTTCTATCTTCACTATCATATATGATATGTCTTCATGGGGAGGAATTGATGAGACTGGAAGGAAAACCATCGTTCTTGTGTTTTCTGTTTAATGATGGTTCGCTATCAATTTTGGCACCCGCTGCATTCTGGTATGTGGAATCTATGCTAAAGAAGTAAATCTTTTTACATTTCAGGCACCCTACCAGAGAAAATTGATAGACACGAGCCTCCTCGTGCCAGAAGAAATCAATTGGTTGAACAACTACCATTCCAAATGCAGGGAAGTACTTGGTCCTCATTTGAACTCATCAGAAATGGAATGGCTGAAGAAAGCTACGGAACCCATCAGTACTTGAGCCATCCATCCTTTTCGTCAAAACTCTATTCATTGCTTCAAGAGGTTGTCGCCCTCACCCTTTCCCCATATTTATTTCGAGTTGCAGACAGTAATCTTAAAACCAACTGATTATGGTTTTATATCTATTTATGTATTTACCAATAAAACTATGTGAAACTGCAGTTTAAATTCTATATATTATTACTCCTATATCATCATTCATTGCCATCTCTTATAGTGAGCTTCACCGAAATAGATATGTCCAATGTAGTTGCCCTTCAGTATTCCCTGTCCAAAGGTGTATAGTACTGCTCCAACTAAATTATTTATAGCTACTATTGGAGCAGTACACCTAGTTGATCGTGAAATCCCACACTTTGTCATGACTTTTGATACATTTGCACAATAAAGTTCATAAATATGTCGAAATCAAAATAAACGTGAAGTAGAAGGATGTGGGCAGGATTAACTTGAGAATTACAACACATCCAGCGGACCCCATGACACCTTGGTTGTACCTAAGTCGGGCCATGTGCACGTGGTGCCATGAATTAAATGGTCACCAACTTATGATAAGAGATTAAATTATGAAACAAGACTGCCCCTTCATTGTATTGGGTCATTGGGGGGCCACTAAAATTAGTTGTCGAATTAATGCCAAGCGTGGGATGACATTGGCAGTTTGGCTTTGGCATCATTATCAACCCCACCATATTTGGCTGCCCACACTAAATGTGCCCTCAGACAACATATCACATGGGGAAGAAGACCAGAGAGGTCCCCCTCATTAGGATAATTAGCCTACCTTTGACTGCACTGATCAGTGACCAGTGAGCAAGCAATTCGGATAGCATACACAAGGAGGCCATTGAAATGAAGTTATTGATGATTAGCCTACCTTTGAAACATAGGTTAAGTTCTTGATTACATGGAGTACTATTATGTATAATCCCGACATAAAGAGCAAATCACAGACCGACTTATTCAGGCAATCAATCAGCCAGTAAAAACCAACATATGAACTGCACGAATCCCGGTTTCTTTTTGTACACAACAGTGAATATACTCCAACAGAAAGTAGACTATCCCCACACCTAAAGCTCGAAAGTTAAACACAGAACATGGAGTGTGATGGGTGTTGTATCTATGATCTTATCTGTTCGGAAGTTGGAACCTCAAATGAACCATCATCTTCGAGTTTCTGTATCCCTCAGCAACATCAGCTTGAGACCAGCACAATGTGGAATGAAACTAGAAATCTGTCATCTTTTTTTTTTTTTTTCCTGAATTTGATTATGAACTAGCTTTCCCTGTTCCCAGTGTGAGCTCCAAATCATCCATTCCAACCTCATGGATTCTTTCACCACCCCACGCATTAACGGCGCCATTCTCAAACTCGAATTCAGGGCCACGTGCCCTCTTTGCCGCCGCTTCCCATCCAAACTCACCACAGCCATTACTCCCATCCCAGGGAGAGTCGTCCTTCCGAGCCACAGGCTTCACTAGATTATAAGTAGGCGAAGCCGGAGCAGATGGCATCGTCTGGAAACTCACCCAACCGGCATAATCAACACTAGGGGCATCGAATTCGTCGCATTCCGGTATAGGGACCGGTCTGAATCTTCGACGACGCGTAGGACTACTCGGGGCAGAGGCAGCAAAAACAGGATGGAGATAAGAATTCAATGGCGGCCTGTCGTGAATAGCCTCCTCCCATTGAGGTGGCTTGGGCTTTGAACTCCTGGTTGGAGAGGAAAGTGGTGGGGTTACTGGAGCACTGTTGGATATGCGGAGGCGGGGCAGGGAAGTCGGGATGGATGCCAGATTATGTAGGAACGGGAGAATGTAAGACGTGGGATTCCCGTCGCCTCCTCGAGTCGGGCTGGGGAAGGAAGAAGATGTAGGGCTGGCATGATAAGAAGGTGCAGGACTCGGAAAAGCCGAAGAATTCGGACTCGGTTGAATCGATGAACACACGCTCATGTTTCTTGCGGCATCAGCAATGGCCGGCTTGCATCCCTGTTTCAATACAAGTAGCATATCACGAAATCAGCCCCCAGCTGTATTATTAGGTAAAACTGATCTCAAATCACAGTGATGGAATGGAAATTAGGTCAATCTACAGCTCTATCGTAACACAGCTGAAACCAATTGGGGGAAATTTTTAGGGCAGCTCCATAGCTAGGGTTCAAAAGTAGTTGAAACCAATTGGGGGAAAATTATTCTACGCCGATCAGATCCAAGACGAGGATGAAAACAGCCAGATTCCAATAAGCAATCCAAGTATGGAAACAAGATCAACTATTGACAATAAAAAAGGAATGGATTGGGAATGACCTTGCGATAAGTGGTGCCGTCGGGTTCGACAATCCAGCCGGCCTCGGCGCAGAGGGCTTTGAGAACCTCGTTGTTATCGCAGTGCTTGGGGAGCTTGTAGTTCCCCTGAGCACGAAGGCCGGCGTAGATCTTGGCGGCGATGGCTCTCCTCCGCCTCTCGCGGCGCTTGTTGTTCTCCCTCTCTTTCCAGGTGGGCAGCCGGCCCGTTGACGCAGCAGCACCACCACCGGCGGCGGCGGCGGCGGCCGTCATTGCAGTATGGATAGAGCGGTCGGTCTGTCTGGGAATGATTTGGCGATGGATGGCAGAATGAGAATGGGAGTGTGGGGTTGAAGAAGATGGGAGAGTAGAAAAATAGAGAGAGAGAGAGAGAGAGAGAGACGCAGAGGCAGAGTAGCGAAGACGGCGATTGCCCAAAGGTTGGTTTGTTTGCCTTTCTTCTCTCCCTTTTCTGTCTGTCTTCCCACGCTTTATTGAAATTTCTCCATTCTCTCTCTGTCCACATTTATTTATTGTTTTTATATATACGACCATGTACTGATGATGTACATGTGCACTTCTTTTTCTACTCCATACTTTTTTCAGTTTATTTTAAGAGTAGTCAAAAAAATGAAAACGAAAAATAAACATAATACTAAGAGTATTAATTTTGTTACTACATTACAGTATTATTATTATTATTATTAGGTGTTGCAATATACTAGTTTCGACCCACATTGCACGCAATCTAATAAACATTTTCAATTCTCAATAACTCAAATTGCGTACAAGTAAAATTTATGAAAATTTAATATTCTAAATCTAACAAGATCTCACTTGACTAGATTTTATCATGTATAATTGATTAAAAGTTGAATTAAAATTACTCAATAAACATTAACAAAATTACTTACGTCAAATAAATAGGAACTGGGTATATTAAAATTAAGGCAAAGGGTGTGAGTGTGTCCATTGAATACTGATTGATGGGGTGATACCGATTCATGTATATGGAGTGGAGTGGAGTGTAGAGTAGATTATACCGGACTAGTAGTATATCTATGTGTGTGCACAATTGCACATGTGTTGTCGGATTGTGGTCCAGACCATTACCTGAGAAGATGGCCTGATTATTATTTTACTACTTACCGGTATTCAGTATTCACCATTGTGGTCTTTACATTACACACCTTGAGAATAACCTGGAATCAAATAAAATGAAATCAAATAGTGGGGAAATGGCCAATGGGAATGAATAGTTATTACTACTATTATTGGCCTGTACAGTAACAGAACTTGGTCAGTCTATGTCCATCTGGGATCTTGATGCTGCCAATTGGCAATTTTCACTCTCCTGTTTCTTATATTTACTTGCAACAAGTTGTGCTCTGCACCAAAATTCAATATAATTATATGCTATAATTAATTTGGTGAATGTATGCATGAATACAAATAGTACTATATTCATTCATAAATGGAGTGCATAAATAGGTAACTCCATATTACCATCATCCAACTCATTCTTGCATCCACCCAAAACCACCTTCTTCACTACATATATTTCAGTCTTCTAGTTCCTCTGTTTTTTATTGTTTGCTACGGACCCACCCAGCACGCAGTCCAATGCACATTTTAAATTATTAATAACTCAAGTTCGGTATAAGTAAAAATTCTAAAAGTTTCATATTTAGAAACTACAAGATGAGACAAATCTAACAAGATCTCACTTGACTATTTTTTAACTTGTGTAACTATGCTAAAACTTTAACTTAAAGCATGTATGTGAATAGTGACCAAATTCCAAATGTAGCAAACATTAAAAAACGGAGGGAGTATTTTATTATTATACTAAATCTGAAATAAATTTAATACTCTCTGAAATCCCTGCACTTGGAGTATACTCCCTCCGTTTTTAAAAGATTGTTACATTTGCAATTATGACACTGTTTACACAAACACTTTGACTTAAAATTTTATCATAGTTATACAAATTAAAATATAGTCAAGTGAGATCTTGTTAGATTTGTCTCGTCTTGTAATTTTTAGATATCGAACTTTTAGAAATTTTACTTGTACCGAACTTGAGTTATTAATGATTTAAAATGCGCATTGGACTGCGTGTTAGGTAGATCCGTAGCTAACATTAAAAAACAGATGAAGTAATAAAAAGAACAAACCATTTGTAAAGAGAATTTTTTATGTTTTATTTTTCCTTTAAAAAAAGGAAGGAAACCATTGTATATATGTTTTAGGAAAAGCTGCACGTGTGATGTTGCCTTGAATGAATAAAATAAACAGTATATAGGAGTAGTTTTTTTCAATGCTGGATCTTAAATATTGAATTAAAATTTAAAGTACATCTCCTAACTCACAATTAAAATCAAATCAGGAGGTAGAATTGGGTTGAAATAGTTCTTTTTTATTTATTTATTATGTTAATCATATAATAATTGATTTGATTTCTCACTGGTCTATTTTGCTTGCCTTTTATCTCTTAATTAATAATCGAAAAACTAAAATCAACTTCTCCAGTACTGAAAATGGAAATGGAGTGAATGTGAATTTGGCTTAGTGGTCATATCCCCTAATTCTCAACCTTATGATTGGGGTTCGATTTCCATGTGACTCCTATCTCTCCCCTTTATCTCTATTTGTAATTCGTGTGATTTCGGATCCCATATATCTTTGTCAATACATGAGTGTCACCGTTTACCAAAAAAAAAATCGAAATGAGGGAGGGAATGGGACTTGGTACAGTGGTATGTTTCTGACTTTCAACCTTATGGCTGAGGACTAATATAAATCCGATTTTCTTATATTGTAGTATAAATATTACTCACTTCGTTCAATTACAAATGTCTGGTTACTGTTGGGCATGAGAATTAAGATAAAGTTGATTTGTAAGTATTTGATGGGGTCCACATAATTATTGGAGGAAAAAATTATTTCTATTTATAGAAAGAAGACATTTGTAATGGAACATCAAAATAGTAAATAGGATATTTGTAATGGGACGGAGGTATTATTATATTAATATTTAATACTTTAATACTTCCTCCGTTTTTTAAAGATAGCTACTGACCAACCCAGCACGCAGTCCAATGCACATTTTAAATCGTTAATAACTCAAATTCGGTACAAGTAAAAATTCTAAAAGTTCGATATTTAAAAACTACAAGACAAGACAAATCTAACAAGATCTCAATTGACTATATTTTAACTTGTATATCTATGATAAAACTTCAAGTCAAAGTGATTGTGTGAATAGTGTCAAACTCACCAATGTAGCTATCATTTAAAAACGGAGGGAGTATATATCTCTGGATCTGACTGGTTCAATTAAAATACTATGAATTATCAGTTACAAATATTATAAAATATATTTATCCAACAACTTGAATATGTCTATATCTCATTGGTGCATTACAAGATGAATAATTATTTACAAATTGAAATAAAATAATCAATATCACGAACATGTACTCTTTATTAAATAAAAAGGCTCAATTACTTAGGGGTACTCTTCTAATGCATTACTCCTTAGCTATTTTATGCCCATCGGATGATAATAAATTAACATAGATTAAATAGTTAAAATGAAAAGGTAAGAATTAAAGATTATATTTATATATATGCACTCGGTATATAATTAAAGGTATTTACCTCAAGTTTTCAAATATTCTTTTCACCTAATCGATGTATTTAAATTATTGACTGTCCCTAATTTTCTTTGTAAAGGGTGTGTGTTTTGTTTCGAATTTATCAAAACAAAAAGGTTATTAATACTAATAGCGTTTGATTATTTTTAAATTGATGTTTTGGACTTTTGAAATTTGGCTCAATGATATAAAATGGTTTTAAACATCTTTCTAATGATTTGTTTTTAAATGACTACAATAAAGAAATTAATAGTATGTAATATAAGTATTTAATAATAAATTAATATTTGAATTAATCATTCACTGATATTATAATTAGACAAATGTTTCGGCGAGATTCCGGAAAGCCTCCAGAAAAGACTCCATCACCTCCGTCAAGTCATTGAGTACCTCACATCTAAGTAGAATAAAAGCCAAAATGGTGTTATAAGTTTTCAAAATTTTCAATTTAGTGCCATAAGTATTGAATTTTCTAATTTAGTGTCGTAACTTTGCTAATAATTTCCAAAATAGTCTCATGATGCCTTAATCTCCTAATTTGCTGACGTGGTATCTGATTAAAGTTTTATATTTATTTAAAGGTGCCAATCGGGTTCCATATAGGCATTCACTACACACTTGGACATTTGACCATTCAAACCCTAAAACTATCTTTAACCATTAGACTACCATTATCCATGACCACCCCAACCACCCAACCATCCAACCATCTCATTATTTTATTAATTTCTCTATCCTCCAACTCATCAATATCCATCCCAACCCAACCACCTCAATTTTACATACTTTATCAATAACCACCCAACCATCCAACCACAATATTATACTCCCTCCGTCCCGCCTAACGTGTCTTGTTTGACTTTTTGACACTGTTCATTGTTCGACTTTGACTCAATTATATTTTACGTACATATTAGAAAAAAATAGTCGAGTTGGGTATTGTTAGAATCGTATGATCACGTAGTTTTATAATATATATTTTACATAATTTTTCATTGTACATATTTTGAGATATTAACAATTGAAAAAGTGCATTGGATTGTGTGCAGAAGTCAAACAAGACAAGTTAGATGGGACAGAGGGAGTACTATATAATTATTTTAATTGATATAATTTTAAATTATATTGAAATATAAAAAAATTAGTGTATCAAAAATATAAAATATTATCTTATTTATAAAGAATAAAAATATAAAATATTAATATATTTTTATTTATTTTCATTTTATAAAAAAATTAAAAATAGGTTAAATACATCAAAATTGATATATTGTGGATTTAATAAAATATGGCAAGAGTGGTCTCTATTTGTAGAGAATGAAAAATTATAAAATTTGGTATATGTTAAAATTATATTTATTTATTTATATAAAAGATATAATCATTTTGTTAGATAAATTTAAAATAATTACTTAACCAATGGGATGGTGACAAGTGTCACCATCCCATTAGCCCAAACAAAGAGACCACTTGGTCTCAATTTTAAAATGGTCGAACCTTGTCATGCAACCACACCATATTTTTTCTTTTTTTTTTAAATTAATGATGAGGTGGCGGTTGGGTTGGGTGGGAAATGGTCATGGATAAAACTAGTCTTACCACCCCAACCATCCAACCATCTCATTATTTAATTAATTTCTCTCTCCTCCAACTCATTAATATCCATCCCAACCCAACCACCCCAATTTTACATACTTTATTAATAACCATCCAACCATACAATTATTTTAATTGATGTAATTTTAAATTATATTGAAATATAAAAAAATTAATGTGTCAAAAATATAAAATATTTATCTTATTTATAAAGAATAAAAATCTAAAATATTAATATATTTTTTAATATTTTTATTTTATAAAAATTTAAAAATGGGTAAATATATCAAAATTGATATATTGTGTATTTAATGAAAATATAGCAAGAGTGGTCTCTATTTATAAATAATGAAAATTTATAAAATTTGACATATTTTTTATTTATATTTATTTATATATATAAAAGATATAATTATTTTATTGTATAAAATTAAAAGAATCACTTGACCAATGGGATGGAAACAAGTGTCTCGATTCCATTGGTCAAATGAAAGAGACCAAGTGACCAAGTCGTGGTCTAAAGGTTGGGCAAGACTAGGGGTGGCAAATTCCGGTATACCGAAATACCGATACCGATACCGTACCGTACCGAAATTTTCGGTATGGGTAAAAACCATACCGATGCTGATACCGAACATTTCGGTATACCGAAAATCGGTATACCGAAATGTTCGGTATCCTTTAATCAATACCGATACCGAACCGAATAATATGCCATACCGAATTTTCGGTTTTTTGCCGAAAAATACCGAAAATATTGTCATACCGAAACCGTTAACATACCGTTACAGTAGGCATACCGAACAATACCGAAAAAAAAAAAAAAAAAAAAAAAAAAAAAAAAAAAACATACCGTGAGCATACCGAACCATACCAAAAAAAATTACAAAAACTAAGTTCCAAATATCTTAACACAACAATACACATTAATATTCAACACAATCATTCAAAATAAAACTTCAATTTGCATCTTCAGTCTCCCCCTCTTCTTTGAGCCTTAAAAGCTGTTCAATACGCAAAGACAAAATCAATCCAACATGTATAAGTAAACAGGAATTTCAAAGTAATCCATAATGTTAAAAGAGATAGGGGACACCAAGAAATATTAGAAAGAGATGTGATATACATTGCCAAAACATAGTGGAACAGAGTCACTTATAAGATTTTATTATATTACCTCACCCTATTAGAAAATGATAAGTTCTACCCTCCTGCAAACAAATTATGGAGTAAAATTTGTCATCAATTTGAGAGATAAATATAAAGTTCAGATTTATTCAACAAAAGCTACTAGAAAGTAGAAACACATCCACATAGCACCAAAAAGAAACCAAACAGAAGGGAAAAAAAAAAAAAAAAAAAAGAAGAAGACAGCGAACTACAGAACTACTGGAAATGGTACAGAGAACTACACAATGGCCCAGAATCCAGATCTACACAATGGTCCAGCTTAATGAATGGTACAGAACATTCACATAAACAATGATCACTTTTTAAATGGTACAGAACTACAGATTAATGAATGGAGTATATAGAAAGACAGAGAGGAAAAGACATCCCGGCAAAGTAGGAACATAATAATTTTTACCTCGATGCAGCCGTTGTTGAAATTTATATTCTTGCAAGACTAAGATCTTGTACAATGACTCCAATATGGACTCCTTGTACCTTTAGGAATATTGGGTAGCTTTTTTGAACCGTCTCTTCCTCGCTTTCGGCATGTAATCTCATTATCATCGTTATCATGCAATTCTGAATCTGTTGTAGGTGGTGTTTCAGATTGAGATGGAGTTGGAACTGTATGGGAAGACTCGGATTCCATCCTGAAAATAACAATAATAGTTGCAATAAAACCATGAGGACCAGATTTCAGAAAAAGAAGACATGAAAACGAGATGAGGATAAAATCAATTAGTTGTGTAAATAAATTCAACATGGAAAGCTGCCACAAGTGAGTAGTCAAGCAAATTCAATTTTTGGATTGCTTGGCACATGAAATTTCAAAGAGTGATGAACTAGTGATAGCTTTTAAATGGCTAAACATAGTTTCAAAGTCACCAAATGTTCATCTGTCCAATGAATTGCTTTTAAATCTGCTACAGAGCATATTAACCAAACGAATCTTCTATTTATATTAAATAAATTTTCCACAATGCCTGATGAAATTTTCCACAATGTCTGGTTCTCTTAATCAATGTAGTACTAATACTGTAATACAACACGATGCAACAAATTTTTAGAAGGTTGTGGAACTGTTGCTATCGATTTGTGAAGCTGAAGATAGAAACTAAGCACAGCTCATATACATCTGCTAATTCTCCACAATTGTCCAACTATTTACAAATCGTAAAAAGGAAGCAGTAAGATATGAAAACATGAGAGCATTCAATATTTACCACACGAGACACGAGAGTGATGAGACGAACACGGGGGGCGGATGGCTAACCCGAAGAGCAAAGATTCCAGATGAACAAGCACCGTGGCCGACGAAAGAATGGGGAATCGAAGTTGTGGAAGAGGCGAGGGCACGAACGAATTTGGGGGAAGATGGGGCTGCACAAAAACGAAGAACGAAGGGAAAGGGCTAGGGCAAGAACGATTGAACGAATAATTGAGAGTTCAGACGACTGTGTTGGAGTTGCCAGTTGGACTGCTGGAGTGGAGACAATATTTAAAAGTGGGTTGGGGCAGGACTGGGCTTGGGCTTTAGGAGAAGCTGGGCTTTAGAAAATGGGAGATGGGTTGATGGATTATAAATTTAAAATAAAATTAAAATTAACATTTCGGTATAACGGTATACCGAAATGCCGAAATTTCCGCAATCTCCATACCGTTACCGTACCGATTTTTTCGGTATACCTAAGTTTCGGTATACCTAAATTTCGGTATACCTAAATTTCGGCATTTTTCGGTAATTTTCGATACGGTAAGCTCGGCATACCGAGTTTTCGGTAAATTTTTCCACCCCTAGGCAAGACCAACCATCCAAACCCAATCACCATCCATTTTTTTTTTAAAAAAAAAAAGTTGATGATGTGGCAGTTGGGTTGGGATGAGAATGGTCATTGATGAAGGTAGTCTAATACCCAAATCAAACGGATCCAACCCAACCCCACCCACAATTGAACCAAAACATTCCCTAGCCCACAAATTGGCTTGGCATCTTCTTGCTCTGGAATCTGAAACAAACCCAAAAACTCCTGCTTTCTTCCTCGTTGGTTTGTTCTCTTCCAAAATGGCGGCGCTAGGCGAGCATAGATCGGAGGGAGGTGGCACTCGCTGTAACAGGCGGCGTTAGGGACGATGGGAGTGGTGCCGGAGAGGGAGGTGGCACTCGCTGTAACAGGCGGCGTTAGGGACGATGGGAGTGGTGCCGGATTTCTACCAGAGGCGGCCAACGGGTGGAGGTGCGGCGGGAGCGGCGCATCGGAGGAGGTGAGGCTGGCGGTGGCGGGTCTTGGTGGACGAGCACAACAGTGGGGGAGAGAGCGGCACCCGTTGGAGAAAGGACGGAGGCGTTGTGCAGGCGAGGACGAACCAGCGACGCAATGGAGGAGAGGAGCGGTGCTCGATTGGAGCAGTGGAGGAGATGAGTGGAGTCGTTGTCTATGGGTGGCAGGCAGAGGCAACGCTGGTGGATGAGAGGCCGGGCGTCGATCGAAGCTTATTAGAAGAGAGGAGTAGCGTGATGTTGCTGGAAGTGCTTCAAAATCAATTTGGGTATTAGGGTTTGGGTAGTCAAATGTCAAGTGTGTAAAGTGCCTACATGGAGGCCGGTTGGCACACTTAAATAAATCTAAATCATTAATCAGATGCCACATTAACAAATTAGGAGATTAAGGCATGATGAGACTATTTTGGAAATCATTAGCAAAGTTACGGCACTAAATTAGAAAGTTCAATATTTTATGGCACAATTTTGAAAAATTGGAAAACTTGTGGCACAAATTTTGCCTTTTTCCCCATCTAGTAATAGAGTATCATACCTCAAGCTATTGAATACCACATTTTAAGTAACACGGTACCACACTTTAACGAGCGATGATGACCAGCATTGCACAATTGTGGAAGGTACCTCACGGTCCTTATGCACCGTGCCGCTAAAACTATGATAGGGTATCAAACCTCTAGTAACTGAGTATCATACATTTAGTAATAACGTATCACACATCAAGCAATTGATTACTACATCTCAAGCAGTTGAGTACATACCTCAAGTAACGGATACCATAAGTTTAGTGTAAAGTGTATCACACCTTTACCCTTTACACCGCGACGACATTGCACATCGTCCCACCAAAATCGTGATAAAATACCAAACTTTTAGTAATAAAATATCATACCAAATTACCAATAATAACATGTGTACCACACCATACCATTAGTTTAGTTAGTGTTGCCGAATCAATCACCAAAGTACTTGCCGCCGCCGTCGCGGGAACACAATCGGAGTTCAAATAGGGGAAAGGATTAATTTATTAATAGATTAATTAAATATTTTAGACTAAACTAAAAAGAATGAAACTTGAATAGGGAAATATATTTTTTTTTTTTTTTTAAGACGGGGTTGACTCGAATTCTTGTGGAATGTGGAGGATTGCTCCTTAGATTTATCATGTATCTATCTATACTCTATTAGAAAAACACTTGATTGGGTCATCTTGTTTGGTAGATTAATGGAGCCCAATTAAACGGCCCATTTCAATTTTTTTAAAAAAAAGTAGTTATTTTTTTATATCTTTTTTATTATATTTTCTTTTTGGATTAAATAAATTATAATGGAAACAAACAATAATTTTACATATAAAAAAATTTAAATGATTAAAACATATAGACGACAGGAGATGAGGACGATCTGGTCAATTGATCAAATCTTGTGACAAAGTTTAAATTCTCCACCCAACTCTATATCACTTTCATTCTATACATGAATACATGAATGAGTTCCGTAATAACTGGATCAGTTATTAATTCAATTATTATATTTAATTGTGTATACTAGTATAATAAGTTATCCCAAAAAATAAAAATAAAAATTGTGTATACCATAATTGGCTGATTGCCTTTCATGTTTATCACTCACTGGTAGGTTGATTCCAGTCACCTATTATTAACATAAAAAAAAATTCATTTAAACAATTAGACTTGGTAACAAAAATAAAAAAATTAAAATAAAAAAGAAAAATACTAATACAACATTATGAATTACTACAGCCAATCGTATTTTCTTCTAATAGTGTTGAGCAACAAAATTTCTATATGATAAAGTGAGATTCTTTCTATACTTTATTCTACTTTATTCATTATCATTTGATTTTCAAATATTAATTTTGTGACCAAACCAGTTGTTTGAGTGAATTGGAGCTCTAGTCACTTAAACACGAGCCTTGTGTATGTAAAAAATTATTTTTAGAGATGCACCCTTAATTGTCAATGCAGATTCTCGAGAGATTAGTTTTGGGTCCAATGTGTCCTAGAAATACCCGGTAATTTTTTTTAAAAAAAATTCAATTTTGTGCAACTCGTTTCGTCCCACTTTTAATTTGTATTGAGCGGAGCTTGCTGTTCACCACGCGTTGTTTCCTTCATACAGTAATCAAATTGTAAAACCACTTAGAAGGTGTTTGGATATGCGTTTTAAAAAGTGCTGCAGCGTTTAGAAAACGGATAATCAGATAATTGCTGTAACAAAAACGTGCTGTAGAAAATTAAGTGTTTGGATGGATTTATGCTATTTCAAATCCCAATAATCTGATAATCATTAAAAAGTGTTTGGATTTGCGTTTTTCATTACTCAAAAAGCAACAATATGGTAAAATCTATTTTTAGCTAAACGCAATTTTCTTGCAGCACCAAATTGTAGCTGCAAGAAAATAACGTTATCATTCCCTCAAAACGCAAATAATAGATTATTAGAAGTTAGTACACAAACATGATTAACTGATTATTTGCGTTTTGCAAACACAATAATCAGATAATCTGTCCCAAAACGCACAAACAAACACCCTCTTAATACAGCATATTAACACAGAGATCGCCATTTTCACCAATCAGATTTCCAGTTCGGAGAGTTCTATTTATCTTTCCATTTCCTTTCGGATCCACACGGAAAAAAGACACAGGATTTTGGGTTTATCTCGCCCCCCCGGGAGAGAATTAATAAAGACGCCCAAAAACGATATGTGTTTTTATTACACGTTTCATAATAATATACGTCGCCATTTTCCATTTTATTTTTTAAAATTTATTATTATTATCTGGGTTGAAAATTCTTGTTTGTGGGGTTGGTCAATGGTGACTCCCAAATCCAAATAAATCCATTGCCATTCCCATTTCGTAGATCCGCCAATCCTACGCCCTACGGGCCACAACTACCACCAGCCCCGCCCCGCCCGCGTTCGCTGATTTATGGGACTCAGCCTCCGGGCGCCAAGATTCCGACGGGCTTCTAAGTATTTCCGATCCCAGAATCTCCTGCCCAGACATCTCGCCACCATGAGGTCTGTTTTGGATCCTTTCATGCCCATTTTGCTGGTTTTGGGATTGCTCTTTTGCCCCCCCCCCCCCTCCGTCGTCCCATGTTTGACTGCTTCTTACAATCTCGCTTTCTCTTCGTTTGTTTTTTGATTGGATAAGATTGGATTGAATTGGTTATGGGGTTGACCGGAATCCCATTATTCTGTTTTTCCTTTAAATCTTGCCGCCGTGATTTTCATGGGTTTTTGACGTTTTGTAGTGTATAATCAGTAAGATATGGTTTTGATTACATGATAGAATCTCGCAGGGATATCGATTAGTTTGTCAAGATACTAAAGAGATTAAAATTTGGACGAGCCCCTTTTTGATTTTATAGTTCATGTATTGTTCCACAGTCTTATTCAGTACAGTACTACACTGTAGTATACCATAAAGGTGAAATCTTTACTTTCAATCCCAGCGAATGATGAATCTTTGCATTTTCTGGATTTGACATCACACAACACTGTCCTTAAATACCTGTCTCCGTCGGTGGTAGATTTGATTTTTAAACGTTGTTAAGTTACAGCTTCCTTGTACTTCAGGAACCATTGATTCATTTCTTACCTTCATTTTCATGTTTTGAACAAATCCGAGACGAATCCAATCGATTCATGCAATTAGTTCATAAGACTGAAACGCGTCTTTAGTTTATACATGATGAACCAGTGGAATCTACTGGCCTCTAATCCATGGATGAAACTTTATTGCATTTATGATTTTGATGTTAGATCTGTAGGAGTTTGTGATTTATGATATCAAATGAATGATGTCTGTTTTGTTCTCTGCCGGTATATATATACCACAGAACGAGAACATTTTTTGGGATTTCTCTGTCTCTAATCATCATCAACATGGCGGCCATCATGGAGCGTGCCGATGAGAATCTCCTTCCAGCTGTTTACAAAGAAGTCAGTGAAGCCTTCGGTGCCTGGCCATCCGATCTCGGATACCTCACATTCATAAGGAACTTCGTGCAGGGGCTGGCGTCGCCGGTGGCTGGTGTTCTGGCCATTAACTATGACCGGCCCACGGTTCTTGCAATTGGCATTCTCTGCTGGGCTCTGTCGACGGCAGCAGTTGGAGCCAGCAAGTATTTCTTCCAAGTTGCATTCTGGAGGGCCATAAACGGGTTCGGATTGGCCATTGTGATCCCGGCACTTCAGTCTTTCATCGCCGATAGCTACAAGGATGGCGTGAGGGGCGCAGGGTTTGGTTTCCTGAACCTCATCGGCACTGTGGGCGGTATTGGTGGTGGCGCCATTGCCACCGTCATGGCAGGGTACGATTTTTGGGGCCTCCCTGGATGGCGGTGCGCCTTCGTGATCATGGGAACCCTGAGCTGTTTAATTGGGTTCCTTGTTTACCAATTTGTTATTGATCCTAGAAGAATTGGCAGCAGCACTCATGAACCAACCAAGATTTTGGATAGGTTTGGCTTGTCCAGCAGCTTCTAAACCATTCCTGCATTTCTTATTTCTGCAATCTTTAATCACAGTACAATCAATGGCTTCTTGTTTTAGGGAGACTCTGATAGATGGTAAAAGCACAAGACCTGCTACCATATGGTTGGAATCTTGGATTGCAATGAAAATGGTCATGAAAGTTCCAACCTTTCAGTTCATTGTTCTGCAGGGCCTTGTTGGCTCTGTCCCTTGGACTGCCATTGTCTTCATCACCCTCTGGTTTGAGCTAATTGGTAAATTCCCTTCAGAAGAAAAATCGATATGAAACAACTTATCTGATTATGCAAATAATCAGGTCTGCAGCACTATTTTTTCGCATTTTGAAAATGCAATAATCAGATAATTTATGTTCTCGCAGTTTATCTAAACATAACTGTTGTTCACTTGATTCATATTTGCAGGTTTTGATCACAGCAGCGCTGCTACGCTAGTCAGCCTCTTCGCTGCAGGATGCGCGTTGGGATCCTTCCTAGGCGGCGTCATAGCTGATGCATTGTCCCGGAAGTACCCTCAAGGGGGCAGGATCATGTGCGCGCAGTTCAGCTCGTTCATGGGGATCCCATTCTCGTTGATCCTCATCCGCGCCATCCCCCAAGAGGTCGCCAACTACTACAATTACGCGGTCACCCTATTCCTGATGGGGCTAACGATCAGCTGGTGCGCCACAGCCGCCAACGGCCCCATGTTCGCTGAGGTGGTGCCTCCAAAGCACCGCACGATGATCTATGCATTCGACCGGGCCTTTGAGGTGTCGTTCTCATCGTTTGCTGCACCCGTGGTGGGGATCCTGGCCGAGAGGATGTACGGGTACGATCCGAAGTCGGTGGACCCGGTTCTGGGGTCCGCCACGGCGGCGCAGGCGCTGTCCAAGGGGCTGCTGTCGATGATGGTGGTGCCGTTCGGGCTGTGCTGCCTGTTTTACACGCCATTGTATTGGACGTTCAAACAGGACAGGGAGAATGCGAGAATAGCTTGCCTCAAGGAAACCGAGATGTTGTAGGACACGCTTTTTTTTGGCGAAGCCGAAGCCGGAGATTGTAGGACGCACTTGGGACTAGGATTTATTTCTATTTTTGTTCATATTTGTAATTGTAACACTATATTACACAATCTTCGATCATGTCTGATGGTGCCAAGTGTGCTTAAAGATGTTATTACAGATTTTGCTAATTTCTTTTGGGTTTTATTCAAAATGTTGTAGATTTTTTTTTTTAATTAAAAAATTCAATTCTTTTCATCCCAAATATTTTTTCAAAAGTTTAATTTTAAAATTAACCTAATTATAAAAATAAATATCCCATGTCTCTAGTGATGTTTTCATTCTGCCCCTAATTTATCTTATTTCTGAAAAAACCCCAATAATTTTGGTAATTTAGTGATATTGCCCTGGCCTTGAAGTCTTCGTTTACTACCGGTTACCTTCTTGCCTCGAATAGTCAATCTTAAACCCTCACTGGACTCACCATCGCCAATTGCCATGGCAGCGCCCAAATTCCTTGCTGTTTTCTTCCTCACCTTGAATCTCATCTCACTTTTTCCGCTTCCGACATTTTCATTTTCTTCCGATCACCCTACTGATCGCCAAATTCTTGTTTTGCTCGACGATCTGTCCCTTAAATCATCGCATTCTCTTTTCTTCAATGCGCTCAAGTCCCGCGGCTTCAATCTCGAGTTCAAGCTCGCTAATGACCCGTCAATTGCTGTCAAGCGTTATGGCCAGTACTTATACGATGGACTCATTCTCTTCTCTCCTTCTACGGATCGTAAGTTCTTTTCATTTTATTTTGCTGCTCGTTAGTTTATTCCTCTGTGTGTACTTGTGTATTTTGATGGCTATCGGTTTTGTTTAGGGTTTGGAGGGTCATTGGACTTGGAGGGGGTTTTGGATTTCGTTGACTCCGGGCATGATTTGATATTGGCTGCTGATTCTAACGCATCCGATTTGATTCGGAACATTGCTGCTGAATGTGGTGTTGATTTTGACGAGGTCGGTACTCTGTTCTATGGAATTCTGCAATTTTTTGTTTTTTAGGTGGAGTATGGTTGCTGTTGCAACTCGTTTCTTCCATTTTTTTATTTGAACAAAATCACTGCCACGAGAGACAGGTCATTACCCATTTAAAAAATTTATATCTAATTGAAACAAGGTGTTCTAGTTAATCCGAAGACTGACTACTGATGCACGATACCTTCCTCAAGTAATGTCACATTTAGGGCTCCTGATAGAAATTAAGTTTAGGATTAGAAGTAGGAATCTAAGATTGCAACTGGGTCTATGGGACTGTAGATTAGTTTATATGCTTTACATTTAATGCCTTCCTTTTAATGTTGGACTTGGAATGTTAATTACACTCACTTTTTGTACTCTTTGGGATTGCTGAATGTCTTTGTTGTCAACATGCTGAATGAATTGTTTTATGAATTCAATGTATTCTTTCCAAATTTCAATATTATGGTGTGCTCTTAGTCACTAATGTCCAATGGCGTGGAGGACCAGATGGTTCCGTTTTCTCTCTGGAAGACACTTCATTTTCTTAATTTTCTGTATGTTTTATTGAATTTAATATTGGAGAATTTAATGGAGTATGGAACATGATTTTGTCTAACCTGGATTTCATTTTATTTGTGTGTATAATTTTACACCACTCTTTTTTAGTAATGATTCTACTGACATCTACACTTGTTTTTGAAAATTGAATCAGTTCATAAACATTATACTTCTGTCTAGTTGTTACCTTGACAGTGTTCAGTTGCACAGGATTCGTCTGCTGTAGTAATTGATCATGCTGGCTATGCTGTATCAGAAGTGGAGGGAACCCATACATTAATTGCTTCAGATGATTTTATTCAATCTGATGTTATCCTGGGAGATAGAAAAATTGAGGTTAGTTATGCAACTGTGGGTGAATTTTTTCATTCTACCCTTGTGTTTTCAAAGTCACATCTAAATTCTTTTTTATATTTTATTTTATTTTATTTTCATTTTCATTTTTATTTTTTATTTTTTACTTTATTTTTTATGACAGATGGCTGAGCAACTATATTATAATTTATAAGTATGATTGATTCATATTTTATATTTTTTAAACAGGCTCCGGTTCTTTTCAAGGGGATAGGGCACTCATTGAATCCAGAAAATAGCTTGGTAATATTCAATGAAGTCTCATCTTCTGTAAAATTTTCATGTAGGGATGGTTGGGGATATATCTTATACTTGGGAGAATCTTCTTTAATGGCCTTATATGATGCTATTTTTTCATTGGTTTGTAGGTTTTGAAGGCTCTCTCTGCGTCACCTTCTGCATATTCTGCTAATCCTGCATCCAAGTTGCCAAACCCCCCATCCCTCACTGGCACAGCTATCTCATTAGTTTCAGTTCTCCAGGTTTGTTTCATTTCCATGCACTCCCAGTATTCATTACCGGCGTTTTGATCTTCTCATTTAAATACTAAATATAGATCTGTGATATTTTATTGACTTACAAGTTGTATCACAATTATGCCTGTTTTATGTTTCCTAAGTGTATAATGAAACAATTAAAATAAATCATCGTCTTGATATGTAAAACCATATATTCCTCCATTCAGTTTATATTGACATCTTTCTTCTGGACACGCAACTTAATGCATTTGTTTGTTTAACGGTAAATATCTCAAATTGTATACAAGTAAAAATTATATACTCCCTCCGTCCCATTTATAGTCTCAAAACTTTTGGGCACGGTATTTTATGTAGGGATAATTAATATTTAATGTAGGGGTAGATTAGTGTTTAAAGTTTGGGTAAATTAGGAATATATGTGATGTGATTGTAATGAGTTAGAATTTAATAGTTGATTTATTTATGTGTGATGTGATAGATGTGTATTGGAATTTATTAATGGTAGTGTGTTTGAAATTTAATATATTTATTTGTTGATGTGATGTGATGTGATGGGAGTAGGTTTAGTAATTAATACTTTCTCCATTTTTTTTTTGAAGTTACACTTCTCATTTGCACGTATGCCAACAAGATCATACTTGCTTATATTTTGTCTTCTATAACTATAACAAAAACAGAAGACAAAGTGCTACAATGAACCGTAAGAAAAGTCAAAATAACCTTTAAAAAAATGGAGGGAGTATTTAATTATTCCTAAAATGGAAATGTGACAAAAGTGTTGGGATGGACAAAAGAGGAAAGTGAAACATAAATAATGGGTCTGAGGGAGTAAAATATAGTATAATCTCAAACTGTGCGATTAAATGAATCCAACAATACCCAACTTGACTATTTTATTATATACTTGTAATGATATTTTGTCTAAGCTGAACAATAAATAGTGTCAAAAAGTCAAATGTGCCAATATAGCTTGGACCGATGGAGTACAATATAGAGTATATGTCTGGGAAACATTGGTGAACTTGAATGAGATGGAAGATTTTTAAAACTGAAATCTCGGAACTTTGATTTGTCATTTCATTTGTTAGTTTAAATCATGCCTTCTTACCTTCCATGTATATGAAGCTGGGATTTCTCTATTCTGGTATTTCCTAGTTACTTCTTGATGCGAATCATTTTTATGCCTATATGGCTAATCATTGCTGCTTCTTACTGCATATAGCTATACGCATGTAGACTAGGATTGCTGATGACACAATTTTCCCCGTCCTTGAACTTTCGTGCATATGTGAATCTTGGTGGAAGATATTGGAGGAATTGGGAGTGATATATGACTTTGTGTAATCTTGTATTTGACATATATCTTGGTTGATTTTCCAACTATTAGTTTGTCATAATAACCCCTTTTAATATAGAGTTGTTTGTTGTCACATCAGGTTTCTATTCTTAATATTGCTGATGTCATTGTTGTATAATGAATTTCAGGCCAGGAACAACGCTAGAGTTATGATCACGGGATCGCTGGCCATGTTCAGCAACGGGTATATAGTTTCTGCTAGAATTTTGTTCTGTGATGCATTCTCTGTCTTTCTTTCAAAAAATTACCATCGAGGGGGACACTTCCTCATCATTGCCACTATGTTTTGTCTGCATCAGGTTGTTAAGATCGGGAGTACAGAAGAGTGGAAGCTCGATTAAGTAAGTTGATAACTTTCCTATCTGACTTCTATTTCTGAAGTGATTCTATGTGACTTCTTAAGTTTGGATTTAAACAACAAGGAAACAACATGTTCAACATTCTCTGTATTATACAACTGTACCTGTTATTCTCTTCATCTCTTAAGGTTCCATGGAAAACTCCTTTTGATCTTTTAAAAGATAAGCTGTGCGTCATAGTTTCTTGTGTTGTGAAGCTTAATTATTGTTTTTGGATAAATTATATGCATGAGAAGAACCTTCTATTTTTACTGCTCCTGAATGGCTACTAATTGATAGTACTATACTACTATTAAATGGACAGGTATGAAAAATCTGGCAATGAACAGTTTGTCACTGAGCTTTCCAAATGGGTTTTCCATGAACGAGGTCATCTGAAGGTGTTGTTGATATCTTGACGACCACAAAAGTTTCATTTCTTATATGTTTGAGTTTGAGTTATATTTTATGCTTGGAGCTTTAACAAATCAAAATGTTCAGGCTGTCAACCTTAAGCACAACAAAGTGAATGAAACAGAAGAACCTGCAATTTACAGGATCAATGATGACCTGGTAATTATTAAATTCAATAGTAATGATGGAAGAAAGAAACTATGACTTTCACCCCAGAATCTAATTTACTGAAGGGTATATTAGAAATAGGTTAATGGTTTTCACTATTTATGGTATCCTGTAGGAATTTTTTGTGGAACTTTTTGAGTGGTCTGGTAATGGTTGGGTACCATACATTGCAAATGACGTACAAGTCCAGTTCTACATGATGAGTCCCTATGTCTTAAAAACTTTGTCCACAAACGAGAAGGTATTGCTTCTTTATATGTACTTTAAGCATTTTGTAGAAACACATGTTCACGTTAAAATGTTTATGCATTTGTCTGTAGGGTTTGTATCACACTTCCTTTAAGGTTCCAGATGTTTATGGAGTATTTCAGTTCAAGGTTGAGTATCAGAGACTTGGATACACTACCTTGTCTCTGTCAAAACAGGTAGATCTTCATTTTCTGTTCCCGAGTTTGTCAATATCCTGTCTGATTGTAAGTATTAGAATCATTTTGTTGTCTAGACTCTAGACTTTATTTTTCGCTGGGATTTTTTGCATGTGTCAATTACTCGGAAATAGCATCCTGTGTTAAAAACCAAATGGTAGAACAAATTCCCTTACTGATAACTCAGGACACAAATGATTGCAACAAAAGTGTTCACGAACTCTGGTCAAGGTTAAAAGGTTTATAAGGAGAAATTGCAACTTTAAATAATAGAACTTTGTATTTCAGTTCTAATGGAACAACTGAGGCATGATGCACTCAGATGTTGAGATGCATTTTTTGCGAGTAGGTGCTACTTGAATATTGACAGCAAATGCTTTTTCTGAATAAGCAATTAAGCAGCGTTGCACATTTAAACTTAACATGCGTTGTTTTACAAAACTGGATTTTGAGTCTTTCTTTCAGTTTGCTCATCGGGAAATATAAAACTGCTCTTAAACCCTGCTAACCTTTGAAGACGGCAAAATGAAATAAACAGAGTCTTATGATAATATTGCAGATTCCAGTCCGACCTTTTCGGCACAATGAATATGAAAGATTTATTACCACAGCTTACCCGTACTACGGAGCTTCATTTGCCACGGTAATTCTTTTTCTCTTTATTTCTTCACTCTTAACTTACATCTCCCTGATTCGGAACTCAATCACATTGATCGGTGATGACAGATGGCTGGATTCTTCATCTTCAGCTTTGTTTACCTTTACCACAAGTAAAAACATTCTCTCGATTCTTGAGCAATCAAACTCAGAGGAGCAATGATTAGGTTTTGGTGTCCATCTTATTCTAATTTGAAGGATTGTTGTCACTTTCATAGGCATGATCTGGTGTTTTTGTTTCCTGTTAGTATAATTAAATGTAGCAACGTTTTAATATAGAGGAAGCAGACAGACAGGATCAACTTGGGGATGAATATTTACTGTGGAGCTTTTGGAAACGCCTTTATTTATTGCCCCATGCTGGATTATGTTCTTTGCAAAGTTTTGCTTTTATTGTTTGAGTTTATGTTTTTTCTTTAAGCAGATTTGTTTGTGTTTTTTGTTAATGTCCCAGCTTTGGTTTGTTTATGTAATGAAGTACTATGCGCGTTTGATTACTCAAAAAATAAAGTAGTAATAAATACTTCCTCCGTCTCGGTATAATTGTTACGTTTGATTTTTTGACACTATTCACTATTTAAGTTTGATTCAAATTTTTATCATAGTTATGTAAGAAAAAACATAGTCAATTGAGATCTTGTTAGATTCGTCTAATCTTGTAGTTTTAGACAATCAAATTTTTATAATTTTTTATTATACACAATTTAAGTTATTAACCATTAAAAATGAGTATTGACATACGTGTCAGGTGGGTCCGTGACAAAAACAATGAGACGGAGGTAGTATTGCAGAACTCTGAAATTCTGTTATTTAGTTAATACTGTACTATTTCATTAACAAGAATTCAAGCATCTTTTGTCTACTATGTATCATTAACGTTGTTGTCATTGTGAAAATTTGGATTAAAGATGGATGCAAATATATAGATAAATAGTGTCAAGCTAGAATGTTTTTTGAATGTCGAATGCCCTTCAACTTGTTGCTTAAAACATTTTCAATTTGAGCTTTTGTGAGTTTTTCTTTTCTGACCTCTCCTAGCACTTTTGTTTGCAATGACCTATGTGAATGAGTGTTTTTAGTTTATACATGACCTATGCTTTTTAATTAATTATATATTTATTATTTTTAACTTAGTCACACAAGAAAGAAATAAAAGATGTAGATAATTTAAAATAATAAATATTTTTTTTAATTAATTAAAAAAAGAAAAGAGAAGAAATACTACTATAATTTACTACTACTAGCGTTATTTTCCAGGGCCTGCGAATCTGTATTGATGGGCCTATGTTTTTGATATATAGGAATTGGGCTTTCGTTGGAAGGTCCAGATGACATAAGGATTAATAAGTGTAAGTAGTAGTAGGCCCACCTCTGAAATAAGAAAGGCAGAAAGAGATAGCAAAAGTTGAACAAAAGGACGCCGTTGCCGGGGATCGAACCCGGGTCACCCGCGTGACAGGCGGGAATACTCACCACTATACTACAACAACTTCTTGACAAACTCATTGCATTAATTTATATTACAGGCATAATAAAAAAAAATTGCATTTAAAAATTTTGCAAATATATCAATGACGATTTAAAATGATCGATATGATATTATAAATTATTTAAAATTCCTTAATTAATTATTGATGGCAAGGTTGTTAAGATCGGGATCCTATACGGGATCGTTTTTCTCTTTGCAAGATCGGGATCCTAAGATTTTATGAAATTGCAATAATGGATAAACTCAAATATGCATACATAAAATTAATCCAATACAGTACAAAAACATTAGAATCAAACATAAAATATTTCCACATACATACATATTATGGTTTTTTTACTCATAATACATAAGGAATACAAGCCTTTCAGTTTATAATTAAAGGAAAAAAAGTTACTTTGATCCCCAATAATAAAATTCTACAAAAATTTTATGCGTTTAAGAGGATAAATCGTAAGATCGTAGTAGCGTTTGAGAGAATATGACCATAAGATCGTAACGGTTTACTATCAGGATCGGGATCTTACTAATTTTAAGATCCTACAAGGATCAGGATCGTTTTAGAGAGGTATAATCGTAAAATCGTAAGATCCTAAGATCAGGATCGGGATCTTAACAACAATGATTGATGGTTCCATTTTCAGTTTTTTTTTTTTTTTTTTATTTTTTTTTTGTGATTCAATCATTCAAAAGATCATATTTCTAGAGAGAGTTGGGTTATGTATTTGAAAATTTCTAGTTCCAAACAAAACCTTAGAGAAATACCGATCTGTAACCACCAAAGTTACTTCCAACCTTGAGATTTGAGTCGTGTTTTTTTATCCCCACCATTCTAAAATGAATTAGCTAGATGGATATCAGTATTCAGTGAAGTCTATATCAGATATAGAGATGATGCAATAGGTTTTTCTGGCAATAAAAAAAATGAACAGACAGATCTCTAACCACCAAAGTCTGCCTGGTAATAAAGCAATGCTCCTATATATATATGATTAATGGATACATCTCTCAACTCTGAGCAGCAAAGTCGCGAAGCTAAGTGATAAAATCAATCCTTTCCTTACCGCTCTCTGTCCTACTATTTCTCAATGGCTGCTACTTCATCAAAATCACTTGCTGCCTGTCTCAGGGCTACGCTCTCTTCTTTTTCTACCGCCAGCCATCCGCCGCCCACCGCCGCCGCCGCCGCCTTGCTGCCAGTCTTCACAAAAAGATGGTTCTCGTCCGACTCAAGATCCAACAGTAAATATAGACTATATCATGTACTCCTATGTTGTTAATTTTCCGACCAAGTTTGTACCTGTATGTAATAGACTCTGTTGCATAAATTGATTTTCAGGCAAAGTACAGGAAGTGCATCTGTACGAGATCAACGAGCGCGATCGCGGCAGCCCCGCTTATCTCCGCCTCAGCCAGAAAACCGTCAATTCCATCGGCGATATCGTCCCTTTCTCCAACAAGGTAGTATTATTTCATTATTCATTAATTAATTTCTTTCTCCCCATAGAAAGAAGAGTGGAAAAATAAAAAGCAATTGCGCTTGCATTGTAAATCGCAGGTTTATACGGGGGACCTGAAGAAGCGTGCCGGAATAACCGCCGGAATATGCCTCCTGATAAAAAACGAACCGGCGAAGAAGGGCGACCGCTACGAGGCCATCTACAGTTTCCACTTGGGCGAGTACGGTCACATCGCGGTGCAGGGCTCCTACCTGACTTACCAGGACACATATCTGGCCGTCACCGGCGGATCCGGCGTCTTCGAAGGGGTGTACGGCCAGGCCAGGCTCCGCCAGATTATCTTCCCTTTCAAGCTATTCTACACCTTCTATTTGAAGGGGATCCCTGACCTTCCGCCGGAGCTGCTGGTTGAGCCGGTGCCTCCGTCGCCCGCGGTGGAGCCGGCGCCTGAGGCCAAGGCTTGCGAGGCCGGCGCTACCATCCCCAATTACACCGATTAGGGTTCCGGCGTTGACCGATGATTTTCTGAATTGATTAGTTATCTATTATTGTCGTTGAATTCCAGTCAACGTAGTACTGCGTACTTCCTTTTACGCCTAGAATTTAACTTGTCCGTCTCATTCGCATAACTAGGGGTCAAATTAGGACGGGCGGAATGTACTCTTTTCATGTCCTAACTGGGTACTTCTCCATCTCGTTCTAATCCTCGTAGAGCCTGTTTGTTTTGCCTTAATTTTTCTTTTTTTAATTTTTGCTTCTCCCTAAAGTCTTTTTGAATTTTTTTAACTGTTTTGTTTTGACTTTTTTTTTAAAATAAAAGGAGAAGCAAAAGTTAAAATTCTACTTTTTTTCAAAGTAGGTAGGGGTTACTTTTTTTAGAAGAAAAAGTCATTTAGTAATGAAAATACAAAAATAACCCTATTTAAAAATGAAATAAAATTAATTATAAATATCCTTATAATATTTAATTATGTTCATTTTAGTAATTTTAATATATTAAAAGTCCTCGTACGTACAATTCATCCAAACATGTTTCCGTTGAAAAGCAACTTTAATAATATCCATCCAAACAATTATTTGATCTGCTTTTGCTTTTGAATTTTCCTTCTCCCTCCTTCTCATTCTTCTACTGACTTCTCCTTTTTTCACAAGCCAAAACAAACAGACCCTTAACTTTTATTTTTTTTGAATAGAATATATGAATTTGTTGTAATCATTACATTTGATTTTTTTACTTTTATTTTTTGAATCGAATATGAATACGTAGGTATATATAAATTTGGTATATTACAATTCTTAAAATTATAGAAGTATTTTTTTAAAATAAATTTTTCAAAAGAAATCAGAAAATAAAAGTATTATTATGTAAGCTAAACTAAATATTTAAATTTTACTATTGTTTACAAAAAAAAAGCTATTTAAATTTTATAAGATCATCAGTTATTCATGTACAAGTCATCCAAATAGCATCGCTACAAAATATTACGTACTACAATTTTGATGCAAAGAATTTATTAGGGTCTGTTCTGCATGTAAAGTTGTAGAAGCTGTAGCTGTTGGGAGTTGTAACTAACAATTTTTACATAAGTGTTCGGTTGAAGTAGTTGTAGCTGTCATAAATTGTAATTTGAAGAGAAAAATTAAATAAATTGGAAAGTAGCTTTCGAAAACTCCCAAAAGCTATTCAGTGTAGCTTCTGATTGTAGAGCTTTTCGGAGCTGTAATTCACAACTAAAGCCTTTTAAAAACTAGTGTGCAAGACGGCACTATTTTTTTGATATACAATCTAAAGCTCCTCAAAGCCTCCAAAAGCTGCGTGCAGAACATATGAGAAAGTTAGTATACATTTTGAATAGTCAATAGATTATACGTTTATTATTTATTTATTTATTTATATTTAATATAATATACTCCTTCCAGACTCAAATAATATGTCTTATTACTATCGGGCACCGAAATTAAGACGGAGTTTATTAGTGAGTATATGATGAGGTCCATATAATTGTAAGAGGTGATATTATTTCTATTTATACAAACAAAATATTTATTATGAAACATTAAAAAATAGTAAGTAAAACAATTTAATTGCGACAGAAAGTATATTATAATACATATAAAAATAAAACAACCAAACACACCTTATGACCTTAATTAATGGACTAATTTACACTCCTTTTGTTTTTTTTTTTTAAGAAAAAAAAGGTAATGGGGAGCCATATAAAAAGCTTATAACATGATTCTGAACATAAAGTGTCACATGAATTGAGAATTAAACATGTAACCTCTTAAGTCAAAGATAATGAATATCTTAATCTCAATAACTGTTTAACTCGAGTTGTTATGAAGTTGTAGTCATTGATTCACCTAAATAATAATATCTTAAATGGTATAAATCAATTATAATTTCTGTAACATGAAATAACCTGCATTAGTTATACATGCATGGGATGGGATCACGGGACTGCTAGTAAAGTAGTAGTATTACTATGGGGCCGTTTGGAATGACTTATTTTGAAGTGCTTTTGGCTTTTGCTTCTACCAAAAACACTTTTGAAGAAAAAAGAGTGTTTGTTTTGGCTTTTGGGAAAAAGCAAAAGCACCTCGAAAAGCTGCAAAAGTGCTTCTGGGAGAAGCAGCCTAGGGGGTGCTTCTCCGAAAAGCAGAAGCCAAAAGCACCTAGTAATGTGTGCAGAGTCATAAATGCCCATATTAATTTATTTTAATTACACTATAAATATATACTATTATATATAAATAACATATCCTTTTTGGTAATTTACACATTTCAAAAGCACTTTTCACTTTTACATATCCAAACACACTTTTGAAAAAAAGCTGCTTTTCAAACATTCCATCCAAACACAAAAGTTACCTGCTTCTGCTTTTGGCTTTCACTTCTGCTTCTGCTTTTGGCTTCTGCTTTTTTTAAAATCCAATCCAAACGGGCCCTATATACTACCTCTGTCTTATTAAAAAAGCTACGTTGGGCCTGTACACGTTTGCCAATGCATATTTTTAACGATCAATAACTTAAATTGTGTACAACTAAAAATTATAAAAATTTAATTTTTAAAAACTACAAGATTAGACGGATCTAACAAGACCTCACTCGACTATGTTTTTTCTTGCATAACTATGATAAAAATTTTAATAAAAGTTAAAAAATGAATAGTAACAAAAAGCCTAACTTAGCTTTTCTAATTTTACGGAGGAAGTATATGTTTTTTTGATAGTAGTATTACTGTTGGATAAAGCTTCTGTAAAAAAATTTGAAGTACCGAAAGTATGGTTATAGCATATGGGATCATCTTTCCCTACAATGTTCGCAACCAAAAAAAAACAAAACAAAACAAAAAACAAAAACAAAAACTCCAATGATAATTTAACTGCTACTTGAAAGTCCATTGCAAGAAAATTACATATAAATACTAGTAATTGAATAAGCCCAGCCCAGAGGGGGTTGGACCCAAAATCAAATCCCAAATCCCTAAACCTAAAAGTTCCAATAATGCTCCAAATATTCGGTGCTACTTGTGGGAAAGATTATGGTGCTTTTCCCTATTTTATATATGGGTGTATTTGGATTTCATACCATTCTCCATCTTTTTGATTCTGGAGACTGGAATCTCCCTGGCCTACATTAAGCAAAAAATTCATCTTTATCATCACAATCATTGAAAGCAACCCTTATAATATGCAGACAGCATATACTTCTAGTTGAGTGATTGCAGCCCACATTCTTGCTTCATCAGGATACTTGGCAGCTAGCTTTTTGTTCCCTGTGTTGCTATGGCTTCCCGTACCGCTGTTATAGCATGGTCTGCCCCTTTTGCTCACCCACACTAACACTGCTGCGATTTTTGTTTCTGTTGTGTTCTTACAGCTCTGTTGATTTTCAGGGGCTCCGGGGAAGACGGGCAATTAGGCATAGGAAACAACGAGGAGAAGGAATGGGTTTGCACAATTCCTGCACTTCGCTCTGAGAACGTCTCTTTTGTAGTCGGTGGCAGCCGTAATTCACTTGCCATTTGTGAAGACGGCAAGGTTTGGTTAAAGCTTTAATTTTTTCCTTTGTATTTGTTCCTTTTTATGCTAATTTTCACACTTACTATTAGTGTGTTGGTAAGTGAATGTAAGTTACCTTGTTAATGGGTTTGGAGTAATTGATGTTACCATTTTGATTGAGATTTTAGTCGTTATGGGTGATTTATCAATTGTATTTTGCGTGGTGTTTTCTGTGTTTGATTGTGTTTTACGTGAGATTTAGTTGTTCACTTGGGGCTGGAATCAAAGAGGGACCTTGGGGCATCCTCCTGAAACCAAAACGGAGAATGTACCTAGTCAAGTGAAGGATCTTGCCAATGTCAAGATTGTTCAGGTACTTTTAACTTCTCGAATTTTGAAGTGGAGCTTACCCGTTGGGGAGATTACGCGATTAAGCAATGCTACTGCCATGTTTAATATTTTATTTCTGGTTTCAGGCAGCTATTGGTGGTTGGCATTGCTTGGCTGTTGATGATCTCGGCCGAGCCTATGCTTGGGGTGTGTATGCTTTGTATTTTTAACTCATCACCTATTTCTATGAAAAGGACATAGAAGAACAAACTTCTCAGTAAATTGGATTAAAATTTCAGATGTTTCTAGACAATTAGTGGTTTTTCCAAATCTTGGAATTAATTACCATTAATTCTATCAAATGTCATTGAAAATTGAAATTCAACATTATGTTATAAGGTGTATCTTTATGTTACTGATGAATGAGTTTTCCTGTTGAACAGGTGGTAATGAGTATGGACAGTGTGGAGAAGAACCCGAACGCAAAGATGATACTGGCAGAGCTGTTAGAAGAGATATTGTTAATCCAAAGAGATGTGTGCCAAAACTTTCAGTTCGTCAGGTGATTCAACTTTATGCATTTAAGTATTTTCCTAAATTTGTTAGAAGTCATATATCTTCAAACTTCATTTCGCCAGGATTGGGGGTTTGTTTTACAGACTTAACTGTATTCAGTTTCTGTTATTTGATTGGGGGTTTGTTTTACAGCCTTAATTGTATTCAATTTATGATTATGATATTTGATTTTCTCATACTCATAGTTGTAAACTACGCAAAAAGTCGTGTGCCATGGTGCAGGTGCTTATCTTTGTAGGCACAATTATCTTTTAAGGAAATGGTTAACCCTTATATGGGATTTCAGGAGGGGAAAGGCTCTATCTGGATTATCTCATGGTCCCTGAAAGGGAAAGGAATTGCGACTTTGTGAATCCTAGATAAAAAAAATATTAAATGTCTTAAGGTGGGTATGGGTGTGGGCCACTGGTTCGTGTGCTCATATTCATAAGTAGCCGAGGTATTATTCAATGAAGTAGCACCATTTGTCTCTCCACGTGCCTCTCTTCTGTTCCATTGAGTCTTCAAGTCTTCATTATCCTTTTACTTTCTTCCGTGTCACTGGTGGGTTCAGGGAAGATGCCAGTTCTCTATGGGCTAGGTTAACTTAAAAGGGAAGTTATGAGTCTCCTGATTTATTGGAGATAATAGTATTTTGGAGCTGTTGATATGCACCCAGCCAACATTGTTGTTTGAGTTCAGTTATTTTCTTAGTCCCCTTTTTGATGGTTTCAATTGGCAACGGAAATAAGTGTAAGATAAAGCAAGGCTGGCTTCTATAATGTGTTTTGGTACGTTAGTCCATTGAGGGGAATTAGGGGGGACAAGGGGAGGGATGGGCTGGTGGGGTAAAAATTGGGAGGTTGGGGGCTCAACCAAGTTAATATACACGAAGACAAAATACATAATATGAATAATTAAAACAATCTGCACTATGTTTCAATATAATGCATGCCACGCCATACACCACAGCTCCATAGAGCCTTTGCATGCAGCATGCCATTTTCTGTGCTCAATTATGCTCATACCCATATTTAGTTGAGCATAACAGTTATTACACTTGTCAGACATTACTCAGTCAGCAACTAACGTAGCACCTAACATTTTAACCATTTGCATTATACTATTTCTAGCCTTCTTATTTCACTGTCTATTTTGGATTTTTTACGTTATGCCTGACATGAGTGGCTTCCGAACCACACCCAAGATCTAAAATGGACATTTCTATTTACAAACAATAGGTGGCTGCTGGTGGCACACACTCAGTTGTTCTCACTCGAGAAGGTCATGTATGGACATGGGGTCAACCATGGCCTCCTGGAGACATGTATGTTCACATGAACTGAAGTCTCTCTGTGTGTGTGTGTGTGTGTGTGTGTGTGTGTGTGTGTGTGTATCATTCCTTGGTTTGTGATCTGTTGACCCAATGGCTCACATTTGGATATTATAAAAATTTGTTTATTCGTTGCAGAAAACAGATATCCACCCCAGTTCGAGTTCAGGGGCTTGAGCAAGTACGGGTGATTGCAGTTGGAGCTTTTCACAACTTGGCCCTTCTCAATGATGGAACTGTAATGGCTTGGGGTAACAATGAGTATGGTCAGCTTGGTACCGGTGATACCCAGCCTAGATCACAGCCTGTTGCAGTTCAACGGCTCTCTGATCTTAATTTGGTTTGTACTGTCCTCCATGCCGTGCCATTGGAAATCTCTTAACTGTTATTTGTTATTGATGGCAAATGTCTTGTAGTTATGTTATTCTTGCTGCTACCAAAATGTTATGTTCATTCCATAACTTTGTCTCTTATCAATGTCAAATCCGTTAGATGATGTTTCATCCTCTGCAAGATTTATTGCTGGCATCTATAGATTGCCGTAGAACAACATAAGATACAAAAATCATAGATTATGCAGAGTTGGACCTACTGTGATCGAAGTGACTATGAAAATATAAAAATCTGGTCCATAATGGCTGATCTTTGTTGTTTCATATCCAGCTAAATACCATGTGGTTTTGTTCATCCTTGGAAATAAGACTTCTGGTTAATGTGCAGGTTGACATTGCTGCAGGGGGATGGCATTCCACCGCATTGACTGATGATGGAGAGGTATTTAAATGCTTTCTCATTTCAGTTTAGGAGTCCTGCTTTAATTTTATGTGTTTTTTCTATGACATCTTTGTTGATATGTGAAAATTGATTCTGATCTTATTTGCAGGTGTATGGCTGGGGCAGAGGTGAGCATGGGAGGCTTGGTTTCGGAGATGACAAAAGCAGCAAAATGTTTCCTCAAAGGGTTCAGCTTCTAGTAGGAGAGGACATTGTCCAGGTCATCATTTTTTGTCAACCCCATCTGTTTCATATAGTTCTCACATATCAACATGTTAAGGAGGCTCATGACATAATCCTGATAACATACAAAGACTCCTTTCTCCACAATCTTGGAAACATTTCAATACATATCGAGGCAAATACATATTGTATTTAGTGTCTTGTCCTAATAATGATACTCCTTCAGATGGGCAGATTATAGTTTTTTTTTTTTTTTTTTTTTAAAAAAAAAAAGAGGTCGATGTTAGTATGTTGGTCCAACACGCGAATAGTTAAGTTTGCTTATAGCATGAAGTTGTGGCAAATTTTGTTATAACCAGTCTAGTTTGTCCCCGGAAGCATACATTACTACATCTATGTCCTTATCCCCTGTGATTTTTTCAAGAGTTTCATTGTTCAGTCTTATTCTACTGCAGATTTCCTGTGGAGGCACTCACTCTGTTGCTCTAACGCGGGATGGGCGCATGTACTCTGTAAGTCCCTTTGAAGCTATTTCACAATCCAAACCCCCTCCCCCCCACCCACCCACCCAATATATCTTTCATAAATGCTCTGTGCTCCATTGGGAATTTGCAATATTAGCACAGGTTTGCCATCTTTATAAACTCTGGCTTCAATTGGATTTGCTAGCCATTTCCTTCAATTTCGGGTTGAGAACATGTTTATGATTGTCTGAGGTTAGAGTTTATTAAAGGCCAAAATTTGGGTTACCTATTATGTACCGAGTTCTGTCCACATTGCTTAGAGTTTCTTCTAGTATTTCTTTTGTCGCCGTCCAAATATTTCAATGACTTGATACTTCATGGCGATCGCAGTTTGGGCGCGGAGACCACGGCCGTTTGGGATACGGAAGAAAGGTGACTACCGGCCATCCCGCGGAGGTGCCTATAAACATCCCACCTCCCAAGGATCTCAGCGACAGCAGCGCTGAAGGCCGTTGGTGTGCCACACTTGTTGCCTGTGGCGGCCGCCATACGCTGGCTGTCGTAGAATGGCGAGACCAGGAAGCTTCATAGGCACGACGATTCCTGGATTCCAAGGCGCCCGCCCTCCATGTTGTGCAATAGGTTTCGACACACCTGGATACATACGCATACTTAGCTAAGCTATATCTGTGCCCGCCCGAAATAAACGATAAAGGGCATTCGGCTGCCCCCACCGGGAACATGGCGTTTCTTTAAGCGGTATTTCTGCTGTGAGTTTACTTACCCTTGTAACATGAACAAAAACCTGTAATGCAAATTGAAATGAAAACTAAACTTGCAGCCATTACATTCTCATCAGAGATCGATATAATTGGAAAACATAGATAGACCTTGTTCGGTCGCCTCATTACATATAGATAATAGATCCCCTTACAGGCTTCAATTTAGTTCAAAACCAGCTAAACAATGTATCCTCTCTGGGGTCTTCATAGTAAACATAAGGCATCAGTAACTTGGCGCATCAACTGCTGCTGAACGTGCTGGCGTATAGTAGCGACAGGTAGAACAGCTGACTGAGCCCCGACAACGCAATAAACGCTTCCAGGGTTTGCTGTAATTTTTACAAGTCTGTTAAGGACACACCATGATAGGCAGTACAATGGATAGTGAAAGTTTGCGATGTATTATTACAAGTACTGACCAAACGTTTGCCTCTGTGACCTCCCATTGTGATCTGTTTGCAGACAAGCCTGTTCCAAAAAGCTAAGCAATTAATTTAAGGCAGTCCAGAAAACGTGATATCAGTGTAATGTAATAACACTGTTTTTATTGTGGTGTAATAATAGTTTGATGTGTGTAATTTACCCAAAAGCTAGGGCAGTGATGGACCAGGAAATGATGGCAGAAGCAACAGCAGTGGCAAGCGTAACATCATTCCAAAATCGAAGATGGAGAAAGCCGAGGAAGATGGAGGAGGCCCCAATCACCCCACCAATCAATGCGTATACCAGAAGGAAAATTGTTGAAGGGTTTCCACCAAGGTCTGCTCATCATTGTTGTAATGACAATAAAGTAAATCAGACATGATTGATTCTCAGATAGAAAGTAGGAGCACAACGAGAAAGAAAGGTAAAAGCTAAAGAAACTGGAATTAAAAATGTAATCCCAAATGTTTGATTTTTCTTGATAAACAAATTTAATTGCACAAAGATAGATACTCCACAATATGCTGAAAAAAATGTCAGGCAACCCAAAATCACAAATCCCATGGTGGAAAAATTCATAATTAAAGATATTTAAGATGAGTGTGTTTATCCAAAATCCAATCTTTTAATATGAGAGGCCATTTAGGACGACTCTGTCAAACATTTGTCAGTCATGTTCTTTGCCATCAAGTGTATATATAAAATAAAACCAATATACGGCTTTCTGGACAATGAACACAGATAAGAGGAATGAATGAATACTGAATAATTCTTCTTGAAACATAAGTATTTGTTGTCTTAGAAAAAGATGTAAAAAAATTCTCTCTCTGAGAATTCATAAACTAATACAGAAAGTGAAGGGGCATGCAGTTATATAGGAGTACTTACTTGGTAAGTAGTAGTTTACTACAATGATCCCATAATGAAATAACATAGACACAGTGTAAGTAATAACTTACGGGGATGATCCTGGTGGCCGCCGATGTACTTGTCAAGAGACCATCCGGCGAGGGCGAGGGTTAAGAGGCAGACCACAGAGTTCACCACCAGCAGAGGTCCCATCAGCCTTCTTCCACCATTATTATTTCTCAATGCCATTTCTGTAGTTGTACTCCCTGATCACATATGACTTTCAAGTTTCTACTAGTCCTATATATGTATGTATGTCCAATTATATTGTCCATACAGCAACAAGTGTATTATACTTATGTAGGAAGAAGGATATATGATAATGATGATGAGTCCAACAAAAACCGCAATGGTCAGGTGGTTGTAATAATATATAAATATAAATATATAAATTGGTTATTTGTTGGTTAGCTGCTTACGTTGCTGCTACTGCTCCTCTTTTTAATACATATCCTCTAAACTTTTGGATACCCCAATATCCTGCTTATTTAATTATTATCATATTAATAATAATGCTTATCATATAAACAAAAGGGCTAATTAAATAGTAATAGTCACGGGAAAACATTGTTGATTGTTGAACCGTATTCTGATGGTCAAGTCAGTAATATATACACTGAACTGTAGGACAAAGAACAACACTGTCAAATGGTTCAATTCATCAAATATTTCGCCTCTTCCTTCATTCCTGTATGTCAAACAATTAAAGTCCTTCAATTCGCATATTAATAGTTTATATATGCATCTTCGTCCGTTATTATTGACTACTATAATTAGAATCCAGTAGTTGGTTTGGATCTATTTTTTCCTTACAGAAATAATGCCTTGAAAAGCTGGAAAGATCAAAACGACACCTTGACTTTTGCAGCAGCAGCCACAGACCAAAGCTAGCCATTCTCTCAATCTCTCTGTGTGAAGTGGGCATCCAAATCCAATGGAGAAAATGGAGTTGATGAATTTAATGTAGTAGATGAAGTTAGTGGAGTGGATGGATTTTGTGCCTATAAATACCAAGGCCACTCATTTGTAAGATCATCCCAACACAAGCAAAGGCAAGAAGCTTCTTGCCTTTGATCTCTCTTCTCCTATTGTAGTTTTTAGCCTTTGTGAGTGTTTCTCGTTGAGAGGGTTTTGTGGTATAGGATTATTTCCTATAACCTTTTGTAATATTATTTCATTTCATAGTGAAATAATAGTTCGGTGGGGCCCGGAGGACGTAGGCATATTTGTGCCGAACCTCGTTAAATCTTGGTGTTCTCTTTATTATTTAATTAATAGCTCCATTATTCCACAACAATTGGTATCAGAGCCTTGGTTGCATAGTATGCTCTGTGGTCGCAGCTAAGCTGATCTTCCACATCAGAAACGCATCTCGGTTGAGCTACCGTTTGTGAGCTATTAATTAAACTTTGAAGCAGAAATGGCGGATAGGTCCGGTGAAATGTCAACTTCAGATCCGAAGCCGTTGGTGACATCGTCATCACGGACGATGGTTTCAAATGCCAAATTTGATGTCGAAAAATTCAACGGTACCAATAATTTTGGTATGTGGCAGTGCGAGGTGTTGGACATCTTGTACCAGCAGGAGCTGGATGGGGCACTTGAAGAAACCAAACCAGATGGTGTTGATGATAAAGACTGGACGAGGATCAACCGTCTTGCGTGTGGTACAATTCGGCTATGTCTCTCAAAGGAGCAGAAGTATCCGCTTATGAGAGAGACGATGGCGCACAGACTGTGGAAAGAACTGGAAGATAAATTCATGAAAAAGAGCACGGAAAACAAGCTCTACATGAAGACGAAGCTGTATCGATTCCAGTATTTGCCCGGTACCACGATGAATGAACACATAACAAGATTCGATTCTTTGGTCACCGATTTATTGAATCTCGACGAGAAGATAGATGACGTTGACAAGGCGTTGATACTGTTAGCTTCGCTCCCCAATGAATACGAGCATATAATTGTTAGTATGCTGACTGGAGAGGAAACAATTTCCTTTAAAGAATTTACCACTGCCTTATATTCTAACGAGATCAGAAAGAAGGATAAGTTAGAACACAGGAGTTCGACTGGTGAAGCTCATACCGTTCGGGGCCGTAGCCACAAGTACAAGCCGGACAGAAGAGGCAGATCCAAGTCACGAGGCAGAGTGTCGAAAGACGAATGTATCTTTTGTCACGAGAAAGGACATTGGAAGAAAGATTGTCCTAAGCTGCAAAAGAAAAAGGGGAAAGCTGTAGCAGAGGCTTGTGTTGCTGATAGTGATGAGACAGAGTATTCTTTAGCTTGTGCCTCATCAGTAACTAGCACTGACGGCTGGTTGCTAGACTCCGGATGCTCATTCCACATGTGTTCCAGGAAGGAGTGGTTTGTCAACCTTGAAAGTGTTGACGGTGGAGTTGTCTACCTAGCCAACAACGGATATTGCCAGATAGCTGGAGTTGGCTCAGTATATCTGAAGAACCACGATGGAACAACCAAGGTGCTGACGGAAGTTCGGTACATACCGAAATTTGCCAAGAACCTCATATCAGTGGGAGCCTTGGAAGCTAAAGGCCACTCCATCCACATTGAGGATGGGATTATGAAAGTGATCTCGGGAGCACTTGTCATCATGAAAGGTATAAGGAAAAATAACTTATACCACTTCCAGGGCAATACAGTGGTTGGCATTGCAGCAGCAGTATTAGAAGCAGACAAGGAAGAGAAGATGACCAAGCTATGGCATATGAGGCTTGGGCATGCTGGGGAAAAATCCTTGCAGACTCTGGCAAAGCAAGGATTATTGAAGGGTGCAAAGACTTGCAAACTTGAATTTTGCGAGCAATGTGTTCTGGGAAAGCAAACGCGGGTGAAGTTCGGAACAGCAATCCATAACACTAAAGGCATTATGGATTACATTCACTCAGATGTGTGGGGACCTACCAAGACGGCTTCTTTGGGAGGAAACCATTATTTTGTAACGTTTGTTGATGACTTTTCCCGGAGAGTATGGGTGTATCCCATGCGAACAAAAAATGAAGCATTCGGGAAATTCCTCACTTGGAAGAACATGATGGAGAACCAGACCGGGAGGAAGATTAAAGTGCTTCGATCTGATAACGGCACAGAATATCGAAATGACCCTTTTTTCGACTTGTGCAAGAAGGAAGGTATTTCCCGACATTTCACTGTGCGGGACACGCCACAACAGAATGGTGTGGCTGAACGGATGAACCGAACATTGTTGGAGAAAGTTCGGTGTATGTTGTCCAATGCTAATTTGGGCAAGCAGTTCTGGGCTGAAGCGGTGACATATGCGAGCCATCTAATCAATCGACTACCATCAACTGCTCTTAAAGGCAAGACACCTTTGGAGGCATGGTTTGGCAAACCTGCAAATGATTATGATTCTTTACGTGTGTTCGGTTCCGCTGCTTATTATCACGTGAAAGAATCAAAGCTGGATCCGAGGGCGAGAAAAGCTGTTTTCGTAGGGATATCTTCGGGAGTCAAATGATATCGCCTATGGTGCCCGGAGATGAAAAATGTGATCTTTAGCAGGGATGTTACGTTCAACGAATCAATAATGTTGAATAAGGTAACCAAGCAGCAGGCGGATAGTACTCCTCAGCAGGTGGAGCATTATCCTCAACAGGTGGAGTTTCAGACATCTACAACCAGAGAGGTAGATGGTCAACTAATAGAAAACGATGGTCCAAGTACCGAAGAAGAGCCCAGTGAAAGTGAGGTTTTAACCCAAGAACCTCAGGAGCAACAAGATTTACCAATTGCAATTAGGAGGCCAAGAAGAGAAATTCGGAGACCTGCTCGATTCGAAAGTATGCTGGCCTATGCACTTCCTGTTATTGAAGAAGGTATACCACAAACTTTTCTTGATGCAAAAATTAGTCCGGAGAAAGAAAAGTGGAAGAAAGCCATGGACGAGGAAATGCATTCCCTTGAAGCAAATCACACGTGGAAGCTAGCTAAACTCCCAGAGGGAAAGAAGGCAATTGGTTGCAAGTGGGTCTATGCTCAGAAAGAAGGATTTCCAGAAAAGAATGACGTGCGCTACAAGGCAATATTGGTAGCCAAAGGCTATGCTCAAAAGGAGGGAATTGATTACAATGAGGTATTTTCCCCTGTTGTAAAACATTCCTCCATTCGAATTTTGTTGGCCTTGGTAGCACAGTTGGACTTGGAACTAGTTCAAATGGACGTAAAAACGGCATTCTTACATGGTGATTTGGAAGAGGAAATCTACATGACCCAACCAGAAGGATATAAAGTTGCTGGAAAAGAAGATTGGGTTTGCAGACTGAAGAAATCGCTTTATGGATTGAAACAATCACCAAGACAATGGTATAAGCGATTTGATCAATTCATGATAGGCCAGAAGTACACCAGGAGCAGTTTTGATCATTGTGTATATTTCCGTAAGCTACAAGATGGATCTTTCATTTATCTTCTTCTATATGTAGATGACATGTTAATTGCATCTAAAGATAGAGGAGAGATAAGCAGATTGAAGTCTCAACTCAGCAAGGAGTTTGAAATGAAAGATCTCGGTGAAGCAAAGAAAATTCTCGGTATGGAGATAACGAGAGACAGGAATAGGGGCACTCTGAGTTTGACTCAGAAGCAATATCTGAAGAAAGTGTTGCAACGGTTTGGCATAACGAACAAAACCAAACCTGTAAGTACACCGTTTGCTCCTCATTTCAAACTTAGTGCTTCACAATGCCCGAAGACGAAAGAGGAACGAGAATACATGTCAAAGGTTCCTTATTCAAATGCGGTGGGTAGCTTGATGTATGCAATGGTGTGTACAAGGCCTGACATTTCACATGCAGTTGGAGTAGTAGGGGTGGGCACGGTTCGGTTACCCGGAGATTTTCAGGTATTTGTATTTGTATTTGAACCGGGCAAATACTTAGATGAAGTATTTGTATTTGTAACCGGACTCCACGGTTAACCGGGGATTCGGTTTCGATTCGATTCAGCGGTTAAGCGATTCGATTCGAATATTTTGTCCAAGCCCATTAAACTTTATAATTAAATCTTCATTTCTTAATTCTTAACCTTTGCAGGTTTATTTTTGAGGTTATTATAATACAATAATAAAAAAAAATCATATAACTCTCGAATTCGGTGGTTCCTTTTAGTGTTATCAAAATATATTAGTATATTTAAAACATCTTAGTGTAGTGTCTATTTCAATATTGAGTATTCTTAAGGGCAAAAAATTAATGTAGGACATTTTTTTTAATTATCTTTACTTTCTAATATTTATTTTATTATATATTTAAATAATTTAATAAATAATGAAATATATTATTGATATATAATAATATACCATAAAATATGTATAATATATACAATATATATAATTTTTTAAAACACTATAAATATATTCGGTTCGGTTCGATTAATCGGGGAAAAAATTTAAAGTATTTGTATTTGTATTTGAACCGGGCAAATACTTAAATGAAGTATTTGTATTTGAACCGGAGTCCTCGGTTAACCGGAAATTCGATTCGATTTCGATTCGATTTTGCGGTTCAGCGAATTGGTTCGAATTTTTTGCCCACCCCTAGTGAGCAGGTACATGCATGATCCCGGTAAAGATCATTGGCAAGCCGTGAAATGGATTCTAAGGTATATCTTGAAAACCTTAGATATTGGGTTGATATTTGAGAAGACTAATGTTACTGGTCAGCATATAGTTGGGTACTGTGATTCAGATTATGCAGGAGATCTGGATAAACGTCGATCAACTACTGGATACGTATTTACTCTTGCAAACGCACCAGTTAGTTGGAAGTCTACCTTACAGTCAACCGTTGCTTTGTCAACAACGGAGGCAGAATACATGGCCATTACAGAAGCTGTTAAGGAAGCCATTTGGTTACAGGGATTGCTGGATGACTTAGGAGTTGGTCAGAAACATGTAACAGTGTTTTGTGATAGTCAAAGTGCCATTCATCTAGCAAAGAACCAGGTATATCATGCTAGAACCAAGCATATCGACGTGCGGTACCATTTTGTGCGGGAAATAATTGAAGAAGGTGGAGTCAAGGTACAAAAGATCAAGACCACCGAGAATCCCGCAGATATGTTGACAAAGGCTGTAACATGTATCAAGTTCGAATATTGTTTGAACTTGATTAATGTCTCAAGAATTTTAAGTTGGCGCTGAAAAGCGCATTTGGAGGTCCTACCGAATTTCGTGACGAGAGAACCTTGAAGGGGATAATGTGATTTGAGATGCACCAAGGTGGAGATTTGTGAAGTGGGCATCTAAATCCAATGGAGAAAATGGAGTTGATGAATTTAATGTAGTAGATGAAGTTAGTGGAGTGGATGGATTTTGTGCCTATAAATACCAAGGCCACTCATTTGTAAGATCATCCCAACACAAGCAAAGGCAAGAAGCTTGCCTTTGATCTCTCTTCTCCTATTGTAGTTTTTAGCCTTTGTGAGTGTTTCTCGTTGAGAGGGTTTTGTGGTATAGGATTATTTCCTATAACCTTTTGTAATATTATTTCATTTCATAGTGAAATAATAGTTCGGTGGGGCCCGGAGGACGTAGGCATATTTGTGCCGAACCTCGTTAAATCTTGGTGTTCTCTTTATTATTTAATTAATAGCTCCATTATTCCACAACACTCTGCTTGTGTGGGGAAAGCTTCAAGGATACCTCCATAATATGTGCATGCCTGCCTGCCATTTGCCATTTGGGTTTTTTCTAAATATGTTACGCTTTTTCCATTTCTGTAAACTCATATCATATGGCATCTTACACAGTTAAAAGAAAATTTCAAGCTTGAAGCATTTTGGTTGTCCGAGCTCATTAAATGCTTGGGGCCTATGTTTCATAACTGGGGCTTTCTAAAATTTGATTTGGGCTAGAAGGCCCATTTCTGTATCTTCAAATCGAAAGCCCATTTCTGATTTTGGGCTTTTGGCCGTAGCAATAAATATAGAAAAAATATATCATTTTTTTAATAGATGAAGACAGTGGTGAGCGTCGGGTCCGGTTGTTGGGTTCAGTACCCGACACTATCGCGCATCTAAAATAGATATCCGAACCCAACCCGCACAAAGGGGTATCCGATATTCGGGTACCCGAATTTCTCGGGTACCCGATATCCGAAAAAATAATATTTACAAAATGTATATATTCAATTTATTTAGTTTTAATTTTTTAAAAATACAATTATTAACCCAAGTTACACAATTCTTTAAAAAAAACTAAGGTTATTACTAATATTCAAGCATATATAGGTATTTTCATTTATATTGTTATAAAAAATTTTAATAAGAAAATTTTTATTTTAATTTAAAATGATAATAACTATCAATTTAAAATAATAATAACTATGGTGGTGGTACTTGTAGCTTTAGTTTAAAATTTTCTTGATTTAAAATAATAATAATAACTATCAATTTTCTTATGAAAAAATTCTTATTTAAAAATATAAAATTTCATTTTTATTTATTACTATATTTAACGTCATCTTATTTATTAAATTAGTATTATTTAATTAAAATTTTTTTGCTAGATATTATTTAACTAAATTTAGTTCTCTACGGTGACACTATTAATTAAAATAAAAAAAAATATAACTTATCATGTTATCTTCGATTTTTGAAATCCACTGTTATATTCAAGATTAATTATATATTATCCATCACTAATGCCAAAAAAATTAAATATCGTTGACTTTACAAATTTTTTAAGCTTAATTTTTGACCACATTGAATAAAAAATAAGTACTAATTATCAAATACATATATATGAATATTGTAGAACAAAATATATAAATAAATATTAGGGAAAAAAGATTAAAATTTATTTATTTATTTATTTTATCGGGTACCCGATACCTAATCGGGTATCCGGCTAGAAACCCGACACCCGACCTGATAGAAAATTGTCGGGTCGGGTACCCAAAATGACGGGTTTTTAATATTAAAACCCCGCAAACCCCGAACCCGATATGTCGGGTTCGGGTCGGGTACCCGATGCCCGACAAAAAATGCCCACCCCTAGATGAAGTATGTCTTTCGGCTTTGACCCGTCGACTAAAATGGTTCCATATCTTATGGGAAGAGAATGCAGTTGCCGGCTAAAAGAGGGGCATCACCAACTGAAGACTTTTCATTACATGCATGGATGTTTTTCCAATTAGTTTGACACAATTAGGTTTATTTTCGAAGAGTTTTTCTTTTTATGAAATGCTCTAATTGTGTCAAGTAGTTAAATTTATGTACTTTTGGTATACAATATACCAACCTCATGTTTTAAGTAGATCTTTCTTTCTTTTTTTTTCTTTTTTTTTTTGTTACTCAAATGATAATTGTACAAATATAACAACAGGTATACTATGTAAATCTTTAACACCACGCTTTCTTAATTAAAAACACACACAAACACACACAGACAAATTTGTTTAGTATACTTCCAAGTAAAGGGATCTCAAACTTTTGTGTTTTAGCTTTTAACTTAATAATAGTGTGGTTTAGGCGGGCATGCATTACATGTTCTTTCACAAAAAAGGGTTTGGTTTCCAAGAAAGATAAACACGACATGACATGACAGCATCAAGATTTGATTCCACCATCATTTTCCATTGTTCATTCATTACCAAATCACCCCCACAAATTTCAGCACCTTTACGATGAGAACATAAATGCCCCATGCATAATAAAGTGAAATCTGAAAATAAAATATCAAAAAAGGGGTTGAAATCCATGAAAGATTGATCCCTATTACAGCAACTGTGCTCCCAGGAGGAATCCCATGATAAAAATATATGTGTGTGTTTTATTGATCACCAAAATAATGACAGAATCATAAGCAGCAGTGGTAAAATGACACACCATTAACAACCCCATCAGTGGCACTACACTTTTTGGCACCTTCTCCTTTTTCATTTCTGCTCCATTATTGGCCATGGAAATCCAATGTTTATATATACCATACATACATATATATATATATAGTCCCAAATTGTCGGATAATATTTGGATGCACGTAAGACTCTCAAGATCAAATTAAAACACTCATTGCAATGCAAGGAGCTAGATCTAATAAAAATGGGAGAATCTTTGTATTTGTGACAAGTTCTTAATTTTTATTGATTTTGTTTATTAAACCCTAGCTATTCTTTATAACAAGCATTGATGTAGCAAAGAAAGGTAGGTGAGTTCGGGGCATTATTGTTGTTGTTGTTGCTGCTGCTGCTGCTGCTGCTATTGTTGTTGCTGATGTGGTGGTTTCTTGGTTTGCGGTTGTGTCTTTGCAGAAAGGTCTTCAATGATAGGCAGCCTCCTCCTCCTCCTCCTCCTCCATCTCTTCCATTGCTATTATTATTATTATTGCTGCCACATCTGTACACTATTTTCTTTCTCGTCACTTTCACCTTTCTCTCCCCTCCTCCTCCATTTATCTCTGCAGCAGCCTGCTGTTTCCCTCCTGCACTGTTTTCTTTAACTTCCACCTGCTGCAGACAACACAACAAGGAGGAATTCATGTCGGGCCTATCTATGACTTACAATTAATAATCAGTTTTAAACCTGTGGAGTGTGGAGGGCCTAGCTAGCTCAAAGGGAATGAACATTTTATGAACTGCTTTTGTTTTTAATTAATTACTGGCTTCAAAGACTCGAACTTGTTGTTGTTAAGGTGTAGACAAACAGTAAACCTAGGATGTAATAATCCATCCAACTTTAAGGAATGTATGTATGTATACCCATGAATTTAATATCCTACATACAGCTGGATTTCACTTCAGACCAAGAAATGTTTATGTACTGATGTCATTAATTAATCCATCTACCTTGATGCCCCCACATTGTATTCATACAATGGGATGCCAAAAAATGTAAAAGAAAAAAAAAAAGGAAAGGTGACATTTTTACCTCTGCCTCTGAACTCAGTTTCTCACTGGAAGCAGATGAATCTCCACCCTCAGCCTTGAATTGATTTATCGATCTTTCTTCGATTGATGGAGTGGGAGCTGGACTGAGGCTGCAGCTGGAGCTAAGATCAGCAGGCGTGCTCTGAATTCCCACATCTCTGGTGGAACCCTTCTTTTTCTCTGATGGAAAAATCAAAAGAACCAATGCAATAATATAAAGAGGTTAGAGATTGATCCACAGGCCTTAAATTAGATCCGAGCTAATCAAACAGGACATTATTGAAATGCAAACTAGGCTTTTTTCCAAGACCTCGGATTGTGATATTAGCTTCCCTGTCGTGTTCCCTGATTGGAGACTTGGCGGCTGCTTGAAACTGATGCTGCAACGGGGAAGGATAAATGAGCGGTGCGGACATGGTGATTCTGCTGGTCAGGCTCCGGAACGATCTCCCGCTCAGAGTTTTCGCCGACAGGCACTCCAGAGGGACTTCTCCTGAATAGGGATTGCATATGTATTTCTCCGCATCATTCCACTTGGAATTGAGAGTCAATCCATCCGGCGAGACGTACTCCCATGTGTACACAGTTTTAGCCTGTAATGCTGTATCAAATCGAATCGTACTATTCAGCAATCAGGACAGGAATGAATCTCACACCAGTATTATCATTCCAAGCTGTTTCTAATTGCTCACCTTTCAGTGCAGTGGTGAATGAATATGTTGAAGGGTCGATCTCCTCTGTAAGACGAGGAGAAAAAAAATGAGGACTTGGGGACAATTCATGGAAAACTTCTGATCGAATTAATGGCTGATTTTACCTCTAGTAGTGTAGCCAGGGGAGGAAGCAGTGCTGGAAATGCTCAGGTTTGATCTGAAAGACCTTTCATCCTCCCTGAAACTCTTCATATTCGATGCGGAGAATCTCCTCGAACTGGTGTTCTCCCGGCTGATTCGTGCCTTGATGGCCCATTCTTTCAGGTCGAAATCGGGTTCGTCGTGCCGGCGCGAACCGAGGCTGGATTTCTCCATAGAGTTTCTATTAGGCAAGGAATGGAGGGTTGTGTTCTAATCTTTGCCTTCAAGCTTTAACAATATTTTTATAGGAAGTTTTAAAGAGAAAAAAATGAAAGCTTCTGATGAATACCACCACTGATTGAAAAAACAGATAAAAATTACTACTCCATATGTGATGATGAAAATAAAAACAGAAGATGCCTGAGAGCTGCTTTTCAAAACAACTTTTTAAAGCAGGCCAAACAATTCAAATGTAATATACATACTGTATATTCTTTCCTCCATAACTTTTTTTCTGCTAACATATTTTTGAGGGGATGGGCCATAGTACTCTTGGCATATACTGATGAGGGAATCTCAGGGACAATCTAAGCCTAAATCCCCTGTCTGAATGGAATGGAAATGGCGCCATTATTTGAAAAAACAAAGGAACCATGGGGTTTGGGGTTTGAGTAATTGATGCTAAAAACAATGGTCCTTTATAGTAGGAGAGATAAACTGGTCCAAATTTCTTACAAAGTTTGTCATAATGCCCAGTGGGGGCATCACACTTTTGTTGTATAATTTCCCCTTTCTGAAGGGGAGGAAAGATACATTGCTGGCCATGCGGTGTCCTGCAAGGTTTTTGGTACTACAATGGCCCATCATAACATAAGTACTTTGCTTATATGTATAAATGTGTGTGTGTATATTTATACTATGAGTTTATGTGGAGTGAATAAGTTTTAAAGAATTCATATTTCTTTCAAGTAATAAAGCGCTAACACTAGTGTTTCTTCATTGGTGCCCATTTCCGAGAGAGAAAATATTCCATTTTTGCATATCAGTTCAAACTTTTTGTAAATGAGACACTAGGACAATACTCAACATGGTATTCATTCTGGCCTGCAGGAATTTGAATAGCAAGAACAGGGATGCATTATTTTCACCACCACTCCCTTAATGATCCAATTTCGATACTTCCTCTATCCCATTTAAAATATTTAACTTTTAACACTATTTATTACTTTATTTAACTCTTTTACTCAATTTTATCGCGTGTGTATAATAAACAAAAATAGTCAACATAGGTCTTGTTAGAATCGTTTGTTCGCATAGTTTTAGAATATATACTTTATATAATTTTTACTTAATATACATTTTGAGATATTAATGGTTAGACAATTACATTGTGTTATGTGTAGAATCGTTTGGGATCAATATGGGATAGAGGTAATATATTAAGTGGTCCATGCAATGATTTCAATAGAAGCCATTATCTTGTGAAGGCAAAGAGGGGAAAAAAATAATTAATAAACAAGAAATAGATGGAGGGTTTGTATTACAAGTTGGTGCATGATAAGTACACATCAATGTGAGGTTATTTTCAGGCCTTGACAGGGAAATAGAGTGGGGAGAAACTAGGGGGGAGGGAAGAATGTCTACATGTAAAGATATACATATATATACATATATATATATATGTGTGTGTGTGTGTGTATGCATGTGTGGCATGTGCATGTCCCATGGTGGGGATGGAGGGATGTTTATCATCAACATCATGACAGCCACCACCAGCAGCACCAGTACCCCAACTTCAAATCATCTTTTGTTTCTTTCAATTGTGTGTGTGCCAAGTAGGTTTCATTGTGGCCCAGTTCACTTGGTGTCTGATTCTTGGCTTCATTTAAAAATTTCCTCTCTATCCATCCATTTCTTTGTCTTATTTTTTAGCTTGTATAATAAATAATACTAATATCACTTCATTTCTCCGGGTGAAGGTGGGAAAGAACAAAAATTTTGAACATGAGAATTTCAAATTTGATTCAAGAATGTCCGTTAAAACAATTTCTCCTTTTCTTTAAAATGTGGTTTAGAGACAAAAGTGAAAACCATGGATAAGATTTCAGTTGTGGTTGAACATGGTACTTTCAGGTTAAATGTACTCCATGGATTAGTTAGTACAAGTTAGTAGGCGTCATGGGCTTGGTCAGTTGGTCCTATTTATGGTTCCAAGAATGGATTGTATAGTAGACACCCATAAAATTGCTGAAAACAAGGGGTGGGGGAATTTTCTATCCAAACCATCAAGTAATTATTCAATCTCAACATCAAACACATGCCAAGTTGTTGTTTAAACAGAGGCTGGATTTACATGTGCAAACAAAAAAAATAAAAATACCAGTGACATTACATGTAGCAAAGCTAGTTCCTCCCTATAAGTGTGCATTTACTACTTTTGTAATTGGTCTGCTCTAGGCATGAATTGACATCATCATGTTGAGGTGATGCTTGTGATTATGATTTTATGTCCAAAATCTATCATTACAGCACATGTGAACTGAGTTGGAGTTAAGGTGTCCAGTTTTGGAAGGACTGTTTTAACAGAATGCAAAAGAAATGCACCATAATTAGGATCATGATTGCATAGGAGGAAATCTTGAAAAAAAGCAGCTTCACTGAATTGGTGCCACAGATAAAGAAAAGAAATCAAAAACCTATTTAAAGCTAGATCAAGTATGCTAGAGCTACTTTCATTCCAGCTATTCTAAGTGGGATACAGATCACTCTGTCTGTGTGTTGTGCTACTAGGACATGTTTGCCTCCCGACAATCATATATCGACACGTATCGCATTCACCAATAGATGGTAGAACTTACTGACGAGTTCGGACGAGGCATTTAGCTCACCAACATTACAATGCGCCCTTGACACCCTCAATTGAAATCCAATGCAAAGCCTTGACCCTGCAGCTAAGAATACTCTGTTGCATGAGAAACAGAAATGCATATAACTTTCATAGAACAAAGGATTACTATGTAAAAGGCCTCCCTGGATTCCAGTGGCATTTGCAATCATGTAGCGGATGTGGCTTGTTGAACAAGTGGTGTGTGTTACATTTTGGAAGGATACAATTTCAGAATCCAACAATAGAGATGAGACCCTACTTTTCATGGTTCTGTTGACAAAAACTGAATTGACACATTATTGAAAGAATTCAACGGTTTAGGGTAGTCTAAGTCATCATTGATGTAGAGATTCCACCATCACTCGAGAGGCAAAGAACCCCACTCTCTATCTTTCATATAAATGCATTGTCGATTTGTCATGTCTTTGGTTGTCTCATTATCTGTTTATCTGAAGAAGTTTCGGCGGAAATGAAGGGATTACCAAAAATCCTGGCATGACCAAAAGTCCAAAACCATCAACATTATTAGTGAAGACTGAAGAGTATGTGCAGAAAAGACGGGAGGAGGTAAGCAATAAAAAGTGGGTTTTATCTGAACTGCAACAATTCATGTTTCACCCCAGATGCACAACAGGTTGGATCCTGACAACAGAAGATTACACTACTCAATCACCAGAAACACATCAAGTAGAAAACCCAAGGAAAATGATACGGTATCGAGAATGAGCCTGACAAAATGGATTAAAGAAAACGCCAACCATAGAATGATCCTACAAAAAAAGAAGGGAAAAAATCAAACCACAGAAGAAACTTAAGTTAATCATGAAAACGAATATCTTAAACAACAGAAGAAACTTAAACATCCAGCCACAGTATCAATATCACTTCCACAACATAAACATTGTGAAGGATCAGGAATTCAGGATATGGCAAAAGCAAATATAGTTCCTGCAAAACAGAAAAGCAAATATTTGTCCATCAATATAAAGCAATGATGTGATGAAAATAAACTGGAAGATGACTGGTGTACTGTGCAAAAACACAGTATTCATTAGCAGAGTTTCAAGCTAACTAGGTTAGTAGTAGTAATTTGCATTTTATCTATAAGTGAGCTAAAGAAAATTTTGTAGTATATGACAACCTTACAAATCATCATTATATATTTTTTTTTTCTCACAGATTCAATATATCTACATATATATACCTATAATTTATTTTCTCAGAGAATACTTCACTTACAAACAAACAACACAAAACTAAAAACAAGAGCAAACAATAAGAAATATACGTAATAAACTACACACACAAACATGCATTCTCAAATATTTCATTAAATTAAAAACAATGCACAAACTTCTATAAACATATTAGCAAATCAAGCGGCAGGTCACAATCTGAATATGTTAAAATTTCATCAACATACAGGATACAGCAACATCAGAATGTTCATTAGAGTGAGAAATGTTGCATTAGGGTCGTCTTTTGCATGATTCCTCATACAATGAATCTACCTCACAGAAAACTTCATCCAGAGCGTGATAAAAGTAAAAGCATTGCCAGAACAACCAAAAAAAAACTGCACCGAAAACCTGTCGGGGAAACAATAGAACAGAGAAAAGGGAAAAATGGAACCAAAAGAAAAGGAAAAAGAAAAAAGGGAGCATAAATCAATTCGAGAGATATGTTTTTGCTTCAAACAATAGAGTAATAGGTGTCAAGAACTATACCAACTTGAATTAATAAGAGTTAGATACTATATCAATCTGGTCACTTTAAATTGGGATACAATTTATACTATTGTAAAACATAATGCAACACGGACAACTTTTTTTAAGAAAAAAGAAGATTCTTCCAATATAGGCCTCATAATATGTAATGAGGTGCAGCACGAAGTTCTTCTTACAAGGATCTAATTAGTTTCTAAGCCCTAACAGTTGGAACCAACAAGACTTCCATGCAGAGTTTCATACCGGAGTTTTGTACACAAAAAACCTTCCTTTCTTGACAAAGTTTTAAGTTTTAAACAGAGTACCAAACTACATAGGAGTATTTCAGGTGACACCACTACATCATTTCCAATTCACCTAGCTTCCATAAATGTCTGTGACACAAGTGCAAAAAATGCCTGGATTCACAACTAACATCAGAAGCCATCAGAAACCTTCCTTTCTTGATCAGTGTTTTTTTTCTCCCTAAATCCTAAGAAGAAACAATTTCCATGTTGATATGGGCGATAAAATTAAGTAAAATAACAGAGAAATTTCTAACAGGTGCAAATGCATCCAATTCAATTTGCTGCACAGCATCCACATGAACAACTCAAGAGATGTCAAAGAAAGATATAATCAGGAGCACAAATTCCGAGCCTTTTAATCTTTACCACCCTCCTGCGCTTCAAAAAGCAAATCCCCAAGCATACAATAACAAAATTCAGCCATTATTAGCTCCCAGTACCAACAACTACCCAGTCTCGCAGGTTTCAATCACGGATCTTTTCCACATGCGGCAGAAATGGCTAAAGAGGAACAAAATTTCGAGATATTAGGGACCAAAACACACTCCATCAGCTTTCTGAACTAATTCTATTATCAGCAACTAGGACGTGAAGGTCGAGGAGGTGGCGGCCGTGAGGATAGCCAGCCGGTGAGGTGCGGCGGAAATTCGGCGTCTGGGTGGGGGAAAGAAGGCAGCTTTGGTTGGCCTTCACTCACCGAAGCCCTTTTTGGTCATTTTGCCTCAGTAATTCTTAAACCCATATATATTGAGCAAATTAGGTAGGGGTTCCAAAGATAAAACCTTGCGGCAAAATATACGAAGAGTGTGAATACGCATTCTAGGGCAAGTGACGGGCGAACGCCGGCGAGTAGTCGAGTTCTGGAAGTTTGAAGGTAGAAAAATGGGATATGTACAAGAAGCCAGAGAAAATCACGTCAAGAAGAAGGTTGAAGAAGGTAAATCCTTTGACTGGATTTTGTTGCTCGCGATCATTTGCAAATATGGAGTTTGATGGCTTTCAAAGGCAGTACATTTGTTAGATTTTTTATTGCGAATTAATGTGAAGCTGTACAATTTTTCACAGCTGGGATTATTCTTTCCTTTTCATTTCTCTGAAACCGTTTGCGTCTGTCCATCCAAACGAACGCATTGCAATGCATATTGCTATTGAGTTTTAGTTCTGGATGTTCCATGAGTAATTATTTCTGTAAGCTCCCACTCTTGAATTACTGTGAATATTTTGGGATGTAAAATGAGTTGTCTAGGGAGTATGATTGTATATTTTTGGTTAACATTATATTATGCGTTGCCAATTAAAGTTGTTCACTATTATCATTGTGAGTTTGTTAGTTCACTTCATACATTCTGGTTCAAAATGTGTGGGTTCCAACTGAAATGCACTAAAAGTTTGTTGAAGGTGGAGGAGCTAGAACTAAAATTATGTTTCACTATGTTAAGCTTCTGCTGTTCAATGGAAACTAATAGCAATTCTTGGTTGGTTTGCTTACTTTTTGATAGTAGTACTTAATTTCCTTGTTTGTAGCTCTCTGGAGAGTATAGAGTAAATTTCTTCCTTGCTCTTTGCTTTCTGCTTTGTACAAGGCACTAACATTGTTGTTTATGTCCATTACATGTTTCGTTTTCTTTTTGTATGTTGTGTCTGGACGATCAACCATGTGGCCAACACAACTTAAATGTAAGGGCTTGATAGCATATGCTTCTTGATTGTATAGATATGTTACAGGTGTAATTTCTGGTGTTGAGTTGTAGAAATTTCCCCAAAACACTGCAGGTGGTTTTGTTTGCAATTGAGCTAATAAGTTGCTACCATGTTTGCTTGTTTAAATGTAGTTGATCTCATGCCAGTTTTTATATTTATCATCTGAATATCTTCAATGTGCTCTTTTGCTTGGTTTATGATATCCTGGAGTTTATGTCCTTCCCTTCGACTTGTTCATTAAATATTATCTTGATCCCATTCCCATATACGTGTGCTAAATAGTTTTTCAGTTTTTGAGTTGACTACTGAAAATCAAATAATAACTCACCAACACATCAGCTTTGCGCAGTAAAATGAAGCAGAAGGCACTGAAAGAATGTGACTTCCTCACGGCCAAATATGCTGAATGTGCTGCAGGAAGAACCTTGTCTGTGGTATGGAAATGTCGCCAGCAGGCTAAAGAATTAAATGCATGCCTTCATCTGTAGTAAGTTCCTTGGCACTACTTTCACTGTTTCATATTACTTCATGTTTTAGGGGTTTAACAATAATCTTTCACCCTTGTAAGAGAGTATGAATGTTGGTAGTTGATGTTTACAGCAGTGATGAACAACTGCTTATGCATTCTGCTGTATTTGAAATTTTGAATTGTTTTTGTAGCCTTGCCAGGGTTATAGTTCTAGAGTGACCTGGGATATTATGATGTACTATAAAGTGAAGTATCTAGTAATTTAGACCAAATTGTTATGAAAAGGAACAAGAAAAGGGGAAAAAAGAAACTCTGGAAAACCTGAAGGTCCACTTTTATTCTAATAATCCAGGAATGAATTAAAAAAAGAGGATGCCAATACTTATTTATAGGCAAACCTAAAACATTAAAAGACTCCTAATGCTAAAAGAATTCAAATTCAATTAAAAGACTTCTAAATACAAACTTAAATTAAATACTGTCAATACCAATTAAAAACTCCCAAATCTACTTCCTGTCATTGTCCTTACCATGACTGCGGAGTACAGCCATTGTTGGTATAGGAAATTGTTTGGTGTATTTAGTATAATACTTATTATTTATTTTCTTAATCACATATGCATTTCCATCTTGATGTTGACGAGCTTTGATGCTACTACATTTTTTTTCTTTTGTAGCACTAATGATTCAGTCTTGGAAGAGATGAAGAAAGACTACATGCTTCAACAGAAATGAAATAATATATCAACCTGGAACCATGTTCTGAAGGGAAAGAGTGTGAATGCATCTCATTCTGTGATCCAATACCTCAGTAGATACATTTTCTTTTACAAATTGGCACCTGCTAGTAAACAGCCTAAGCACCAAATTTTTCTTATCCTAATTTGTTCTGAGAACCATCCTCAATGTAGTGTTCGGTGCAATATATTTTGTAATGATGGATTTATTCACACTGGTGCTTTTGTATGCTGGGTCAAGTTTTTTAAGAATAGTGTGAGGCATTGTCTCTTTTCCATTTTGATTGTTTCTTTGTTGGTGTGATTCAAGAATCAAGATGCTGGCTTTTCATTTGGTTTTGGTAGGGAAAGTAGTCGAGGCCTCATCCTCATCCTGGGGTCTTGTGCAGTAGGCTTGGCTAGATTGATGCATTTGGAAAAAGGTCTCAATCGATCCTCCCCACATGATGGGTCTTGATGACATTTTAATGGCATATGTATCTTGATCAATTTTCAAGTTCTGTAAACTATATGTCTATTAGTCTATATATGAGAAAATATTGAGAATTGGTTTTTCAATATATAAATGATACTATTCAATTTGTTGTAACACTATAGAGCATTAGTTTTCTTTGGGTCGACTATATCAACATAATTAAATATATAAAGTTTGGGACTATAACAATTGAGCAGAGTTAGAAAATTTAAGTGAACATTTGAGGAATGTTAATTTTAAGTGAACCAAGGGTGTTTGTTCTAAAATAATTAGTGAATAATGTAACAATTTTATAAAATTTCAGCGAACAAATAGTGTTTGTTCGAAAAAAAATGTGAACAAAGGGCATTTGGTTCTACAAATTTTTTCTAACATATTAAATGAGTTCTACAAACTAGATCTAACGCCAACAAGCACGCCGTATGAGTGAAAACATTATACTATTCAAAATGAACATGGAAGCTCATAAAGGTCATAAAAGCACAAATAATAGTACATAATTTGGTAATTTATCTACATTCAAAACCTATAAATTTTATACTAACTTCTAAACTATAAACCATGTAACGAAGAAAAATCTCGTTTAAACTAGATAATATGAAACACTAGTTTACTGTTTACCTTATCATTGTGTTCTCCACGATATTTTTGTTCTTCGGGATGGAAATGATTTATCTGGTGAGTGGTTGACAATGACGGAATGGTGTGTTTTGTAAATTATGTGTTTTGTGAGAATAATGTTAGTACTTGATAAAATAAGGTCTTTTTTGGTGTGTATATAATAAAAATGTATGATTTTGATGTTTGAAAAATAATGAGCATTTGGAGATTATTTATAATGGCATGTTGTTTAACAATTAGATGTTTGAAAGTTTTGATGCCAGCTGAAAAATGAAAAATTAGAGGTGAGTAATAACTGAAAAATGAAAAATTAGATGTTTGAAAGTTTTGATGCCAACTTTTTGCTGAAATACAAAATAATACTCTTTGTAGTGGATTCAATAAAAAAATAATTGGACTATTATGGAATGGTAGTTGGCACAGTATAGGTTGTTGTCACAGTATTTAACATTATGAAGCACAGTATTAGACAGTTGTCACAGTATTTTATTTTTTTTCTATATATATGTATGTTCATTGATTTAGTATAAACAATTCCCCAATCCTCTCTTCGTCTGTCTTATTCCTCATCATCATTAATTTTAAAATCCTCTCCAAACTCCCTCTATTCCTAGTTATTATCAATTCCAGTTATGTTGTTATAGATTCAATACATAATATATTAATATACACATATATGATAGGCATATAATTTATATATTATCATAACACGTTATCAGCACGAGCTACGAACGGAGCTCTGCCGGAATTTCTTTGAGGTAATATTTTGTATTTCAATAATTCTATTATGGCTAACTTGACAAAGCAGGATTTCAGATCACTGATGGTATCTGGAGATAATTATCTATCTTGGAAAATGGATGTTGAAATCCATTTGGAATCAATGGGTCTTGAAAAATAATTGAAAAAGATAATCAGGCTTCAAACCAAGACCGTGCGAAAGCTATGATTTTCATCCGCCATCATCTTGATGAGGGATTGAAAACACAGTATTTAACGGTCAAAGACCCAATTGAACTATGGGAGAATTTGGAAAAAAGATATGATCATTTAAGATCAATTAATCTCCCTCGAGCCCAGTATGACTGGTCACACTTACGATTCCAGGATTTTAAATCAGTAAATGATTACAATTCTGCTCTGTTTAATATCGTATCACAATTAAGACTGTGTGGTGAGACAATTACTGATAAACAAATGCTAGAGAAGACATTCTCTACATTCCACCCCTCCAATTCGGTGTTACAGCAAACATACCGAGTACATGGTTTCACTGAATATTCTGATCTGATTACGTTTTTGTTATTGGCTGAAAAGAATAATGAATTATTATTAAAAAATCATGAAATGAGACCAATTGGCAGTAGTCCATTGCCAAAGGCACATGTGACTGAATCTTCCAGCCGTGGTCGTGGCCGTAGTCGTGGTCGGGGTCAGAGACCTCATGGTCGTGGGTATAACCGAGGCCGTGGGAAAAATCATTTCCGCAACAATGTTTACATTAGGCCCACGACAGACACGCGTAATCAGAATCAGGGCAACACCAGAGGTGATGTCCAAAAACAGAACTATGAAGAAGCAAAATGCGATAGATGCGGCCTAAAAGGGCACTGGTACAAAAATTGTCGTACCAGAGATCATTGAGTGAAACTTTATCAAGATTCCCAGAGGGATAAAGGAAAAAGGGTGGTTGAAACAAACCATGTTGACAGAATGAATTCTGAGGAGAATATGCCCAATATCCCAGAATTTCAAGTTGAAGATTTATATAATGATTTGGTTTAATTGTTATGTTGTATTATTATTATTTTTATTACGCTTTGAACTTCTGTATCTGTCTTTATTTTTGTATGTGTGCTATCTTCTTGTCTCTGTATTGTAATATTTCACTTATATTAAATCTTGTTTTAATATTAATTATATCTTGTTTTAATTCCAGCAAAATGGGGAATTTTAAAAGTGATAATATATGTCTTATTGATAGTGCTTCAACGCACACAATACTAAAAGACATAAGGTATTTTTCCAATTTAAAAATGGGAGATACAAATATAAACACAATATGTGGTAGTGCAAATATTATACGAGGAATTGGCACAGCCAACCTTATTTCCCAAAGGGAACAAAATTAATTGTGAAAAATGCACTCCTATCTCCCAAGTCTCGAAGAAATTTATTAAGTTTTAAAGATATCCGAGAAAATGGGTATCATCTCGAGAATGTCGAATATTTATTAATTACAAATACCACGCATGGTAAGAAATATATATTGGAAAAATTACCAGCTCTATCTTCTGGATTGTATTTTACAAAGATAAATACAATTGAAAATTATCACTTAGACCACAGGTCAAATATTCCCCGAATAAACCAGAGGTTTATTAATGGCCAGAGTCCCGCTAATATATATCATCCCAAAATAGACCAGAGGTCTATTGGAAGCCATCGGCTTAATGATGAATATATGATATGACATGATCGCCTAGGCCATCCTGGCTCTACAATGATGAGGCGAATTATTACAAATAGTCATGGCCACTCATTAAAGGGACAAAAATTGCTGCAACATAATGATTATATATGTGTTGCTTGCTCCCAAGGAAAATTGATTTCCAAACATTCACCAACAAAAGTCGGAACTGAAAGCCCTAGTTTTCTTGAAAGAATTCAGGGTGATATATGTGGACCTATAGATCCATCATGTGGACCATTTAAATATTTTATGGTGCTAATTGACGCATCAACACGATGGTCCAATGTATCATTATTATCATCTCGCAACCATGCGTTTGCAAAATTACTTGCTCAAATTATTAAATTACGAGCACAATCCCCTGATTATACAATAAAAAATATCCGATTGGATAATGCTGGTGAATATTCATCCCAGAGATTTGATGAATACTGCATGTCAATTGGCATAACAGTTGAGCATCATGTTGCTCATGTCCATACACAGAATGGACTTGCTGAATCGCTTATAAAGCGTTTACAATTAATTGCCAGACCATTATTAATGAGATCTGGATTGCCATTGACAGCTTGGGGGCATGCAATATTACATGCAGCAAAATTGGTGCGGTTAAGGCCGACACATTATCATGAATACTCCCCTATACAATTAACATTTGGGCATGAACCCAATATATCCCATCTCAGAATATTTGGTTGCGTTGTGTATGTCCCGATTGCACCACCTCAGCGCACAAAGATGGGTCCCCAACGTAGATTGGGAATATATGTCGGGTATGAATCACCATCGATTATTCGATATCTCGAACCATTAACTGGTGATTTATTTACTGCGAAATTCAAAGATTGTCATTTTGACGAATCTCATTTCCCGACATTAGGGGGAGATAGAAATCAACCAAAGAAAGAAAAAGAATTCAACTGGAAAACACCGTTAGATTTCTTCGATCCTCGTACAAATGATTGTGAACTAGAAGTACAAAGAATTGTACATTTGCATAGTATTGAAAATCAATTGCCGGACGCATTATGCGACTCTAAAAGAGTAACAAAATCTCTTATACCGGCAGCAAATGTTCCAATCAAAATTAATGTCCCAGATGGACCAATTACAAGTGCCAAAGATGAATCTACTGCACGCTTGAAGCGTGGTAGACCACCAGGTTCAAAAGATAAAAATCATCGAAAGAAAAGAGGATCACAAATCATTGAAAGTGACAAAATTACCGAAAATATTCTAGAGAAAAAGGAAGCTCTTGAAAAGCAAGTAGCTCCAGAGGAGCAGGAACTTGCAGCTCCAGAGGAGAATGTACTTGAAAATAATGAAATATCAATTAATTTTGTCACAAGCAGAAATGTTTGGAATCGAGATGCAATTATCATAGATAATGTATTCTCGTACCACATAGCACTTGACATCATAAATGATGACGAGGATCATGAACCAAATTCGGTTGATGAATGTCGGAAAAGAAAAGATTGGCCAAAATGGAAAGATGCAATCCAATCTGAATTGGATTCCCTGGCTAGACGAAATGTGTTTGGACCGATTGTCAAAACACCAGAAAATATAAAGCCAGTCGGATACAGATGGATTTTTGTAAGAAAAAGAAATGACAAAAATGAAATTGTCAGATACAAAGCGAGATTAGTCGCCCAAGGGTTTTCACAGAGACCCGGATTTGATTATGATGAAACATATTCCCCCGTAATGGATGGAATAACATTTAGATATCTTATCAGTTTACCAGTCCATCAAAATCTTGAAATGAGATTGATGGATGTTATTACTGCGTATCTATATGGAAATTTAGATACAGATATCTATATGAAGATCCCATATGGATTAAAGATGTCAGAGACATATGAATCAAATCCTAAACATATGTATTCCATCAAATTACAAAAATCCTTATATGGATTGAAACAATCCGGGCGAATGTGGTATAACCGACTCAGTGAGTCATTGGTACAAGAGGGTTATACAAATGACCCAATCTGTCCATGTATTTTCATTAAGAAAAATGGACAAGGGTTTGTAATCATTGCAGTTTATGTTGATGATCTCAACTTGATTGGAACTCCAGAGGAGCTCCAAAAGGCTGTTGAATACTTAAAAAAGGAGTTTGAAATCAAAGATTTTGGTAAAACCAAATCATGTCTTGGTCTGCAAATTGAATATTTAAATAATGGAACGTTTGTCCATCAAACAGCTTATACTCAGAGAGTATTAAAGCGATTTTATATGGACAAAGCACATCCATTGAGTACTCCAGTGGTCGTAAGGTCACTTGATATAAAAAAGGATCCATTTAGACCATAAGAGGAATGTGAACAAATTCTTGGACCAGAGGTCCCATATTTAAGTGCCATAGGTGCTTTAATGTATCTTGCAAACTGCACTAGACCAGATATATCATTTGCAGTAAATTTATTAGCGAGATTCAGTTCATCTCATACAAAACGACATTGGAATGGAATTAAACATATATTTCGCTATCTCCAAGAAACTATTGATCTTGGGTTATTTTACCAAAATAATTCTCGACATGAAATAATCGGCTTTGCTGATGCTGGATATTTGCCAGATCCGCATAAAGCCAAATCTCAAACTGGCTATGTTTTTACATGCGATGGTACTGCAATTTCATGGAGATCAATGAAGCAGACTTTGACTGCTACTTCCTCAAATCATGCTGAAATTTTAGCAATCCATGAAGCAAGTTGAGAATGTGTATGGTTGCGATCTCTGATGCACCATATACTGAAAAATTGTGGCATAACTACCGAAGAAATGATACCCCCAACAATTTTATACGAAGATAATGCAGCTTGTATAGCACAATTGAAAGGATGGTATATTAAAGGAGATAGAACGAAACATATTTCACCAAATTTTTTCTACACTCATGATCTACAGAAAAATGGTGAAATAGATGTGCAACAAATCCGTTCAGCTGATAATCTTGCAGATTTGTTTACCAAGGCACTACCAACAGCAACATTCGAGAAGTTGGTAAAAGGTATTGGGATGCGCCAACTAAAGAATCTCAACTGATGCTTTGATTAGGGGGAGAATCAAATACAGGAATAATGTACTATTTTTCCTTCATTTGGATTTTTTTCCCACGGGGTTTTTTCCAAATAAGGTTTTAACGAGACATATTCTTTAAAGCATCAAGGAGAAGTATTATGGAATGGTAGTTGGCACAGTATAGGTTGTTGTCACAGTATTTAACATTATGGAGCACAGTATTAGACAGTTGTCACAGTATTTTATTTTTTTTCTATATATATGTATGTTCATTGATTTAGTATAAACAATTCCTCAATCCTCTCTTCGTCTGTCTTATTCCTCATCATCATCGATTTTAAAATCCTCTCCAAACTCCCTTTATTCCTAGTTATTATCAATTCCAGTTATGTTGTTATAGATTCAATACATAATATATTAATATACACATATATGATAGGCATATAATTTATATACTATCATAACATGGACATTCTTTTAAATTATTTTATTTAAAAAAAAACATTTTGGCTCAATATATCTCCAGTTGATTTATTTGCCAAATAATTCAATGAAAATAGTGCGTGAACAACACAAATATGATGTGCAAACAACATAATTCAAAATTAAATCAAGAACGATTTGTGAAATTATTATTAATAATTATTATGGAATGGTAGTTGGCACAGTATAGGTTGTTGTCACAGTATTTAACATTATGGAGCACAGTATTAGGCAGTTGTCACAGTATTTTATTTTTTTCTATATATATGTATGTTCATTGATTTAGTATAAACAATTCCCCAATCCTCTCTTCGTCTGTCTTATTCCTCATCATCATCAATTTTAAAATCCTCTACAAACTCCCTCTATTCCTAGTTATTATCAATTCCAGTTATGTTGTTATAGATTCAATACATAATATATTAATATACACATATATGATAGGCATATAATTTATATACTATCATAACACGTTATCAACACGAGCTACGAACGGAGCTCTGCCGGAATTTCTTTGAGGTAATATTTTGTATTTCAATAATTCTATTATGGCTAACTTGACAAAGCAGGATTTCAGACCACTGATGGTATCTGGAGATAATTATTTATCTTGGAAAATGGATGTTGAAATCCATTTGGAATCAATGGGTCTTGAAAAAATAATTGAAAAAGATAATCAGGCTTCAAACCAAGACCGTGCGAAGCTATGATTTTCATCCGCCATCATCTTGATGAGGGATTGAAAACACAGTATTTAACGGTCAAAGACCCAATTGAACTATGGGAGAATTTGGAAAAAAGATATGATCATTTAAGATCAATTAATCTCCCTCGAGCCCAGTATGACTGGTCACACTTACGATTCTAGGATTTTAAACCAGTAAATGATTACAATTCTGCTCTGTTTAATATCGTATCACAATTAAGACTGTGTGGTGAGACAATTACTGATAAACAAATGCTAGAGAAGACATTCTCTACATTCCACCCCTCCAATTCGGTGTTACAGCAAACATACCGAGCACAGGGTTTCACTGAATATTCTGATCTGATTACGTTTTTGTTATTGGCTGAAAAGAATAATGATTTATTATTAAAAAATCATGAAGTGAGACCAATTGGCAGTAGTCCATTGCCAGAGGCACATGTGACTGAATCTTCCAGCCGTGGTCGTGGCCGTAGTCGTGGTCGGGGTCAGAGACCTCGTGGTCGTGGGTATAACCGAGGCCGTGGGAAAAATCATTTCCGCAACAATGTTTACATTAGGCCCACGACAGACACACGTAATCAGAATCAGGGCAACACCAGAGGTGATGTCCAAAAACAGAACTATGAAGAAGCAAAATGCGATAGATGCGGCCTAAAAGGGCACTGGTACAAAAATTGTCGTACCAGAGATCATTGGGTGAAACTTTATCAAGATTCCCAGAGGGATAAAGGAAAAAGGGTGGTTGAAACAAACCATGTTGACAGAATGAATTATGAGGAGAATATGCCCAATATCCCAGAATTTCAAGTTGAAGATTTATATAATGATTTGGTTTAATTGTTATGTTGTATTATTATTATTTTTATTACGCTTTGAACTTCTGTATCTGTCTTTACTTTTGTATGTGTGCTATCTTCTTGTCTCTGTATTGTAATATTTCACTTATGTTAAATCTTGTTTTAATATTAATTATATCTTGTTTTAATTCCAGCAAAATGGGGAATTTTAAAAGTGATAATATATGTCTTATTGATAGTGCTTCAACGCACACAATACTAAAAGACATAAGGTATTTTTCCAATTTAAAAATAGGAGATACAAATATAAACACAATATGTGGTAGTGCAAATATTATACGAGGAATTGGCACAGCCAACCTTATTTTCCCAAAGGGAACAAAATTAATTGTGAAAAATGCACTCCTATCTCCCAAGTCTCGAAGAAATTTATTAAGTTTTAAAGATATCCGAGAAAATGGGTATCATCTCGAGAATGTCGAATATTTATTAATTACAAATACCACACATGGTAAGAAATATATATTGGAAAAATTACCAGCTTTATCTTCTGGATTGTATTTTTCAAAGATAAATACAATTGAAAATTATCACTTAGACCACAGGTCTAATATTCCCCAAATAAACCAGAGGTTTATTAATGGCCAGAGTCCCACTAATATATATCATCCCAAAATAGGTCAGAGGTCTATTGGAAGCCATCGGCTTAATGATGAATATATGATATGGCATGATCGCCTAGGCCATCCTGGCTCTACAATGATGAGGCGAATTATTACAAATAGTCATGGCCACTCATTAAAGGGACAAAAAATGCTGCAACATAATGATTATATATGTGTTGCTTGCTCCCAAGGAAAATTGATTTCCAAACATTCACAAACAAAAGTCGGAACTGAAAGCCCTAGTTTTCTTGAAAGAATTCAGGGTGATATATGTGGACCTATAGATCCACCATGTGGACCATTTAAATATTTTATGGTGCTAATTGACGCATCAACACGATGGTTCAATGTATCATTATTATCATCTCGCAACCATGCGTTTGCAAAATTACTTGCTCAAATTATTAAATTACGAGCACAGTCCCCTGATTATACAATAAAAAATATCCGATTGGATAATGCTGGTGAATATTCATCCCAGAGGTTTGATGAATACTGCATGTCAATTGGCATAACAGTTGAGCATCATGTTGCTCATGTCCATACACAGAATGGACTTGCTGAATCGCTTATAAAGCGTTTACAATTAATTGCCAGACCATTATTAATGAGATCTGGATTGCCATTGACAGCTTGGGGCATGCAATATTACATGCAGCAAAATTGGTGCGGTTAAGGCCGACACATTATCATGAATACTCCCCTATACAATTAACATTTGGGCATGAACCCAATATATCCCATCTCAGAATATTTGGTTGCGTTGTGTATGTCCCGATTGCACCACCTCAGCGCACAAAGATGGGTCCCCAACGTAGATTGGGAATATATGTCGGGTATGAATCACCATCGATTATTCGATATCTCGAACCATTAACTGGTGATTTATTTACTGCGAAATTCAAAGATTGTCATTTTGACGAATCTCATTTCCTGACATTAGGGGGAGATAGAAATCAACCAAAGAAAGAAAAAGAAATCAACTGGAAAACACCGTTAGATTTCTTCGATCCTCGTACAAATGATTGTGAACTAGAAGTACAAAGAATTGTACATTTGCATAGTATTGAAAATCAATTGCCGGACGCATTATGCGACTCTAAAAGAGTAACAAAATCTCTTATACCGGCATCAAATGTTCCAATCAAAATTAATGTCCCAGATGGACCAATTACAAGTGCCAAAGATGAATCTACTGCACGCTTGAAGCGTGGTAGACCACCAGGTTCAAAAGATAAAAATCATCGAAAGAAAAGAGGATCACAAATCATTGAAAGTGACAAAATTACCGAAAATATTCTAGAGAAAAAGGAAGCTCTTGAAAAGCAAGTAGCTCCAGAGGAGCAGGAACTTGCAGCTCCAGAGGAGAATGTACTTGAAAATAATGAAATATCAATTAATTTTGTCACAAGCAGAAATGTTTGGAATCGAGATGCAATTATCATAGATAATGTATTCTCGTACCACATAGCACTTGACATCATAAATGATGACGAGGATCATGAACCAAATTCGGTTGATGAATGTCGGAAAAGAAAAGATTGGCCAAAATGGAAAGATGCAATCCAATCTGAATTAGATTCCCTGGCTAGACGAAATGTGTTTGGACCGATTGTCAAAACACCAGAAAATATAAAGCCAGTCGGATACAGATGGATTTTTGTAAGAAAAAGAAATGACAAAAATGAAATTGTCAGATACAAAGCGAGATTAGTCGCCCAAGGGTTTTCACAGAGACCCGGATTTGATTATGATGAAACATATTCCCCCGTAATGGATGGAATAACATTTAGATATCTTATCAGTTTAGCAGTCCATCAAAATCTTGAAATGAGATTGATGGATGTTATTACTGCGTATCTATATGGAAATTTAGATACAGATATCTATATGAAGATCCCATATGGATTAAAGATGTCAGAGACATATGAATCAAATCCTAAACATATGTATTCCATCAAATTACAAAAATCCTTATATGGATTGAAACAATCCGGGCGAATGTGGTATAACCGACTCAGTGAGTCATTGGTACAAGAGGTTATACAAATGTCCCAATCTGTCCATGTATTTTCATTAAGAAAAATGGACAAGGGTTTGTAATCATTGCAGTTTATGTTGATGATCTCAACTTGATTGGAATTCCAGAGGAGCTCCAAAAGGCTGTTGAATACTTAAAAAAGGAGTGAAATCAAAGATTTTGGTAAAACCAAATCATGTCTTGGTCTGCAAATTGAATATTTAAATAATGGAACATTTGTCCATCAAACAACTTATACTCAGAGAGTATTAAAGCGATTTTATATGGATAAAGCACATCCATTGAGTACTCCAATGGTCGTAAGGTCACTTGATATAAAAAAGGATCCATCTAGACCACAAGAGGAATGTGAAGAAATTCTTGGACCAGAGGTCCCATATTTAAGTGCCATAGGTGCTTTAATGTATCTTGCAAACTGCACTAGACCAGATATATCATTTGCAGTAAATTTATTAGCGAGATTCAGTTCATCTCCTACAAAACGACATTGGAATTGAATTAAACATATATTTCGCTATCTCCAAGGAACTATTGATCTTGGGTTATTTTACCAAAATAATTCTCGACATGAAATAATCGGCTTTGCTGATGCTGGATATTTGTCAGATCCGCATAAAGCCAAATCTCAAACTGGCTATGTTTTTACATGCGGTGGTACTGCAATTTCATGGAGATCAATGAAGCAGACTTTGACTGCTACTTCCTCAAATCATGCTGAAATTTTAGCAATCCATGAAGCAAGTTGAGAATGTGTATGGTTGCGATCTCTGATGCACCATATACTGAAAAATTGTGGCATAACTACTGAAGAAATGATACCCCAATAATTTTATACGAAGATAATGCAGCTTGTATAGCACAATTGAAGGGATGGTATATTAAAGGATAGAACGAAACATATTTCACCAAAATGTTTCTACACTCATGATCTACAGAAAAATGGTGAAATAGATGTGCAACAAATTCGTTCAGCTGATAATCTTGCAGATTTGTTTACCAAGGCACTACCAACAGCAACATTCGAGAAGTTGGTAAAAGGTATTGGGATGCGCCAACTAAAGAATCTCAACTGATGCTTTGATTAGGGGAGAATCAAATACAGGAATAATGTATTCTTTTTCCTTCATTTGGATTTTTTTCCCACGGGGTTTTTTCCAAATAAGGTTTTAAGGAGGCATATTCTTTAAAGCATCAAGGGGAGTATTATGGAATGGTAGTTGGCACAATATAGGTTGTTGTCACAGTATTTAACATTATGGAGCACAATATTAGACAGTTGTCACAGTATTTTATTTTTTTTCTATATACATGTATGTTCATTGATTTAGTATAAACAATTCCCCAATCCTCTCTTCGTCTGTCTTATTCCTCATCATCATCAATTTTAAAATCCTCTCCAAACTCTCTCTATTCCTAGTTATTATCAATTCCAGTTATGTTGTTATAGATTCAATACATAATACTCCCTCCGTTTTTTTTTTAACTTCACCCATCTTGCACTGCACGCAATCCAATGCATATTTTCAATCATCAATATCTCATATTATATATAAGTAAAAATTATAAAAATTTGATATTCTAAAACTATGCGATTAGACGAATCCAACAATATCTCACTTGACTATGTTTTATCTTATATAACTATGATAAAAAAATAAATCAACGTTACTTAATGAATAGTTTCTACTATTCAAAGGGAGAAGATAAAAAAAAACGGAGGGAGTATATTAATATACACATATATGATATACTATCATAACAATAATATTATTATTATTATGATTTCTTTTAAATCTATTTGTTTTGTTTCTACTCTTTTCAATGTGAAGCGTTATATAGACAGCAATGAAACTCCTGTCAGGCTGTCCTTAGATCTCCCTATATATAAGTAAAAACGAACGCAGCACCGGCGTCGCCATAGCTGATACCGCAGTCGTAGTTGTACATTTCTCTCCTCCTAGATACATTGATGGCGAGGGATAGCGCCAGAGACAACGTCCTCTTATCTAGATTCGGGGTTCTCGTCGCGCAGCTCGAATCAATTGCTGCTTCCGCCGCGCACAAACCACCTGACCCCATTATCTGTTTCGATCTTCTATCTGATCTCATTTCCGCCGTCGACGAGGAGTCAAAGGTACGGCGGGGATTCGATTTGCGTATTTGGAAGTTTTTCCTTAAGTTGTTGGGGAGAACTTGGTGGCTGGTTCATTGGGGTTATCCGTGCCTTTTCTACTGAACTTCAGTGCACTAGTTGAGATGTTTAGTTTCAAGATTCTTGTTTGATGCTGCTCGGTTCTGTTTCAATTTCAAGTTCGTGTTTATGAATTCAGAGTTTTTGTTTGAACTTTACTCGTTTGGGTGGAGAGAGAAACGAATTCGGACGAGTTTGCTTTTCATCTTAGTTGTCAGTTGAATTTAATATCATGTTTGCTGTTGTTTGGAACATTTTCTTGGAAAGGGAAAGTACCTTGAACGGGACAATCGTTTTTCTGGTTAATATCAGCCATTTTGCCGAAGGATGTTGCAACTATACTGATTTTATTTCTTACTTCTATGGCTGTTTCCGTTGCTGCATTTATTACAGCCTACCCTTTTACGAGACTTCAACAAGTTGCTCTTATTGGTCTTCTGGAACATGAGAGAAATTATGATGACATATTTCCAAAATTTCAGGAATCTATAGTACAGGGGCAAAGAAGAGGCGAGGACGCACTTTATTCTCTTTTGGTTATTGGAGCTCGTAGGCCCGTGCGCCATTTGGCATCAGTAGCAATGGCGAAAATTATATTGAAGGGTGATGCGATTTCTATATACTCCAGAGCCAGCTCTCTTCAAGGGTTTCTTTCCGATGGCAAGAAGAGCGACGCTTTGAAAGTTGCAGGTATGTCCTCATTCGATTTCTTTCAAAATTATCCTTGAGGTTTAACAAGTTTCTGCATGCTCTTTGCTGCAATCCAATCTGTGTCTCTGCTGCACTTTTCTGGTGTTATGAGGATAACTGCTATATTCGAATGTAGCTACGTTTTGCAACTGGGTGGGTATGAGCCACTTTCATCACTTCCTGCCATAGCTCATATGCTAATCAAAGATAGCTTCTCTGTCTCTGTAGTTGTCTCATTCTTTGAATAGCACAATCTTCAAAAAAATTAATTGAGAATTCTGCTGGATGCATTTGGGGATTTGGATTGCTTTCCCCTCAATCATCAAAACATATATTTCACTTTTCTATTTTCCTCATAACTTGGATGACTTTTTTGCAATTACAATCTCTACTAATTTCTCAGACTGCCTACACGGTTGTGGGTAGGTGGAATCTCCACCTCATGGTTTTGCCCGTCAAATGAAACTTAAAATTTGAGGACGTTGGGCCCTGGAACCTTTCCTCCTCTTCTTCACGTTTTATACTAATATATCAAATCGTAGCTTCTTTGTGTCTGCGTCATGTACAATTCAGTCATTGTATTGATTGATTGAGGAAAAAACTTTAATTTTATTATAATATTTCTTTTGGATGCTTGTGTAGGTGCTGCACAATGCTTGGGAGAATTATATCACCATTTTGGGAGACGAATTCTTTCTGGATTTCTTGAAACAGTTAATATTGTTGTAAAACTACTAAGATTTACCGAGGTATTCAAGATCTTATTCATGTTAAAGTTATCTTATTTCATGTGAACTTTTCCTATTTATCTTTTATATCAAATGATTATTGATTTATTCCTTCGAGAATTTCTGAAGTTTGGTGGTACAATGAGAAATTCATACAATATAGTCTCAGAAAGGATATCTTAGATAGGCTCAATTTTTTTGTTTTAGTGTTGGTAACATACTTTCAATAGTCTGATATGCATGCTGTGACTTTTAAATGATGAATATGTTATTTGTTCTCTTACTTCTGATTGTGCAAGATGGTCAATGCAACTTGTTGTGTCATAATTTCATAATCTCTTTCCCGGTTTCTCACAAAGATGGTCTTTTAGTTGTTCCATAAGGATTCATGAATTGTGAAGTTGCTGAGAATCTGTAAAATGAGAATGAATTTGTGATTTGGCATCTGTGGTGATTTTAAGCATTCATTTTGCTTGACAAATTCAAATAGTTGCAGGATATGTTATAATGTTATTATGCTTTATCAAAATCATGGGATTGAGCTTCACACTTTATATTCCATGAAGAGAAATCTAGGAAAAAAGTGCAGGAGCACATATATTTACTTAGTTTGGAGATTCATTTTACTCTCATGGTAGCTGAGGTAATTTTACGAGGTACTAAAACAATGATCATCAACTCTGCATGTATTGGATGCTCAAATAAATTAATTGGATCAATGAAATTGGTTGAGGGTATATATTTGATCAGGCAACATATGCTAACACATCACACTCAGAGGACTACTTTTTTCTTCTGTTCTAATCGCTCAAATCAAAAGTGAAGACCTCTTTTTCATGTACTCTAGTTTCTCATGGGATGCTCTTGATTTCTACTTTGCATGCAAAAGCTTTGTATGGCCAAGGTACTTTCTCCACCTTTGATGAAACTGGGAAGAATTTGTGCTCCCTGTTAAAAATGGCCAATTGAACCTTGGATGCTGTGATTGCTGATGAGGAAGCTTTGTTCAAACTTCTGAGCGGCTCATTTAATAAAATTGAGTGATGGAGTTGAATCTGAAGTTAAAATTATTAAAAGAACTGAATTTAAAATTATTGAGTTGTGAATTAAAATGAATATAATGATGAATAAACTTATTAAAGATGCTGATGTAAATTTTCATTTGATAGTAATAAGTGAAAATCAAATCACTTTTTTTGGTCTGTGTTAAACATTCAAACTGACCTAATTAATTAAGTGGTTGCATTTACAGTTGTCATGCTAGCTTAATGAATAAGTGCTTAATCCATTAGGATTAAGTGTTAAAAGGAGGATTATCAAACATGCCCTTAGATTCACATCTTTTCTGCATCAGAATTTTGTATCTTATTTTTAAAACTTGGCAGTGATCCTGTCAAATAGTTTACACTACTTGAAATATAAATTAACATAATATATGCCTGATCATCTTGTATTAGAGTATTACCTTTTTTTTCTTCTTTTTCTAAAGATCAGGTCACTCCTGATTTCCTGAAGGTTACGTTAGCCTGCCTATAAGATTCTTTTGTGTTTCTCACTTTCTCTTAGAATAAGCATCTTACTGTTGTGGTTCCATGGTTCTGTGAGTGACTAACTGCATTCCTAAAAGTTTCCGAATTGTTATCAATATGATATCATCTTATTATATTTAACGTGATGCACATGGTTTGTTTGATCCACAATTCCTACTCTCCTTGATTGCATTGGATTTTTTGTGCAAAAACTATGCCATCTATTGCACATCCTTTTACCTGTGATTTATTGCATGGGAGTGTTACTTCAATTGGGATGCTTGTGTTGCATGGATTTCCAACTGAAAAATGATGCAACAACTTTGTAAAATTTTAATACCCAATATTCTCACTATGATTATCCAAATCACAATAGTCACACACTCCACAATGTATTTCCTAACCTAATGACCAGTTGGATTAGGATTTTGTAAGACAAGAGGCTTTGCACATGCTTCACAAAGCTTTAGAAGGCTCCGAAGGAAGTGCTGCTTCAGCAGTCTACGTGGAGGCCTTTCGTGTCATTATGCGGGTCGGAGTTTGGGATAAATCTTCGTCTGTCAAAATAGCTGCTGCAAGATGTCTTAAGGCATTTGCGAATATTGGAGGGCCAGGCTTAGGGAGTGGAGAGCTCGAGAATTGCTTGTCTTATTGTGTCAAGGTTCTGGCTTTTTTATTTTTATTTTATTTTTATTTTTTATTTTTATATATATATATAATTATCTTAAAACATTTTCTTTTGTAGGAAGTAGTTACTGTTTTTGTTCTTGCAATGTAGGCCCTGGAGGATCCTGTGAAATCTGTAAGGGATGCTTTTGCCGAAGCTCTAGGAGCATTGCTTGGCCTTGGAATGAATCCTGATGCTCAGGTATTAATTAACTTTCTATTTAAATAGCGATGCTGTTTTATGTCAAACTGGAACCTTATCATCTTGTATAGGTGCAAATAAAGGGAAAGGCCAATGCTACACATAAGAAGCTTGAAGGGGGTTTGCAGAAGCACTTAGCCGTCCCATTTATGAAAGGTACATTTCAGGAAAAATAAATTATGCCTGTAACCTGTTAATTTGCTAGATGATTTTGGTTTTATTAAGAGTATGAACTTGATGTTTGCACTTGGATGTTTAATAAACTAGCAGGCACCTCATTATAGGATTTGTATAAGCTCAATGGATTTGGTGTATCGTTTTATAATAATGTGAAATGTGTTGGAAAAGTTGTTTCATAATTCATTATATGGGTATTTGTGTGCATATGTAGTGTTCATGATCCCTCCGATGTATGGATAGGGCAGGAGTTTTCCCCTTATGCTTAAAGTAATGGGTGTTTTGCTAAAGGAATAAAGTCAGCTTTGTCAGAAGACAGTGGAAAATAAATCAGAATACAAAAAAATTATGCAGACTAAATCTTCCGATAGTGGAGAAGATTTAAGAATGTTTTTGCTTCATGTAGACAATAAGATATCTATCCTAGTAGAAGTAGAGGATGAACCCATCTATAATATCTTTTCGTGACCTATGTCTGCTATGTGGTGTTCTTTCAGCCGGCGGATCTCGTTTAAAAGAAATGCGAGTAGGCATCTCCTTGTCATGGGTCTGCTTTTTACAGGTATTGAACAAGTTTAACATGTCCAATAATCTTCTGTTGTAAAGATATGATAGTTACGACTTCATGCTTGCACCTTTTCAGAATTAGGAGTGAAAAATGTTGGTTGCTTACATGACCAACGATTATTTTTAAGCCTTATGTAGTTATTTGATGGTAGTTTTTCGTGTTATGAATTGTCTATGGGTTGTAAGGTGTCAACCCTCAATTGCCTTCCTGTTCCATTTCTTCTGGACATTAGATGTAGCAGTAATGTGAACTAAAGAAATGTTGCATTTCCTTTTTTACCACTCTATATGATCATCACAACCTATGTTGCTCGGACTCGGGTACGGGTGTCCGACACGGGTGCGGGGATATGTGGCGGACACTTACCATTTTGAAAAATAGGATACGGGGACACGGCAAAAAAAGATCCGGAATTAGGACACGGGTGCGGGGACACGTTTCAAAATTTTAAAATGTTTAATATATAATTAAAAAATATATTAAAAAATAAATTTATAATATATTTTTAAATTATATATTTAAAACTGTATAAACTAAAATAAGTGATAAAACTTAATTAAATACTCCCTCCGTCCCGGCTAAGTTGTCTTGTTTGACTTTTTGACACTGTTTATTGTTTAACTTTGACTCAATATTTTTACAAGTCTAAATTTGAGGAAAAATAGTCTAATTGGGTCTTATTAGAATCGTATAATCATGTAGTTTAAGAATATGTATTTTACACAATTTTTGGTTTTACGTATTTTGAGATATTGACGATTGAAAAAGTGCATTGGATTGTGTGCAGAAACCAAACAAGACAAGTTAAATGGGACAGAGGGAGTACTTAATTAGAAAAAAGGCACTGGAAGAAGAATGGAACAGAGTAATAGAAGGGAAGAAGAAGAGTCTCAAGAGTCTTAGGAGTAATAAAGGAGTAATAAAGAGGGTAGTAGTTTAGTTGACTTTTCTATTTAATAGTAGTACTAGTACTTTTTTTATTAGGTTAAAATCTTTAGTTTCTTTTCCCCAACCCAGAAACCCGTCTGTCTTCTTCCTTCCTCCATAATAACCCACCGCCCCTACTACCGGCGACCTGCTCTGCAACAGTCGAAGAAGCCCTACAGTCGCCCGCTGCTGCCAACCTGCTCGTCAACCCGATCCAATTTCTGCTGCGATGAAGAAGCCCTAGCAATGGCCGCTCCGCGAACCGCGCCGCTGAACCGCCGTGAACCTCCGCGTGTCCGTCGGAAACCTGAAGCACCCGCCTCAGATCCCGTACCGGGATCCGTGTCGTATCCGGCGGACACGGGTACGGCACCCATTTAGCCGAGTCCGAGCATCACAGATCACAACAATGTGCAATGCTTTCATGTTCCATTTCTTCTGGGCATCGGATGTAGCAGTAATGTGAACAAAAAAATGTTGCGTTCCTTCTTACCCATCCAATATGATCGTCACAACGATGTGCAATGAATGTTCTTTATTTATTTGAAAGGCATTGTAGTTTAAGTCTTATATTGATACACTAATGATAAAGGTATGCTGGAATTTTCTGAGTAGTCTGAATGACACAGTAAAATATATTATGGTTGCTGCAGCTTTTGTATTTTCATCTCATTGACATAAGATGGAGATATACTGGCCATGAGTTATTTGGATGGGATATTTATTGCAGTCCAGGAAAAGCTTAAGATCTAACAAACAATAAAAGAAATAATTTATCCAATTTTATGAACTATGATGAATATGATGAAACAATACTTAACAATACTTCCGGAGTTTTGTTTGAAATGCTTAATCTCATTCACACTGTGATTATAGCATCAGTCTTCTGAACTTTGGTTTTAGATGATAAGATATGATCGTGTAGAGGTTTAACTTTTTGGATGAATTCTTATGCCATGTATTTGCAGGCTATGTGTCTGAAGTATCTTCACCCGGATAGTGAGCTGCAAAACTATGCTCTGCAAATTATGGACATGCTTCGTCCAGAAACATCTATTGATGCTCAAGCATTGGTGGGTAACTTCCAATAAAGTGTGTGTTATCACATTTGGGTGCATATATTCATCGACATCACATTTATATGGAATAATGCAATTCGTTGTCAAAATTAAGTTCTTGGCAATTCTGGTGTTTATTGACAACACCTTTTCCACTTAGGTTGTTCCCTCTTAACCTTATTTCTGTTAGTTCCTTAATATATGGATAGTAGCCACTAGTTACAGGCAAGGGATAGTGTGCTTTTATCCTCATTTTGATGCTAGGCGTTTGCAAAACAATCACACATTAGTGCATATTCATTTGCATACATATAATTGCTTGGTAAAAGAAAACTTGGTTGTGGTTACTGCCTTTTTGTTATGAAATTGGTCCACAACATTATATTATATTTTCCAAAAATGGCTTGAGAGGGGCCATTTTTCTGCCACTGGCATTACACGAGGACCCAAGGAAAGTGCTTTGATTGTTTATGTACCCGTATTTTTCATTTCTTCATTATGACATAAATCTTCCCATGATCAAAATATGTAATATAAAAATGTGACAGAGTGCTTTGTGCCTGTAGAATAGTTTGCTTGAGTTAGTGGAAGAGCCCATATAGTTCCCCTTTTCTCAATAAAGCATACATGTGTATAGATTTTGTTTTATGGGCTTGCTAGATCACCTTCAGAGGATTACTTTTCTGTATTGCTTATCCTTCTTTTATTAAATCAAACTTCTGATATGGCTCTTATTTGGTTGAAGGCTTGCGTGCTATATATTTTGCGAGTAGGCATAACTGATCAAATGAGTGAGCCAACTCAAAGGAGCTTTTCAGTTTTCCTTGCCAAACAGGTCTGCAGCACAGCCCAACCTGAGGATTATAATTTCCAATGCCTGTTTCATTATTATTGTTTTAACTATTTCAGTTTCTGCAGCTTCTATCTTCTGATTTTACCCCTTCCATGCGAGTAGCTGTTCTACGAACTCTAGCATATATTTTGAAAACACTTGGTGAGGTAAAATTGCTTATAATACTTTACATTGTTTCATGTGATTGAATAATCTATTCAAGTTGTTTGCTTTACGTTTGAGGGTAATATTGAAAGAAATGTTTAGTAGCACAAACGCTATGTTTCTTATATTGATTCTCTTATTGGTGATAGCATGCCTTGGTGGTGACCCTCTCACCCAAGGGAATGAAAACATAGTAGCTAGGCCAGAGATGGGTATTTTGGAGAAAGTGTTTTACAAATATTGGGTTATATCTAATGTCAGAGAATATTTTAAGTTTTATCCATAATGAGTATATTTTTGGATAAGAAGATACAGTTCCGATTGCTGAAACACAACCAATGACACCTACAGAGATTGATTAGAACTTACTACTTAAAAGCTTCAGGAACTGTTGTAACTGGTATGTGTAATTATCCAACCAGTATAAGGGACATAATGGGGATTGTTTTGGGATTTGTAAGCACACTCAGCACAGACAAATGCTATTTAGCAAATATGTGCTTCACCATAGCAGCCAGTTGCATGGTATGTTCCAGTAATGAATGGAGACTAGATCACTAGATTACGAGGTCTAGGTTTTAAGAAGCATGACTTGCTCAAGTGCTAGTGTGATTGTATTTCAAATGGAGAAATCAGGATGAGATAACTGAATATCGGTGAAGATCTGTGCAAATGATTTCCCAATCTAGCTCTAATTGCATTGGCTAGGAGAAACTTGCCTTTTGCAATTAGTGCATCATTGGTTTGTATTAATTTCTACATCTTTCAAAAATATTTCATCAACAGTAAAAGAATTATACTAAAAATTAAATTCTACAATATCCTAACCTTCTTCTTTGCATTAATTTTCGCATTATTTTTTTGAATGTTGAACCTGCTTGTATATAACAGATTGACCACTGCTGATCAAGTGTTTCGAGCATTCTGTTATCTGTAATTGAGTTTATCACAATTAGACTTCAAATGAATAACATGCCAACATATTCAACCACAGGTTCCACTTGAATTCAAGGAGGTTCTAGATGACACAGTTGTTGCTTCACTTTCATCTCATTCTCCGTTGGTAAGCTTGATAGTATCATTTGTAATGATGAGAAAAGTTCTCTTTTCTAGCCCTAACATTTGTCTGTTCAGACTGAGAGAATTGTTAGGTCATTGATGCCATTTTTCAACTGTTGAACTTGTATTTACATACTGTTGATTTAAGTTCATAGAATTGTTTGTTTATTGATGCTATTGTTCAACATATTGAACATCTGATAATCGACGCATTGTGCTCCATTTATATAGCAAGTACATTCTTGATTGTGTCTATGGAGTTATTTTACATGATGTCAATTTGGATTCATGCATTTTTTTTGTGTTGGCTGTAAGTGATAAAGCTTGATGGAATCAGTAGCTGCCTGGTTATCATATCTTGCTTTTAATTATTATGGCCTCAATCTGAGTTTCTTGTTGCTCTAGCTATATAAGCTTTCTAACAATGAAACTTTCTTTTATTTGATTAAATATTAAGCCATTCCCTTAGCTTCTGAATCACGACAATCTTGGTTACGCTGAAGTTGTTACTTTTTGATGATTTTAGTTGAGTTAGCTTCCATTAAGATATTTACGTTGTTTAGTTGGGTTAGCTTTGTATTTTTTAGTTTTTATTCGTTATTGGCAACCTGGCATTTATTGAGATAATATATTTATGGATAAGACTCATACATAGGTTTTTATTGGTTTTCTCTAACACATGCTTTTAGACTTTTAGGCGAGTTGGCCACTAAAAAGGTATTAGAGCCAAGGGTCTTTTGTTGACCCAACTTTGTATTTTGTTTTATGGCAGTTGGCAACCTGGCATTTGATTAGACTGTTTACTTGGGATAAGCCTGAATTTTGCATTTAGTTTGCATGTAAGCCTCATACATGTTTAGTGGTTATCGTTTTTTAATAGGTTGAGCTTTTAGGGAAGTTAGTCACTAAAATGGTATTAGGGGCAGGCACTTGTGTTTGGCCCATCCTGCATTTGTCAGTTTTGTTTAGGTTTGTCTTTCCTATGGGTAATTGGTTAGCCCGTTTTGCACCTGAAGAGGCATGAGGGGGAGTGTTGAATCATACATACTCCCTCCATTTAGCCTACAATGTCACATTTGAATTGAGTACAGAGTTCAATGCACTTGTTTAACCATTAATATCTCAAAATATGTACAATTAAAAATTACATAATATATATTTTAGAACTGTGATTAGATGAATATTGCAAGACCCAATTTGACTATATATATATGTATATATATATATATATATATATATATAATATACTTGCAATAAAATTGAATCAAAGTTGAACAATGAACAATGTCAAAAATTCAAAGCTGTTAAGTGTTAACGTAGGCTGGATTGAGGGAGTATTATTTTTAATGATTCTCTGTTCTCGTCTAGAGCATTTAGACAAGTTGGTCACTAACATGTGATGGAAGTGGGTTGAGATTTTTGCTTGGTCCTTGTGTAAGTGAAAGGCTAAGGTATCTCATGCCCTTTTCGTCTTTGATCAGTATAAGGATGGTGGATATAGAGATGGATGCAATAATACTTTCATTTTATAATATATGCTCGTTCTTCCTTTGAGAGAAGCTGTATTTACCTATTGATATACATTCTTTACCTTGAGCCATGGTTTTGTCTCTTTTTCTATACATCATGGGACATTTGCTTTAGGTGCATCCTTAATGGGTTTTAAGAAAGAACATTTTTGCAAGAAAACACATGCATGTGATGCAATTTTTAAAAGTTATCTTAGCAACTGCATGTACTATCTTTGATTTATGCAGGTCTTATGATTTTATATTTCTTGTTCTCCTCTGAACCAATGAAATACTGTTTTCTGATTAGGTAAGAGTTGAAGCTGCTTTGACTCTTCGTGCACTGGCAGAGGTTGATCCCTCCTGTGTTGGTGGCTTGATTTCTTATGCTGTGACAATGCTTAACGCAGCAAGAGAAATTGTGTTGTATGATAAGGTAATGATCAATTTAGCAGACTTGCATCTTCTATTTAATTTATTTGGGGATAATGTTTCTACCTGTATTAGTGGTTTTAGTTTTAAGCACCAAGGAATGTGTCATTTGATTGATGATTGAACTTACAGTGGATTGAGCTGATGCTAACAAATTCACCAAACATGATTTAAAATCCTCTACTTGTAGTGTACCTGAACTGTATACAATAATCGGACATCAGGGTCAGTCATAATTTGTATAGAAGTTGGTTCAAGGTTTATCTAATGAGTAATGAGATTGAACATTCAGTGTATTATTATGGGATTGATTGTTCTTGCTTGTCATGATATTATCTTGTCAAGTCATTTAACCTGTTAGATATCCAGGGATCCATATTTAAAAGGGAACTTGAGTCTTTACATGGGCAAGCATCAGCTTTGGCATCACTGGTGTCTATTTCTCGGAAGTTGCCCCTTGGATATCCGACCAGGTAGAGTTTTTGGGTATTCCTTTCAAACCTCCCGATAATATTGCACATGCAAAGTCCACAAGGTGTAAGGACCTGTATGCTTCTTTATGGTGCTTCTCATCAATTTTATTTTCATTGATGCAGATTGCCCACATCTGTGCTTGAAGTCTGCATGAACTTGCTGACAAAACCTAGCAGGAACCATGTAGCAGCTGCTGTGGAAAAAGAAGCTGGATGGAACCTTCTCTCTGCACTTTTGAATTCTGTGCCAAAGGAGGTATATTTTTGTCTCTGTAATTTTGCGCGGTATAATTCTAATTGTGGTTTCCCATGGATCTAGTTTCATTAATTGTAGGAGCTTCGAGATCAAGTTTTTGATATTTTAGCATTATGGGCTTCTACATTTAATGGGGATCCAAAACAACAGAAAAATCATGCACAAGACCTCGTGTCAGAAATATGGTTGGTTGATTCATACTCATTTTCACATTTCTTTTCTGCATTTGTTACTTCTGCTTTTGTGTTTGGTCTGCTGTAAATTTTATAACACTGCCAGATATTTTCTTATTTAGAGAATAGAAAGTTTTCATTTTTATAATATGTTTTTGGCAATACCTGATGTTTTTAAGCTGGAAGAAAAAGTCCAACAGACAGGGTTGTGTAAGTTAAATCATATAAAAATATGAAGGTTTTTAGAGGTTTTAGTTCTTTGAGTTGGGATGCGAATGGATTGAGAAATCAAAATAGTGATTATTGGGGGAGGAGATATGGTGGTTGGCAAGGTTTAAATGGGTTTGAACTTGGAAGAGAGTTAGATATAAGTGTGGTGAACTGGCGATTGGTGTCCCTCCCAATTCTTTCCTGAATATGCCTCCTAGAATGTTAACTTGCAGATTTTTTCTACCAATAATATGTGAAGGACAGTCCTGGGTGATATCCATTTCTTTGTAGTGTTAAAAAGCCAAAGAATGGATTGCACTTGGTTTCTGTAACACCTCCAATTCCATTTTAAAAATACAATTAGGCAGGGAGTGTTACCGCCACATCTCTTAGTCAAGCTCGCTAATGACTAACTTGACTAAGAAATGCTTAGGCTAACGGTTGAAAATGAATAACCTATGTGCCTCAATCTATGATTACGGTTAAGTACTTGACTTCTAAAGAGTTGTGTTGAGGGGATCTGGAAAGGGAGGTGGGCCACCGGTGGACGGGCCTTAATTAAGTTTATCTTGCTTCCCCTTAATTAAGCACAAATAATTCTAAGGAGCAATTTAAAACTAAGGAGAGAATAAATAAGAGCCACACTTTATTAATCTTAAAATATTGTTAAGAACATATATAATAATTTTCAGTGGGTCCTTGCGAGGGATTGTGTGTAAAGGAAGGTATCATGGAACTAAGATTGTATCCATAATCTTCTTACATCTTCATACTTCGATGGATGGAATGTTGAACATGTGTGGGAACTATAATTCCTTTCCCTTTCACTGATCTGTTGTGCTGTGGTTCTGAGAGTTCTGCAATGGAACTGATTGGTTGCAACCTGTCAACTTTGCTGTAACTGAGGCATTTCCTGCAAGTTACTTAAATGGGATGTATTAAAAGAAACCCTTTCATGCGCTTGTGATTGCTTTATAACTTGGGTGTAGTATTTTGAATGCCGTTGTGTAGCATGGCCTACTGATTTCTTGTTTATTGTTGTCCTTTTCCTTGCTCTTGGATTGAACACCTCTATTGCTTAATCATAAGAAATCATGAAATTGTTTCTTTGTGTAGTGTGTGGTCAGCTGCCATTGATGCACTTACTTCATATGTGAAATGCTTTGTTTCTTCTGATTCGGAGAGTAGAGGAATCTTGCTGCACCCAGTTCTTTACTACCTGAATCGGTACCAAGAGTTTGCTTTTTTATTCTTAACACTGAAATGCTGTTGCAGCTGCTTGTTTTGCTGCATGTTTAATTTTGAATTTCATTTTGTTTAAACTAGGGCATTGTCATATATATCACAGTTAGCTGGGAAAGAACAACCAGGAGTGAAGTCTTCAATGGACTTATTTGTGATCCGGGTGTTGTTAGCGTATCAAGCTCTGTCTGACCCATCTTTATACAAAAGTGATCATGCACATATTATTCAAATATGCAATACTCCCTTCAGGTAGTTTATCATGAAATATCTGGGAATGCTTTTCTTCCACATGTTTTATTGTTCAGGTATTTGGAAAAAAATGCGCATTGCGACCATGATAATATGCATTTCATTAGATTTTGATTGTTTTGTTATGGGATTGATGACAGGGAAGCTGCCTCATGTGATGAAAGCTCTTGCCTGAGGATGTTGTTAGACAAGAGAGATGCCTGGTTGGGTCCTTGGACACCTGGAAGGTCAATTTTTTTGTATTCATCATGTTTATTGTCTCGTGTTTCATTCTATAACGTACAAAACCATTAGCAACAACCAATCTGTAAACATCTCGATTCCCTTAATATAAAACAAAGTTCCCCATCCCCACGTTGTCCTGTCTTTTTTGAGATGCTTGAAGGAGCCTTGAACTCTCTGCTTTGGTCATTCTTTTTCCCACAATTCCCAGCCACTTGTTTCTAAATCTTCCTTTGGATGTACTTGAATTTTCATTTAGGGATTGGTTTGAAGATGAACTTCGTTCTTTTCAAGGGGGAAAAGATGGTGTATTGACATGCGTTTGGGAAGACGAACCTCCTAGTTTCCCTCAGGTAGGGGGAATCCTCAATTTTAAGGGATTTTACAGTTCAAAAAGTTTGATAAGCTATGTTTGATCTATTGTAACACCTCTTTTCTTAATGCAATTAATAATGAAGCCTGAGAATATAAGGAAGATGCTGGTGAATCAAATGCTCTTGTGCTTTGGAACGATATTTGCTTCCCAGGTGGGTGATGCCATTAATGTTTCATGTGAATATGGGAAGGCTTGTTAAGGTATATATATCTGTATATCATAAGAATATTACATGATATTCTCCATCTCTCAGGATAGTAGTGCCATGCTTTCACATCTTGGCATGATGGATCATTGCCTGAAAGCTGGGAAAAGGCAAGCTTGGCATGCTAGCAATGTTACCAATATATGCGTGGGGTTATTGGCTGGACTGAAGGTTATTTTGTGATTTTGTGTTCATTTATGCTTTCAAATGATTTTGCATTCTATCATTTGGCTCACTGCTCTGTTTTTATATCAGGCCTTACTTGCTCAACGGCGCGAGTCCCTGGGAATGGAAGTACTAAGTGCAGCTCAGGCCATATTCCAGGTTCTTATGCTGCGCCTTGTTGCTAATTAAAACTGATTTTTCAAATATGATACATCTGAATTTTCTTCCCGGATATTAAATCTTATATCATGCAGAATATTTTGGCTGAAGGTGACATTTGTGCATCACAACGACGGGCATCATCAGAAGGGCTTGGTTTATTAACTAGGCTTGGTAATGACATGTTTACAGCAAGACTGGTTAGTTGTATTGATTTTCTTTCCCATTTATTTGTCTTCCCTTAGTATTGATAATTTACTTTAATGTTTTTGTTTTTTCTCTTCCTTTTGCCTTATGACTAAGGAGCTAGGTCCCTAATTCGAGTGTTGAATTCCAGTTAGATTATGTACGCTAGGGATTCTGCACAATTCATTTATGTATAAATCTTCTTGGCGAATTTCACATTTTGATAATTGCCCGCATCGCATACCATGATTTATCAATATACCAGAACAATCTCTTTGGGTATTGTAAGATTAGAAGCAGAATTTATATCCTTGGCAGGATTTTTGAGTTCCTGGTGAATCAGGTGTCTGAATAATTATCACTTAGGTTTTGACCAGTAGTACTGAAAGTTCATTAGTTAATCATATCTTTGCATATCCAACTATTTATGTGCTTATCTTCTTTTGTTCCTTTACAAGAATTTGTGTTATCATTTTGAATAATTATAATTCCAAACAGACAAAACAATGCCTTGCTGATGCAACCGGAAATGTAGATCCCAACTATGCAGGATCAATTGCTCTGGCACTTGGGTGCATTCATCACAGGTAATCATGAGACATGCAGTAAGCTTGCAACTGAAAATCTACTCGACTGGGCAAAATTCAGAATAGCGTTTGATGCATTTTTGCATTATTTTGGTTTCACATTTTACATAAAAGATACCCTTGTCTTTCCTACACCATAAATTCAACTTTATCTTTCTATTTGTTTTACTAATTAACATCACTATTCATTTTTTCTCACACACACCACAGTCAAAACAAAAATAAAAGATACATCCAAACACCATGATAGGTCTCTTGGCCTCTTTCTTTGAACTATAACTCATACCAACACAAATAAGTATATACTCATGCATTAGTTGCTGTTACAAAAAAAAGAGCCAGTTATTCATGCTTCATGCTTTTGGTTTGGAAGTATAGCATAATAGACCTACGGTTCAATGCCTTATTGCCTTTTAACGCACGTGATTTCATAGAATTTCCTAATGTGTGAAAATTCTAAAACGACGACTATTATTGATGGTGGGGCTAGTAAATACAAATGATGCATCTCTCTGTTACTATGTTGGCTTAAGCTTTTAAGTACATTGTAATTCAACAAGGCTCCCGTGTTTAAATCTGGTCAGTCAATGGACATGAGGCTCCAACCCAAAATCAATTGGCAATGGGTGGCAAGGTTATAACGGCGAGGTTAAAACTTTGGCACCCTAAACTGCCAGGACGCCTAGGCTACACAACGCCCACCATGGCGACATTTTGGCAATACGGCGAGTATCTGTTATTATTTAATAAAATATACTACCTCTGTTCTTGCTACACAGCGCCCACCATGGCGACAATTTGGCAATACGGCGAGTATCTGTTATTATTTAATAAAATATACTACCTCTGTTCTTGATTATTTGCAACTTCTGCCTGGTTGACTGTTGATTGAGTAACTTTAACATAACCTTTAAGCGTCGTTATATATGTAATATATATAAACATAGTCAACTAAGATATTGTTGGATTCGTTTAATCACATAGTTTTAGAATATCAATTTTTTTTTATAATTTTTACTTGTGCCTTGAATTGAGTAAAATGTAGAAAAGTTGTAAATAACAGAAAACGGAGGTAATATTATAAAATATAAGATTTTAGTTATAAATCAACATTTCTACTAAACTTTTAACTTAAAAATAGAGAAGAGAGGAGAACTACTCTATGTAACATCGAAGAAAGTGAAAAGAAAGAAAGTGAGTAGGAAGACAATCTGAAAAAAATAACTACCATATTTTTAATTTTTTTCTATTTATTACTATTTTTGTTTTATTTTATTGCTATAAATTGATTTACTTGCAATTGTTTTATTTACTTGCAATAAATATAAAAGTAAAAAGTTACTTCACTAAATCATAAACTTATTTACTTGCAATAAATATAGAAGTCAGGGAAAGAAACCGTTGGTCTTCTCTTGCAAACCCGCTCATCAATCCGATCTAGACTCCAAATCCTGTGACGCAAACGGTGTGGCAACCTCACTTGGCGGCAATGGGAAACCGCTAGGACGGCTAGGTGTCGGCGTGATAGACATGATGAATGGAGTAGCCTATGTCCATATAAATAAAGGAGAATCCTATATCATATATTCATGTGATGTAGTACGCTTAACACCCTTCTCGAGATGTTTATCTTGGAAACGACAAGATACCTAACTGGGTACCCATGGCGTTAGATGATGGATATAAAGTTCAAACCCAAAACCAATTGGCAATGGGTGAACTAGCCTATTATAAACAATGGGGAATGCCATCATATATACGATGTGGGACACTTATCTTGCCATCCCTTTTTTGTGGAAGAAGTGTTTCACATGTTTCGAAATGTGACAGTTCCTGTGAGAGTGTGTTGGAGGAATTAATTAATACTGAAGATAAAGTTATACATCCTTTTATCAGCTTAAGAATCTATTTACGATTGTCATTCTACAAATGATAGGCAAATAGTTTCGGCCATGTTTGCTTATGTTGTCCTCACAAGTTGTCTTGCAACATGGACATAATGAGTTGACTATTTTGCATTGCAATTTTACCTTGACTAAACCATTGAATTCTCAACATCAATAACAATAGAATGTGGAAATGTTTTGTTGAAAGGAGCTTTTGAGAATCCCACGTCGATTGAATGATGGGATGTCAACCTGTTTATATTGTTTATATGGTTCAGGCCACTCCACTCATTGCCAATTGGTTTTGAGTTGAAAGACCACATTCTTAGTTTAATATAGAATTCTCCCTGGTTTACATGGGATGGGGGCAATCCACTCATTGCTAATTGGTTTTGATTTGGAAGCCCAAGTACCCCAGTTTAACAAGAACCAATGAGAAGAATGTCAATATATGGCCCCACAATTTTGGTAACTTTTATATAATAAGCTGAAGTGTGAGACAGGTGCAGTGACAGTGAGTGATTCAATAGTGTCAGATTCTTTGACCAGTTTATATCTTTATTACTGTTGTCATTGTCTTCAGTCATCATTGATGAATCTATCTATCCTTTAAGAGTTAATGATTAATCATATAGATGTGCATTTTCTTGAAGTTGTTAAGTCTATTATGGATGTTGTATGCAGTGCAGGAGGGATGGCCCTATCAAGTTTAGCACCTACTACTGTGAATGTTCTCTCCTCACTTGCTAAAAGTTCAATATCAAGTTTACGAATTTGGTCTTTGCATGGACTGCTTTTGACCATTGAAGCAGCAGGCTTGTCCTACACATCCCAGGTTCAGGTATGTATGCATTTTCCCTGACTTATATGCTATATTTTGTTTTCTTTGTAAACAAATTGATCTCTGTACGCCGATTTATTAGCAATGATTCAATTCAAAGACATTCATAAATTGAAGAGCAAAAAAAAAAAATAAAAATAAAAATAAAAATAAAAATCAAAATGGTAAATGTTTATAATGTAAATACATGTTGCCTCACTTGAAGGGTTGTGCTGTTAGAGAGGTATATCATTCTTAAATTTATTTAGATTTAAAGGTCTCCGACCTATCTCTGCAATGTTCATGTTAGAAGGCTTTGCATGAGGAATTCCATTTCATGTAACTATGGTTGACATCCTCACCTACAGATTTGATCTATTAGAGAGGTCAGATGGCAATCATGTTTTATATTTTTAAATTATTAGTTGCTCAGAAGGTAGATATGTTGTTCACTTTTTACTTCTGTGATGCATATTTAGATCATTAGGTGCATTTTTTTAAAAAAAAAATAAAAAAAAAATCTGTGCCTGCTGTACCAGACAAAAGTACATATTGGTGGTTGAAGGGATACAGTGGCTAGTAAAATTAAGGGTTTATAGATGACAAGAGGTCAACATATAGATCATAATTTTTTGTTAGTGATTGTTGTTGTGGAATTGATGATTTTTTGTTTCAGAGAGTTAGTATTCATGTAAGTTGTATATTTTCACTTAACTATGTTGAATTAGATGCAACACTTAAGTGAAGCTATGTCTAGAATGTTGCATCATCAATTTTTAATGTTAATCATGCCTGCTATCCTACTTGATTGGTGTTCAGGCAACTCTGGGTCTTGTAATGGAAATTATCTTGTCGGAGGAGAGTGGTTGGGTTGACCTGCAGCAGGCAGTGGGCCGTCTTATTAATGCTATTGTTGCTGTTATAGGTCCTGAACTTGCCCCTGGAAGCAATTTTTTTTCACGCTGCAAGGTTTGTATAATTTTCAATTTAGGCCATGTTTCCTTCATTTCTTTTACAGTTTTTGTATTTACTATTCTCATTTTTGACATCTCCATTTTGTGCTAATGCATTAGTTGAATAATGTTGACTGAGACTCACCTCTTCTCTACATTTTCTTTTATTTCTTCATTCTACATTATTACATCGACTGATACTTCTCATTTCCCCTGTCTCTAATAACATTGTTTCTTCTATATTGATCCACATGTACAAAGTCTGCAGTATTTACCACTTATCATTTTCGATATTCAAGTCTTTGAATATCAAAAAATTCAATATGTGACCAATTATAGTTGGCATGTACTCATGGGCTCTAGCCATTTAAGCATGGTCTCAGGTTCGAGCCCTTGTGAATGCAAATAACTGTTTTGGAGAGGTCTGCCTAAACCCACCAGTACCTCGAGGTTTCTGTTGGCGTCTAAGAGGCTTAAGCAATCTCTAAAAAAATTTCAAACATATGAAGTGTGTGTAAAATAAGATGAAATGTTAAGAAGATGCATGTGGGTGGGGGGGGGGGGGGGGGGGGGGGCAGGGGGCATACTCTAGATAAAGTGATCAACTACTTCATGAATGGTTTAAACAGAATGTAAGCCATGTAACATATTGATAGTACCGGTTACCGGAGACTAGTAAATAAGAGATACATAAAGATGGATTAATCAATGTTTATAGAATGACTGCAAATGCCATGAGACGCGTAGAAATTGAGAGAAAGGGGAAAAGAAGTAAAAAACAAATTTTTTTATGAAATGAACTAGAAATGTCCCATTTATCTAGGCTAGTCTTTGTATTTAATATCGAATACAATGGTGACATGGAACTCAGATTCCGATCTGCATGGTGGATTGAAGACGTAGATGAAGGCGGTGATGGAGATGCTTCAGATAGTTTTTATATTGACTGAATTCCTCTCTTGCTTTTGGCTCAATTAGTCTACTGAGCTCTAAACAAAATACCCTTCACTATTTTACATGCATCACCATCTATCTGCCTAGAAAATGCCCTATCTGACTCCGTACTGCTTCCCTCTGCTACCTTTTGTTTTTCACCCATGAAGAAATTGGATCTTCAGGCCTTCCTCCTCCTTGGCCCAGTTACTTCTTCCCCTTTTTCTCGTCTCTGTTAGCCCTTCTCTTCTCCATATCCTTATTCCAGTAACCTTCACCTTAGAAATCTGAAGAAAGAAGATAGACACCAGCGAAAGGGAAACTGCTGATTTCAATAAGCAATGTCAGTGAAATCAAAGACAAATATTCAGGTTTAAATTTTTAATATGAAATTGTCTTCTTTTAAGATAGATTTCTTTTAGGTGTTTTTGTCCAGCAACAAGTAAAATTTACTGAATTTATTCATGGAGAAATGCTTTTAATCTGCCATGTACACCGTAAAGCCAAAAAAAGCAGGTGTCCACCATTAGTAACCTACTTGCCTAAAACTCAACCTATTAGGAAGAGAACAGCCAAATGCATGTATGGGTGTCAACACACATTCTCAAGTGCAAGGTGGGCTAACCTTGTGTGTTACCTGGACAAAGCCTTGTGGGTATACAGGATGAGGTGGCTGGGACTCGATCAAGTTCGCCGTGACTGATACCAACCGTTTTTGGGAGGATAATACCCAAGTATGAGTCAACATTCAAAAGGTTTCTGATAGTCTATCACTGAAATATGATTGTATTCAATATTGTCCAAGGTTGAGGCATGAATTTCATCACAATTCATTTTTGTCCTGAACCACCTCAAAGCAGTAAACTTAGAAAACCTCTAGCAAATATTTAAAGATGGACGGGGAAGAGTTGGAGATTTAGCTATGTTAGTGCAGTGATATCCACAAATTGTCCCTAACCTTTATAGGCTCTGTAATTTGTTACATCAATCAAGTTATGCCGCCATAGTGGATTAATACTATCTCATAAGTCATATCATACTATGTATGCAGTGCATTCCAAGAACTTCTTGATTAATTGAATTAATAGAACAACATACCATCTAATTAGTTAACTATATTTAAATTAGCAGATTCCTACATTTTTAAATTATAATCTTTTGGTTGGCATATTCAACCAAATATGAAACATGGAAAAAAAACAATATCTAAAGTTGTTTAAAATGGTCAAACAGACATGCTTGTAATATTTTGGATTCAGAAAAGACGATAAATAACTAAGACTGTAGCAACAGAAATTGTTTGTGTTCAGGTTGAACGGAAATCTTATTTTTACCTGCTATGTAACTCTGTTAATGCATGATGTTCAACTATATTTGTAGGTTGGTGTTGCAGTATTAGTTCTTGTTTGTGAGTTGTGATCAAGATTGTGGAATATTTCCTAATTGTTGCCTTTGTTCATAGTCAGCTGTTGCAGAGATCAGCTCTAGCCTGGAAACAGCAACACTTCTCGAGTATGTCGAATCAATAATTTCATGACTCTACTTTCCATTTGTATCTACATCTTCCAAAATACAATCTGTAACTGGGTCACCCCCCTCCCCCGGCACAGTTATATTGATATATTTCTAGCTACTATGTCAAAGATACACGATTTTGTGATTTCTTTTTTTGCTTGTTATCTTGACAGGAGTGTACGCTTTACACAACAGCTTGTTCTGTTTGCACCACAAGCAGTTACTGTGCATTCCCATGTTCTTACTCTTCTCCCAACTCTGTCCTCAAGACAGGTAATCTTAAATGTTTGATGTAATGGGTTTGGAATATAATTTTTATTTTTAATCTAATAGAATCAATTATCTTGTGTCAGCCAACTCTCAGGCATCTCGCTCTGTCTACTTTGCGGCATCTTATAGAAAAGGATCCTGTAAGTAACCTTTTAAGTTTGTTTTCCTAAGCAATCTAAATTACATACCCAAACACGTTTTAGTATGCCAAACAAGTATTATGGTTCTGTCTTTCTCTATTAATTTTGTTTCAAAATATGTAGAATTGGAACTAAATCGCGATTTAGAAAATAGAAAACCATTGGAGGAAATAATATAAACATAACTAATATAAACATGGTTTTAATGCTGCAAGTCTCATGTTCGACCCCTGCCTTCACTCATTTAAATAAAATAGTATAACATGCATGGCTTTGTTACAAAAAAAAAAAAGTGTGTGCGTGAAGCATATCTGAATATTCAGCTCAGGTTTCTGTAATGTGATTAAAGTAAACAATAGCAGTGAAATTGCTGTATGAAAGCGAAATTTAAAATCCTCTGAAGTCTTCAAATGTTTTGAGATGTTTAAATTTCAAGTTAGTAGGACTATTTTCCCTGCTGATAATCTTATGGAAGTTTTGTGTGGATATATACAATATAATCTTATAATGGCTTGTTGGTGAACCAATGACAGGATTCGATTATTGATGAGCAAATTGAAGAAACATTGTTCCACATGCTGGATGAGGAAACTGATACAGAGTATGCTTATTCTTATAGTTTGTGTAATGCTGTTTTATTTTTGTTTCACATGATTGTGATGGTCAAGTCATTTATTTGTTCTGTTATACAGCAGGCAATTGTACTGTTCTATTACCTTCATATATGATATGTATATGTGTGGAGTTACTCAATGAAATATCTGTCAGATTATTCTCATGACAGGTTTTGTAAAATGCAGTCGTGTGTTACTGACTCCCTTGTTTAATGCAATGCTATTAGAATTTTTTATTTGACTTTGGATAGATAAACGTAAAGGTAATCAGTGACAAACTCATGAGTCTTTAGTGATAAAAAGTAGATCCCATCTTGATGAAGAGTTATGAATATACTTCCTCCGTTCCTTTTCAATTGACACGGTTGGGGTTTTGTCACTGTTCATTGAGTAACTTTGATTCGATTTTTTTAATACAATTATATAAGATAAATATAGTCAAGTGAGATCTTGTTGGATTCGTCTAATCACATAGATTTAGAATATCAAATTTTATAATTTTTGCTTGTATGCAATTTGAGTTATTAAGGATTAAAAATGTGTATTGGATGCGTGAAACGTGTGTCGTGGCAAAAAGTAAGGAACAGAGGTAGTATAACACAAGTGCAAAAGGTAATTTTCCACAACTCGATAAGGTAATTACAGATATGAATAAACTATTTCTACCCTAATGTGGGTAAGTAATTTGTATAGATGATAGAAAATCAAGGTAATACAATATGTTAGCTGTACATGTACAGCATGACAATCAGGGGGTGTTGGGATTTGTTTTTGTTGTATTTATTCAATCAGTAATTCTATGCTACTCTGATTGAACTTTGAGCATTCTTTGAAGTATAGGATGTTAATGGCTGCCTCGCTGAATTGGTTTTGTGGATGAATTTCTGTGATAAGTATTACTTACATGTGTAGCATTGCCAAGGGGTGTTAATTTAATTCAAACCAAACAAAACCAAAATTTGGGGAAAATGCTAAACTAAACCAACTTTTTTTGGTTGATAAAATATATTACTAATATATGAGATAAAAATAATATACGTATACTATAAAATAGCCTTGGGCCCTATTACCACCGAAAAGAAAAATAATATACATATACGTATTTTATTTTATTTTTTCGAGAAAATTGGTTTTAGTTTTTGGTTTTCTTCAGTAAAACCGAAAACTGATTTTTTTTTTTTATTTAAAAAGATGAAGCTGACAATCATTTGGTTAAAGCTGAAATTTCAGTTTCAGTTCAGTTTGGTATGGTTCACCAAACAGTGCACTCCCCCCCGCATTGGCAATGTGAAAGCATAGTAATAATTTGTTAGACACTCTCCACTCAGAAGCCCTTAGTTGAAGTTGGAACCTTTCTTGTTTTGCCAGAATGTGACACTACCCTAGGTGGTTAAAATGTTCAGAGATATTGTAATCAGAAGCCCTTAGTTGAAATTGGAAACTTTCTTGTTTTGTCAGAATGTGACACTACCCTAGGTGGTTAAAATGTTTAGAAATATTGTAATGCGTTTAACTTAGGATTACTTGAGCTGCTTGAGAATACGATGTCTCATAAAGCTTAACTACCTGTTGCCATCATTCTATTCCTCTAAATTGTTTATGATGATGCTCAAATATTAGTTTCTGTTGGACATGTGCTTGATAGTTAGGTTTGCACTTGGTCTTATATATTGTCCTAAAAGTAATAAAGGAAATTTGACTTCTTTTTATTTTTTGTATCTGTATTTTTATTTTATTTTTTCTCCAGCATTGCCAATTTGGCACGTGCAACGATTATGAGGTTGCTTTATGCATCATGTCCATCACGTCCCTCGCGTTGGTTGTCAATATGCCACAACATGGTAACTTCCTTGCCTACCACTAGTGTATGGAATATGCAATGCGATACTTGATTTTTTTCCTACCCTTAGCTTCTAAATAACTTTGGCTGAAAGTTTGATGGTAATTGAATAAATACTTCCTAAAACGCTTTTATGATAAAAATACATCTCTTCCAATATAAAACCTCTTCTATGTTTCCATATAAATTAATCATTATTTGATCCTCATCTCTTTCAATTCATATTCATGTGTTTATTTTATCTATATACACCTAACTAAAACCATTTTCAATAGTTGTGCATTATGAAACTTTTTTTGTGGGGATGAAATTCATATAGATTCTTTCATCATCATCAAAACGAAGCACGTCCAATGCAAACTCAGATGATTCTTCAAGCGGCCTGGATGGTGTGAAAAGGATGAATTCAGGGGAAGATGATGAAAATATGGTTTCCAGCTCTAGCTCAAACTTTTCAAGAGATAAACACCTCAGATACCGCACGAGGGTCTTTGCTGCTGAGTATGTTACCACATGCACCATTGTACCTTCTAATTAATTCTGTTCAGTTATTAATTTTTAATTAGGGTCATTAGACTTCTTATCTGAAGAGAACTGACTAATAAAGAGAACATGGTGTTTAAAGAAAAATATTACTAGATACAAAAATTAGGAAGACTTGCTCTCTCTTGTCACGGGAAGATTAAATTCTTATCCTTGTTCTAAGCACATATGTGATCTCCCATGATGTCTTGCTCATACCTGGTTGTTCATTAAGGTTGTTGATTTAAATTATGGGTTCATTAGATCATGTCAGCCCAAGTGCGTGCCTAACAGACTTGTGACAGCTGTCCAGTTTATTGCATTGTAGGAGATAAAAAGAATACGACACTGTAGTTGAATCATTCAGTTGGTCTTTTAAATTGTCAAACCAAAACTATTTAAAAAAAATATTATACATAAAAATGAATTTTATTATTTTAAATCCATGTGATACTTTCAATTCAAATACACCCTAAATTTGTGTATTTGTGGATAATGTATTTCCCCACAATGCAGTACAGCTTGTGTAGCCTGGCATGGATAAATTGACATTTGGGAGTTATTGTGGTATTTCCGTGGGAGTATGGGACATGATTTTCCAAATTAACGATTTATTTGACCTTGCAGTTACTGCTTAATCAGAAGGAAATATTCTGATAATTTCACAAGACAAATGCATTGGAAATGTTGTACTAATATCAATGTCACCCTCAGAAGAAGTGTGGGTTTATTGAACTAATGCATCATTTTAATCACATTTTGTAGCATGAAATTAATGTTGTAAGAACTAAGGTATCTATAGGTTGCTAGATAAAGGCGAGTCTTCATTTTGTTTGCTATGATGATTTTCATTAGCATGTGATTGAACTTTAGGTGCTTATATCATCTTCCTGAGGCTGTTGGAGAAAATCCTGTTCACTTCGATCTCGCACTGGCAAGAAGACAACCTCCCAAGGGGTCTATTTCTGGAGACTGGCTTGTTCTTCAATTACCAGAGCTGATTTCTCTTGCTTATCAGGTGCTGAGTAAAACATATTTATTTAAATATGTTATTGAACAATTTATGACTTGCATATTGATGTTTACCACATAACCTCTTGTAGATAAGCACCATTCAGTTAGAAAAAATGCGTCCGATTGGTGTCTCACTTTTATGTACCATTATGGACAAGGTATTCCCCTTATGATTCAACATTTGTTCATGACTTGAGATATAACAGGAATAATGTTGCAATAAATTTGTCTAATTTATCATGTTGTACTAGTTACTCAACAATTTTCTGGTAGAAAACTGAATGTGTACAAGTGATGCCCATAGTTCGATTGGTATGAGTATGAGAAAGATCTGTAAGATAGCACTTCCTCTGTTTTTTAGGTGTTACAATCATTTGGCAATGATTTTGTCTAATGATCATGTTGTAAGAGTTAGTTGACAATTTTCTGTTAGGTACTTTTTCTGTTAGGTACTTAATACTTCAATTGATATGGGTACGTGAAATATCTGTAAAAAGGTACTTCCTCCATTGTTTTTCAAGGTATTACGTTTAGATTGTGAAAGAATGTATTCTATTGGTGAGTGAAGAGAGAATAAGGTATTTGTTAATAGAGGGAGAAAAGTTACCAAGGTATTTGTTAATAGATTATTGCAACACCTATTTTTCAAACAGACCAAACGGAAAATGTATTAAGGAAAAAAAAAGACTAAGGTGGTATTAAAACTATTGTGTGATGACTTGCATAGTTGAAAGGACCGTTTCAGTGGTTTATTCTCTTATTTAAATATAGTAGTCAGCCACAGATTTGAGTACAGTTTGAGATTAGAATGTATGTTTAGGACTTTAGGTCCTTGTCTTTATTTTAAGTAAGTAGTGTTGCTGCTTTTATAAAGGCTGAGTCAACATAACAAGGAAATGTTGAGGTTTGGATGGCTTTGACATCTGTGTTTGATATTTGCCCACTCTTTAACGTGTCCAATATAAGTCAACTGTGAGTAGTTAGTTGTGCTCAGTTTTGTCTTTGGTTGTACATATGCTTGATAAGTGGAGCCCAATTAGACTATCTCATCAAATGCCAATCTATGTTTGTAGTAGTTTGTTCATTTTTCAGCACATTCTATACATTCTTCTAGGACCAATTACATCCCCCAAGCAAACTTGCATCAAGGTGGCTTTGGCAACCCATAGACATTATGCACAACTGCATGCATACTTTTTATTCTAGCAATTCTTACATATCTTGTCCAAGGACCTACACTCTCCTTAAATTAGAGGTGGCAATGTTTTTATACTACCCAAAACTGGACATGAAACCAATACGTTGAAAAGCATTGGGTAAAGATCAAATAGGTTGCGGTTTTCGAACATTTTCAATTCATTTGACACATTTTATGAATTAATAATTTAATATATATTATTAATAGTTCAGTACTGTATAATTACATTCATATTCACACAACCACACTCTCTAGTCTCCATATGATATTAAAAATTTTAATATAAAAACATTGTGTGATGTACTCAAATCTAATTTGTTGCATTTTCATGACTTTATAGGGGTTGTATAAAATTTAAATTGTATTTTTGTTTGTTTCTATATGAATTGTATGTTCTTAAGAAATTCTATGTTTGTTGAATTTTTATTTTTATTTTTTAATGAAATGAAATGAGTCAAATGGGTCACCTGCCAACCTGAGGCGGGTTGGGTTTGGTTTTGGAGGTCTGACTTGTGATGGGTGAAAAGATCGAGTTTGGGTTCATAGTTCTATTATTATACTCGGATCTCAGCCCTACTGGCCAACCCACAAACATGATGTTGCCACTCCTTTGAGTTTTTTTACTCGTTCTGAAAACTCTCCTCACCAGTTTTGTTTGCAAATTTAATTTACAGATCAATGCTAAATAATTATGACAAAGTTGGAGCTGTATTGCGAAAAGTCCTTCATTGATATAGCACTTATCCTTTCTTTCCTTTCTTAGTTTGCAGCACTTGCTGATCCTGAGCTACCTGATCACCTTCTGCTGGAACAATATCAGGTCTGCTTCCATGTCCTTCACGTCTGCTGGGCAATATTTGTAGCATTAACTACGGAGTTTTTTCAATGATTTCTACTGAAATTCTTTTAATGGCACATTGCTGTTTTTGTTTATTGCATTTTATCTGGTTTTTAAAATGTTGACTTTAGGCTCAATTGATGTCTGCTGTCCGGAGTGCATTGGACTCTTTGTCAGGTCCAATTTTATTGGAAGCGGGTCTGAAACTAGCCACTAAGGTAAAACAGAATTTTCAAGAATGCTTCATCATCTCTCTTTTATAATCTTGTATGTTAATATTGATTATGCTGGCCTGACATAATGGAATTCCAGATGCTGACTAGCGGGATCATTAGTCGAGATCAAGCTGCAGTGAAGAGAATATTTTCATTAATTTCACATCCATTGGATGATTTCAATGATCTTTACTATCCATCATATGCGGAATGGGTCTCATGCAAGGTATTTTTTTATTATAGCAAATATGTTTTATTATAGAAATGCAATAATGTATATTCTTCTGGACATTAATTGATTTTGCAAATTAAACTAGGTGGTGAAGTTAATGAACTCCTCCATATGATATTTTTTCTTTTTTGCTTCTGTGATATCAGATCAAAGTACGACTCCTCACAGTGCACGCTTCTCTCAAATGTTACCTGTTTGCCTTTTTAAAGCAACAAGGTGATGAAATTCCTGATGAGTATCTAGCTCTATTGCCCTTGTTTGCAAAAAGTTCAAGCATTTTAGGGACATATTGGCTTTCCTTTTTAAAGGACTATTGTTTTATTTGCTTCCGCCTGCAACCGGAAAATGTAAGCTTGAAACTAAACTTATTTAAATGCTTTAAATATTGGGGAAAGCAGATTGCTGTAAAAATGAAGATTGAGCCTTTACTAAACCTTTACTTTCTTGGCTCCGTGACTCAGTGGAAACCATTTCTTGATGGAATTCAGTCATCCGTTGTGTCAATTCAGTTGCAGCCATGTCTCGAAGAAGCTTGGCCTGTGATTCTGCAAGCACTGGTGTTAGATGCAGTTCCTGACAATTCTGACATGAATGAATCCTCCACAGAAGAAAGATCAAACAACATTCCGTCTTCTGGATACAGCATGGTTGAGTTGAAATTGGATGATTTTCAGTTTCTCTGGGGTTTTCTACTTCTAGTTCTATTTCAGGAACAAGATCTTAACGGCAGTGATCATATCATACCTGCCTGTTTTATCAAATCAAAGTTTGGCAATGACATCGCAGATGATAATTCTAATTCGATATCTTCAAAGTTGAATGGAATTTTCTTTCCTGTGTTTCAATATATGACCACGAAAAGATTCTTCAGTTCTGGATTCCTCAGTTTGGATCCTTGCAATGAATTACTACAGGTACTTGTGAATTTATAGTGTTTGTTTCAATGAACTGTGTTAACTGAATATCTCTAGTTGGTTGTCCGATATTTGATCTTTTATTTATTTAATGTTTCTTGCTTTATGTGCATATTGGACTTTGATTAAATTCTGTTACATTTGAATGTGAATTTTATGGTTTGAACAAATGAACTTGTTTAATATATTCTTCATTAGTGTTGGATCCAGTCTTCATATCTTCCTAAGATTCTTTACTAAATGGACAGGAAATGCATGATTTCAACATTTTTGGTTAGTTTGACCCCAATTGATGGCATATCAAATTTGTGATGTTTTTAGTAATTTATGCTAAATTCTAGATCTCATAGTGCTTACGTTTTAGTACTGTAATTATCAAGAAATATATGAAACTATAAGCTTCAATTTAGCATAATCCTTTCTTGGAGTTTATGCAGAGAGTTTTCACTAAAGACATATTGTATGGATTATTGTGTGTTGTAAGTAGAAATAACATAAAATTTCCTTCAAACTGCTATATGAATGAGAGACATCGGCTAAACTCTTTTCATCTCTTTGATTGTTTCTTTATATGACTCTGGTTGCAGGTTTTTTCATATTTAATTTACAGGGAAGATTCATGGGATTCTCTTGCTGTCTATTTTCTGTCACAGGTAAGGATCCCCTTTTGTTATATTTGCATATGGGAAAGGAAAATGAGTCCGATAGGGAGTAGGGACTCTAGCCTAATTGTAGTTCTGCCAATGAAGTTTCGTTGTTGTATTGGGCAAGCACGCAAACTCAGAATAAATACTTGAACTAGTTAACAGACTAATTATTGCCTTGTTTAGAAGCACAATTTTCTAATGAGTTTTGTACTAGATTGAGCAATCTTTAACTACATCTAAGGTCTACTAGGCACCACTGTAACCACCTGAATAGTTTCTTGCTTTGTTCTAAGATGTGATACCTTGGATTTTGCCCGGCATTTGCAGGTTATTCAGAACTGTCCCAAAGAGTTCCTTGCAGTGGATAATTTTGCCTATGTGGTGGCAGAACTGTGTTTGACTTCTCTTTTCAAAATTTCCTTGGAGTAGGTAACTGTATCCCATGTTTTAATTTTTAAAGCTCTGGACTAGTAATGGCTGACATGTTGCTTTAAATGCAGTGTATATGTTACTTCTCATCACCCTTCAGAATGGGAAAAAACTATTGCTGTCCCACTTATTGCTTCTTCAACGCTATTGGAACGCCTAGAAGCTCAGGTATATTTGCTCATTTCTGGAAATAGCCTTTGTATATCAGCCCGAAGTAAGAAAAATATTGATGAGCCGAAACTTACCCTCTGACCCTTTTTGTGTTTAAAACTGTCACTTATTAGAAACTTGGTCTTGATGCAGATGCAGCTGAATTTATTCCTTCCATTTCTCTTGATTGGTTACAAGTTCATTGGAGTGGCATCAACAGAGATGGCTCTTTCAAGAATTAATGAATATGTCCAGACTATTGTTTCCTCTTTGAAGAGATTAGGTAAGCAACTGGTAACATAGTTACATGTGAATGCTTAAGGAAACACCATGTTCATCAGCTCATTAAAACAATACTTTCTGTGCATTGACAAGGGTCCATCATGACCCTGTAAGCATTGGAAGATTCACTTCATGACTGTATGCTTTATAGCTGTAGCGCCTGTTAACAACTGTTCTACCAATATTTTCGTGGTTTTTCCATTATTTGCTATTTAGTAAGCCACTATGTGTAGTTGATTTGCTGTATTTTCATTATCATGAAATCATGCCCATCACCAGCTCTATTATTACCTTCCTTATGTTTCTCTGTGAATAAATAATGCTGGTTGCCTTGGAGACAATCTAAAAATAAAGAAATGCAGTTCATCTTTTGAGTGTATTATGATGTACTCCAATGAAAAACCATTTTCAAATGCTAGAATTTAATATTGATTCCTGCATATGCAACCTTCAATGGTTGTTTTTGAGGACAGTTAGCTCCTGTTTAAATTCTTGAGTACCAGTTTCAGTCAAATTCATCATGACCCGAAATTGGAGTTTCTTGTGCTGGGTGCTAGAAATGGTTCTTCCAGCCTCTTCCACATGGTTTTTACTTGTGTTTCTTTTACATGTTTGTTTAACAAATTCATTAAAGGATGTCCTACCTATGATGTGCTCATTTTGCCTATCTCTGGATTAGTTGAGTATCATTATTTCTGATGGCAGTTATATATAACGGAGGTAAAAAAAAAAAAAAAAAAGATAATTTCAATCCGAGGTAAATACTTTTCTCTGTGAGTGGTTATATAATATTATTCTTTTGTGTTTCCTGTCGTCTTCTTTATTCTTTCTTTTTATATGAATATGCTCTTTTGACAAATTCTAAAGAAATGTTTGAAATGATATGAATCATCTGGAAGCTGTAGATGTTATTTGGCACACAATGGCTTGAATAACATGGTGTCTGAATCAAGGTGTCAAATCTCTTTTTGCAGGCAAATTTGAACTTGGGGCTGATGGCATTGAGCAATTGGTATCGTTAACTGGAGCTTGTCTACAAGCAACTGTTACTCTGTCTAGTGGCTGTGTGCAGGCAATACATTCACAGGAAAACAAGAGGTCCAGCTTGCACAAGGTGCTGCTCCTGAAGCTTGCTTGTTCTGTTGAACAGCTATTTTCATTTGCAGCTCTAGTTTCTGATCTTGAGGTTCCTGGTGAAAGCAAAGAGCGCAATCCTGTCCTATCCAGCATGTTGCATCTTAGCATTCAGAGCATCCAGGCTATTCTCAGGGATTCTGACATGCAGGTGATTGTGTTGTGAGATGCCAGAATGTTTTGAAGTATTCACATTCAAACTATTAATGAGAAGTTTTCATGCAGATTCTAGCAATTGGTTTGCAAGTTGTGAAAGCCATGCTTCAAAAAGGAATGGCAATGGAATCTAATTATTTCTTAATTTTCATTGTTGGGGAGCTCATTGAAGATTTGTTTGTCATAATTCAGAAAATATTGGAGGTAATACCTTGTGAAATAGAGAAACATAAACTTCTCATTGGGATCATTTTCTGAGGGTTTTCTGCTATTGATTGCAGAACCCAATTACAAGAGAAGACGCTGCTGTTGCTGGGGAATGTCTGAAAATCTTGATGCTTTCCCAAAGTCTGTCAAAAGAAAGTGAACATAAGAAGGGTTTAATACATCTGTTTTTGGAAGCAATTCTCATGATTTTCTCGACATCTGATGGTTTTCAATCTCAAGTAATGCCTACTCTTCGAAGTCCTTGAGTTGTTTGCCATGCATATAAATTTCCACTAATCACCAGTCTTTGTTTCAGGAAGCTAATGATTTGCGAAATACATCCTTAAATTTTGTTTCACAACTTGCACAAATTCCAAGTACAGCAGCTTACATCAAGGATATTCTGTTAGCAATGCCTACTGCTCAAAGACAAAGGCTTCAGGTTATATTTCCCCCACTGTTAGAATTTGTTAATCGTTCAATGAGTCAAAGATGCTTGTTTTGTCACATTATCAGTCAGTATTTGACTCTAACTAAATTATACCCTGGTGGCCATCCTATTAGTTTAGCAGATATATCATGTTCAGATTTTGTATTTTTGCCAGTGGGGATGCAAAAATATGGGGATGGGGGTTTTTCAAAATCCGGGTTAAGGTTGCTAGAAAATCAAAGCCCTTATTTTCTGCAATGTCACCAATTTTTTGGATGCCTTCTGTTATCAGTGCTGATTATCATGGTCAAAGAATACAATGGGTTGTTGATTGTGTTAGGCATATACTATATCTTTTTCTCCGATCCTTTACCGTGATGGTACTGAAGAGTTAATGATGGGAGAATATGAGGTTGTTCTGACCATGGTATATGTTCTATTTAACTTATTTGGTCTAATGTCTGTGAAGCCCATGCTATCAAACTAAGAAATTGGAATGCACACTCCTGATTTCAATTTTCATGCTTTCAGGACATAATCCGTGCTTCTGTGATTCAAGATAAAAATCCAAGGCCATTACCCACTGGATCACCATTAGTCATAAAGTTACCAACGCAAGTGGTGCAAAATGAAGAGAAAACTTTCTTCCCATTACAACCTCCAAAGGAATCAAGCGACAGTCGGACAAAAGAGGAATACGAAGAGGAGAGAGAGGAAGAGAATGACGAGGAGGAAGAGGAAGAGGACGAAGATGATTGGGATACTTTTCAGTCTTTTCCAGCATCTGGAAATGAAACGGCCCCAGCTTCAGAATCGTCAGCCCCCATCCCAGCAGATATCAGTGCTACAGACTGTGACTTAATAGAGCCTGATGAAGCTGCAAGTGAGTTTCAGGTTGCAGACAGTAGCATTCAAATGGAAGTACATCGTAGTCCTGATGATGATTATAGTACCGGTCAGCAGAATGAAGAAATGGTTTCAGGCCATGACGATGATGAGTTTCCCAATATCCACGCCGAAAATGTACCAGAAACACAGTTGGAACCCAGCAGCGAAAATGATCAGCCAACATCAGATAATCAGCCTGTAAATAGCACAGTTTTACATGACAACCCATCCCCATCAGACCAGCACCAACACGAGGAGTCTTCCCATGACGATGAAGTGGATGAACAGCACCTCCTTGATCCAAAAACTACAGATTTTTCTGCAGAGCCTACTGAGCCTTCTAATGAGCACCATCATGAGGCCATCAACATTACAAACGAGGGCATTTCTGAATCGATCAATGAGCAAGGAAGACTGGCAATATCAACGACTGATTCTGAAGCTTCCACCACTGTTGAGGATTCTAACACGGAGCACCACAGCAAGACACCAGAGAACTCAAGCCCAGCGAATGCTAAAGATGTCGAAAACAATGATGAAAAGTTGCCAGAGAATTAGTTTACATAGAGAACCTGGAGATGCTGAAAAGTTGCCAGAGAATTAGTTTACATAGAGAACCTGGAGATGCTGCATTTGTGTGGGGTGAAATATCGGTGGTGGTTAGGCAACCGTGGGTGTATTTTTTTTTTGTCTCTATTTGGCCTTCTTTTAGCTTAGAAAATGTCATATTGTTGGCAAATGAGTATTTTATGACACCAAATCGTTTTGAGGTGATTTTACTGCATTTTGAATGTAGATATTAATGATCCAGATTTACAAATAGACTCAAAATTTAATGGTTGCCATCAGCGCTGCTTTTGATGATGCTGAAGAATGAAATAAGATGATATTTGACGGATAAGTAGGTTGAAGAATGATTAAGTCTCATCGTTTGTGGAATCTTTGTAATATTTTTACGAACTATATACTCTCTGTCCACTTTGCATCCATTTTGATTACTAAACGAGAAACAAATTTGATTATAAAGTGACAACTTTATATTAGCCAGTTTAATTATTAAATAAGATAAGATACAAATTTGATTACTATAAAGTATAAACAAACAAAAGTAAACAAAAAGAGCATCATCATATACATGTGGAAAAAAATAAAACTTAAATGTATATATATATTTTTTGTAGGAGCCATTGCAAGCCTGGAAGGTGGTGGGAGTCGATGCCACACAATTACAAATGGGAATAAAAGAAAGGGATAGGGGGAATCGAACATCCAACCTTCGGTTGGAAGTTAAGGGACTTAACCATTTGGGCTAAATCCTCGATAAATATTGGAATTTAGTATTGTTTTTACTTTCTTGTTTATACTGTAAATGTTAAGAATATTTTCTGCATTTAGTGTTAGAGAGGATCATTATCGAGTTTATATTCAATTTTATGAAATCAAATCTTAAGCTAAATCAAACTAAAAATATTTATAATAACTGAGAAAAAGTGTGATGGTGCGATGTGTACTGTGGGCCTGTCCTGTGGCCCAATAAAAAATAAGTATACTGGTCGTTGGGAGTCCGGAAATTGGAAAACCTCTCCCTCTTCTGCGATTTACGATGGAGCAAAGGAAGAAGAAGAACCCGCCAAAACCCTCCTCGACCTTACCCGGATCCGAAACGGATCCACTCTCCAGCATCTGGTCCTTCATCACCTCCAGGGGCACTATAGCATGGTTCTCCTGCATTTCCCTCTTCGCCGTTCTGATTCGCCTTGCCGTCGCCCTACACCCCTACTCCGGCGCCAACACGCCGCCTATGTTTGGAGACTACGAGGCGCAACGCCACTGGATGGAGATTACCCTCAATCTTCCCCTCAGGGATTGGTATCGGAACAGTACCGTCAATGATCTCGGCTATTGGGGCCTCGATTACCCCCCTTTAACTGCGTACCAGAGTTACTTCCATGGACTTCTGTTGAAATTCTTTGATCCTGCATCAGTTTCGCTCCTCACTTCGCGTGGTTACGAGTCCTACATTGGGTATGCTGATTATTGTTAATTTAAGTCAGTGATCTTTCTCGTTTAAATGTTCCCCCTGTTCTATTTTCATTCACCATTTTCTGTTAATGATATCGTTAGGTACTTAGGTATATCCAAATAGTTCTGTTATTAATTTTCTATGGTTCCTGATGATTTTTTTTAATAAATCCACTATTTACAAGGGGAATTAGGGGAGGATAAGGGGTCGTGTGGATCGAACCCAACCCTTGGGTTGGGAGGCAAAGGTTTGATAACTAAGTCAAACCCCTTTCCGCATTGACTGAGATAAAAGGACATAATCCTGGATGTGAAGAATAAAATCCAAATTGGTGTGAGTTAGCATATTTAGGTATTTTAGATGTCTTTGTTTGAAGGTAACAGGATTGGCACACTAAAAACTTGGCCATACTTTTCTACATTTGTTGAATTGCGGTAGGATTGTTGATATGCTCCACAAAAAAGTTATAGAGGCTTGATGAAAAGCATTAGATTGGAATTGAAATGTGTGACTTTTTCCACTCGGATCGCAATAATTAACACAACCCTGATTGTTCTTAGTGCATTTTCGTGATGTTTTTGTGTAGGAAGCTTTTGATGAGGTGGACGGTGTTGATGTCTGATTTGATGACATTCTTTCCTGCAGTCCTTTACTTTGTGTCTAAGTATTACTCTGAGAAACTTGCAGAGGATAAAAGCTGCAAGGCATGGCATTCTGTAATGATATTGATGAACCCATGTCTCATTTTGATTGATCATGGCCATTTTCAGGTATAAAGCGATATATACCTAAAAGCTTGTGATTATGTGTTGATGACTATTTTCTTTCCCTCACATTTTCATTTCTCTTTCTATTCCCTTGATTGTTTTTATTATTTTGTGTCAGTACAATTGTATTAGTTTGGGGCTAACTGTTGCTGCTGTTGCGGCTATTTTATGTAATAACGATCTTTTCGGCTCCTTGCTTTTCTGCCTTGCTCTCAACCACAAACAGGTGATTTTCTACTCTTAATACGATTAAGACAATTGATTGATGTTTTTCTTTGAGATTTCATCCATGATGTAAAGTTATGTTTATATTATCTTGTGGGCTGTGGCACAACACTGTGCTATGATTTTTATTTGTTATAAACTCGAATTGCTAGTGCAGACAGAACATTCCAGCATTTTACTCCCTAGGTTTTCTTCTAGGATGCCCGAGAAAGTAAAGTATAGGCAAACAACTGGCCCAAAAGCTCCTCTTAAGCCTAGTTTGGTGTTCTTACCTAGTTTGGCTTGACCTGTAGGTAGAATCATTGTGGTCAGCTCATACATATCAGATGCCGATTCAGAGATTCTGGTTATATCTGTTTGCATTTGGTGCCTTCCACGATGATTGTTTAGTCTCTGCTTGTTTGAGCTTTGCTAATGTGGGACTTTTGTTTCAGTCATAGCAAAAAAGAGTGTGCATTGCTTTAATATAACTGGCTGCATCATCAAAAATCTATTTAACTTTGATGCTATTAATGGGAGATTATTTAGAAGTTCAGATACTCTTCATCTATATCTCTTGCATCCTTTTTGAAGGTGGTTTCTTTCTTGAAGGTCATTATATCTGAAGTCAATTATAACTTTCATGGAATAGGGCTGCAAATGCCCTTGGACATGGTACTATAGGAATTGTAGATTAATTACCTCGGCAATAACTTCTGTCTTGGAGAAGAGTTGCTACCCTACTTATCTATATTTTTGTCTCTCTGTGAATCACTTCTCCCCTTCTTTGGATTCAGATGAGTGCGTATTATGCACCTGCCTTTTTCAGCTATCTTTTGGGCAAGTGCCTTAGGCGCAAAAATCCACTGTTTGAGATTATAAAACTTGGTTTGGTGGTGCTGGGGACCTTCGGTCTTGTTTGGTGGCCATATCTGTATTCCATTGATGCAGTTAAGGAGGTAAACATATATTTTGTTATTAGTTTTTTTCCTTTACCAGTATTTGAATTTTTAATATGTACAGGTGACAAAGCAATTTTCTTTGAGGTTGCAAGTACACCTTTGCCATATATTGGGTACAATCTTTTTATTAAATTTTTATGCTGGGAAAATAAAAATCATTTCCACTTTCCTAAAGCTGGAAGACCCATAAACCCTCCACCACAGTTTTAGATGAAAATCAAATTCAATTCCCAAAATGAATGATTTTCATCTTGAGGCAGATCACTTGTTTCCTGTATTTTTCTTCTCAAGAGACGGTGTATTGGAGTAAGTTTGCAAAGAAAATCTGTACTGAAACCTGAAGGGAGAAATTTTCTGTTAAAATTAAACTGAAGAATGATAAGAATGAAAGTCTCTCAATGGATTCATTAAGGACCACAAGCTGAATGGTTGAAGAATTTTGAGTCCCATGAGAGACCACAAAAATTAATGTGAGTTGCAAGAACTATGGGAGTTGTTCTTTTGCTTATCAATAAAGTGGATAATGACATGTATGTGAAGGAGATAGATCTGGTTGCAAATTTTGTCACCTGAAGTTAGTGCTTTGTTGCACCCCTGAATGTAATGAGTTATTGTAAGGGGATCCTTATATATTTTTCACTTTGAATATATATCCTTGCATAAACTGAGCCAACTAATGGATATTTTATAGTAATTGTTTAATGTACCTTCCTTGTTTAATGGATATTTGAAGTTAGTGCTTTGTTGCACCCCTGAATGTAATGAGTTATTGTAAGGAGGACCTTATATATTTTTCACTTTGAATATATACCCTTGCACAAACTGAGCCAACTAATGGATATTTTATAGTAATGGATATATCCTTGCTTATCAAAAAAATATCTTGTATTTGGTGACTGATATTTGAAATCATTTACTGGAACAGGTTCTATCCCGCTTAGCCCCTTTTGAGAGAGGCATATACGAGGATTATGTGGCCAATTTTTGGTGTGCCACTTCAATCATTGTAAAGTGGAAGAGATTGTTCTCCACTGAATCACTGAGACTGTTCTGTCTTGCTGCAACAACTTCAAGCTGTCTTCCTTCTATGATTCAGCTCATATGGTCACCAACCAAGCGCGGATTTCTTTATGGATTGCTGAACTGCTCTTTTGCGTTTTACCTATTCTCATACCAAGGTACTGAAAGAAGCATTTTGTGCTGGATATCTGTCTCTTTCTTTTTCATTTTTTTTGCTTCCCCCCATTGATTCAATGTTCTGTAATGTTTGGTTTTATTGTCCCAGTGCACGAGAAATCCATTCTGCTTCCCCTTCTGCCAGCTAGCTTTTTATCCATGGATGAACCATTTATTTTCCAGTGGTTGATATATCATGGTTTACTCTCCATGTTCCCTCTCCTGAAGCGCGACAAATTAGTACTTCCATATGCGTCTATATATTCCCTTTTCACCCTCCTCTACTACACGCCCCGTGGAAGAATTGATTCAAGAGAGAATGACTCATTTTCACCCTTACTGAAATCACTCGCATTAGGCTGCTCTCTTTTGCTTCACTTGATCTACTTGACCGTGACCCCTCCAGATAAATACCCTTTCTTATTTGAAGCAATGATTATGATATTCTGTTTTGCGCAGTTTGTTTTGATTTTTGTGTATCTAAACACAAAGCAATGGGCACTTTCAAAGACTTCCCGAGCTGTCCCCAAGAAGAAAAGCCTCTAATCCTTTTAGGATTATTATTAAATTGGTAAAAACGGAGATTGACTAATCCAGAATTTGAGTGGTAAGCAAAAAAAATTCCTGGAGGCCACTTGACTGGTCTACACGTGTAAACCTGCTATTGATGATCGAAATTGCATTCTTGTGTAAACCTTGTAATCTGTATTAATCAAGTTTTGTTATACAAATGTTATAAATTGCATCTCTAGTTCTACTTACCTATTCTCTTCTAGAAACGTTTAAACTTAGTTGATCACAAGTGCTCATCATCTTTTGTAGTGTCTTTGTGCAATACTCATTTGATATGATATCCCAATATTAACTTACATTTATTTGGTTATTTTGTGTACACATCAGCACATTGACTGACTTGCAAATTGCTGACAGTTTCCGGTTTTAGAATACAATAAAACTGTGGATGGAGCTTTTTGGGCTCTTGTTTCCCTGTTTCACTGCTATACCTGTTGAATAACATGTTTGTTGTGTGTGACCTAAGCAGTGCTGGCAAAGCATGCAACAAGTTATTTGATGTGTCAATAGACAGACGTAGAGGAATGCAAGTTTGGACATTAACTGTCTGATGGCTCAGAAGTGTGTCGTGGAGCATCTGCCAACTCGACTTCAAACTCAGAGGAACCTGTGGGGTATGTTCATTTAATGCATGAACTTGGTAATATATTGCGTGCTTGATTGATTGACTATTAAGTGTATATTTGCTGTCAAGTTTAGTTTAAGTGTCATTTTCCTAATTAATATGATCATGCATTTTCTTGGAAAAAAAAGAATTAGAAAGTCTTTTTTTGGGGGGTCTTATTTCCTTTATATCTAGTTGAATTAGAGAGATTTATCTGGCCATCATTTCCTAATTTTCCAATTTCATGATGGTAGTTGCTTTGACTGGAAATGGGAACTTTCTTTTATTTGAGTTCTTATCGAATGTAGAATCCAGATGGATGATTCAACTCCTAATATGAAACTTAGAACTTAAAAATACTTAGATATTGGTAATTTTACTTTTGTATTGATATTATATTACTTTTAGCAACCCTAATGGTATTTATTTTTGTCATAGTAAAATTAAAGGATTGTCCCTTAATTTATTTATTTTTTCATTATTCCCAATTTTTTATACGAAAATATGGGATATTTCAAAGCTTCATTAGGAATTAAGTATTTTATTATGAATTTGTGATATTTCAAAGGGATATAGTCGAATAAATAAAGATTCAATCCTCAGTATAAGGTTGAGAAAGTACAAAAGTAGTAGTATAATATATGATGCACAAGAATTCTTTTATTCTCCAGTACAAGTACAAAAGAAATTATTGTGTCCCTTACTGTCTGTAGGTGAAAATTTAACTTCCATTTCATCGACTTATTTATACAGTGCAAAAATAATTAAAAGTGCATATAGATAATTAAGATAAGATTTGCAAATCTGAAATAGGAAAACAGCAAAACCAAAAATAATATTTGGGGACCATATATAGGCTGATTAGAGTCGTGTAACAGCAACACTTTCTAGTTTCTTCAGGTCTGGTCCACAGAGTAACTAATTCGATAGGGCACACGTACCATTGAAATTTAAAGGGTAATAATCAAAACTGAAAGGGAAAGAAAGAAATCAAATAAAAAGAATGAGCTGAACATGTTACTACTAGTTAAGAAATTTCCAGGCATAATACTAGTTAAGATGGGTGTCGTATTCATAGGCGGATCCACATACAAATGGGTGGTGGCACGGGATACCACTCAAATTCATAAAATTACTATTTTAAGATAAAGTTTTTTTTTTTATTATATATATTTGTATTTATTTGCTTTGGTGCAACCACTCAAATTTTTATGGTGATACCACTCTTATCAATTCTAACTCAGCTTCTCATATGTTTTTCGGGTTGTCGTTATTATCTTTAATTCCAATATGGTTTTCATTAGATTTTGTGATACTACTACCAAAATTTTCTAGATCTGCCTATGGTCGTATTATATATCAAAACGAGTTGTGTTGCTGGGTAATGACCTAAAGGATTATCAAGACCTTACTGAATACTGTAGTAATATTTTCAAAGTATATATAGGCATGTAGATGCTGATTCAAAATATTTGTGGTCTCCTGAGCGAGTAAGTAATTTTCAGATTAGTTTTGTGCAGGGAGGGATAAATTAACATGAAGCCTACCGTTGTTGTATGTGACTCATAATAGTCATAACTAAGGTTTATGCCCATCATGTTGGTTTTATGTTTTGTAAGAAGTAGGAATGTTGGATGATTATTTTACCATGTATGTAGTAAAATGTTGCATTGCTTTCTGTAAGGTACCTTTTCTATGTAGTAAAATAATTTGATCAATTGTGTTCTAAGATTACCTTCAATTTCATATAAGGTACTTATTTGTTTTAACTGCAATTTTTCATTTGTGAATTAACAAATGATTAACCTGAAATAAGTGATTAATAAAGTTCGGGACTTTGGGTACATCTTTGATTTCGGGTTCATAATCTTAGGACAAACTAATTTTGTTAGATAGGACTACTACTATACTACTTATTGTGAAAGTCAGTCTCTTACATACATGATGGAAAATTAAGGTGTACATATGTGGGGTGGTGATCAAGGGTATCAATTTCTATGACTATATTAAATAGCCTTAGGTTATGTAATGTCTCTATAGATGGATTTGTGAGGGGATTTAAAATGCATAATAACAATGATTTAGGGATGTATTTCAAATAATTTCCTCTAATTTTAAGTTAATTTAGGGTGGACTTCAAATTTCTCCTCCCAAAATGAAGGATTTGAGAAAAATCCATTTCCCAAAAATCCTTCTAAATTTAAATCTATCGATACAAACATAACCTTATTCTTTGCATGTGCAATAAATACTTCAAAGTTCAATACACATGAAAATTAGAAGAAATCTTAATTTTTAAAATTAAGAAAGATGTAAAAGAACTGCTGATCTTGGAACTGCAATTGTTGGAAAGGTAACAAGAAAACTTTCAACCTTGTTGCATGGGTAGTTATTGAAACAAAAAAATTTGAAGAAATTCCCCATATATAACCAAACATGTATTATTGCTATAAAAGTATATATTGGCCGTATATATATGCATCGCAATTCTCAGCCCCATGACCCCATCTTTCACTCCAAAACCAAATAAAATACATTAAATAATTAAATAAATGTTCTAGAAGACGTACGTATGTATGTGCAATAAAATTGGGTAGGGTAGGATAAATAGGGAAATGGTACAATACAGGTAGCTGAAATTGTATGGATTATGATATACTACTACTAACTACAGGTATATGATGATGATATAATCAATCAATAAATGGTCACCTCTGAGTAGTTGGAAGTTGAATATCAAACCTTGACACGCTTTCATGCCCTTTATTTCTATTTATACACACCCAGATCATATGTACTTCCTACTTCTTACGTTTGACTTTTTGACACTATTCACTGTTTAACTTTAATTTAAATTTTTATCATAGTTATGTAAGAAAAAATATAGTCAAATGAGATCTTGTTAGATTCGTCTAATCTAATAGTTTTAGACAATCAACTTTTTATAACTTTTCGTTGTACAAAATTTAAGTTATTAACCGTTAAAAATATGCATCGGCATGCGTGTTGGAAAGGTGCGTAACAATTATATTGAGACGGAGGTAGTAGTATATATGGCCACAATAATAAATAAATAAAGTAAATGAAATATATTACATAAAAAATCCAAAAGGAATTCAAGTTCACATTTGTTTTAGAGGATTGAGGTTTGATATATAGTGTTCAAGTCCCTGCCCTTTATCCAAAACTTCACACTGCTTTACCATTTTTAGTGTAAACTTACTTATCTTCACTCTTTTCCAAAAAAACAAATCAGGTAAATACTGAAAATTCAAGTATATATTCTTTTATTATTTTATAAGGTGATGAAGTTTGCCCTTATTCTCCTAGAATGTTTTGATGTTTTAAGTTAGATACTTAATATTACTCGTATGATCTATATAACACATAGATTAGAGTTTAACATTGTTTGCAATATCAAAATGTTGCAATACATACATGTATTTAAGTTATTTTCCAATTGATAATATATATATATATATATACACACAATACTTATCCATCTATCTACTATAAAAGTTGTTATTACAATATTATTATTATTATTATTATTATCTCCAACTCATTGAAAAATCCGGTATTCACATTATGCATCTTAAAACCCCCCGTGACCCCCAAGGAAAAATCCCAAACCCCTATTCACATCTTTTGTGCTACTTCATTGATATAATCATTAATCAACTTGCTAAAGATAAAAAAGAGGGTTCATACATATATGTATTCCCATGAGAACATTAAATGGTGCTAGCTACACGTGAAATATTTTTGTGGTATGTAGAGGAGAAATTATCGGGTAACTGACATTGATATTTATACAAGTGGTGGTTTGGACAAATAATCTATTATCTAAATACTAGTACAATTTTGGAGTCTACCAATTTCATTGAAGTTTCCTTTTTTAGAAAAAACAAAAAAAAAAGAAGTAATTTTTAAATGTAAAGTAGCTCGGAAAATCCGACAACTCAATGAATCCCGGAAAGGCATGGGAGTAAATTACTCCGATATTTAAAAACTACAAGATGAGAAGAATCAAACAGGATCTCAATTGGCTATATTTTATCTTCTATAACTATAACAAAAATAGAAGTCAAAGTGATAAAATGAACAGTAAAAAAAAAGTCAAAATGTAACATTTTTTTTATAAAAAAAACGGAGGGAGTATAATCCAAAAACAGTGAAATTTACGAACATCTTGCCATTATACACACACTATAAGAATTTTTTTCGGAAGGCGATGAAGAAAACGACGAATGTCGCCTAATTACCTCGCCTTAAGCTTCATCACCTGCTGCATTTTAATTTATTGCCTCGCGTGACAAGTCATAATGCAAGATTTTTGTGGTGACAATAACCAAGTAGTCCAAGCATTTATTAATAACTAATAATCATCATCATCATCGATCATCAAATGATTTTTGGTAGGATGTTGAATCTTTATATATTGAATGTAATAAAAATAAAAATGTTTTTGTGATCCAATGTACTCTACAAATGAAAATTTATATGTTGATCATATTCGTTGGCATATAAACACATATCCATCACTCTCAGAGTTTTCTAGGATGAATAAATCATATTCAGTTTTGGACACCCCTTGTCTATGTTTGTTGCTTCCCAACTTTTCTAACTCATAAGTCATATAGTAGTATGTACCTGGGGAATATGGTCCTGCTGCATTTTGATTTCTGTTGTACTTTGGAATGGGTTTTTCGGTTCCTGTTCGTATTGTAATGAAATTTTGTCTAAAAAAAAAATGTAACTGATAACTCCCTAACATATACTATATGTGAAGATTTTTAGAAATGATGATCATGGAATAATTTGTACGTGGAAATGAAAATACTCCATTAGATCAAGAATATCAGTTAAGGGTTGTAATCAGTTATAAATAAAGATAAGATATGTGTATGTGAAAGGCAACCGATACCTACTCACTACAGTACCATTTTATTTATTGATTAATTAGTTCAATCACACATTAATTTTATTTCCAATTAAAGCCACCAGTAAACCACCCTCCCCAATTTATTCCTCACCTCTCATACATGATGATATCTAATAATTTTAGTACTTTCATAATTTCTTTTGGCGTATATCGGGTATCCCGATGCAATACTGGACCCAAAACTAATCACTCGAGAATTTGGCCGGTAGGCATTGAAGAGTTGTCTCTCCAAAAGCATAATTCTGCATAGACAAAGGCTCGAACCGGAGACCTTTCCTTAAGCTGCCAGAGCCTCATACCACTCAAGTCAATTGCATTTGGTAATAGTATACATTTATTAAATACTCTTATGTATGTGTATTATTATTATTATTATTATTATTATTATTATTATTATATAATATAATATGATTAAAAATAGAATTTCCGAAAAGACTTGCAAATTCATAAATCTATGCTGAAGACTATTATATGAAGTACTAGTATAAATAGGGTCACACTGAAATAGGGTTACACTGAAATAACAAATAACAAATGATATTTTTTTTTCTTGTTTATAATAAATGATCTTTGAGTATTTTTGGATACGATGGAAACGAAATCTTACCCCCTTTTGGTATGTTTTTCAGTAAATCTTACAAAGCATCACAAAATTTATCATACTTTTATAAAATCAGCCATTATTATTCCTATGATTTTTTGCCCGCTACGCACGGGCCGTTTGTTTATAAATCAAGAATTTTTGTGGCATTATTATAGTTCAAAGTGTTTAGGTGCACCCGTTTATAATATACCAGAGTTCAAATATCTTAACTTATTTATTAGATCTAAAAAACAACATATATAATATAAGGTTAGAGGAACACTGGTGGATATAGTTTTACCGGTTCAAGTAACATATATAAAAATGAGAAGGATGAGATCTAAATAAACATGTATGAATGGAAGCTCTTTTTAAATACCAAAATATAATTATACATTTCATCACAATCCAACATAGCTCCAAAAAAAGAAAGCCACATGGGGAAATCAATAATTATTACACATCAAATAATGAAAGCGATTCCTTCGAAGTTAAAAATACGTATTCCTCTTAATTTCATTTTCTCGTGGTCAATAGAATTATGAATGAAACAACTGTAGAGCTCTGAACGATCTCTTCAATATCTTAAATCAAATATGCAACGATATTATATAGGAAATTGCAGTTCAGGTTGAAATATATAAGAATAAGTGTATGATGTATTGTGAAATCAGAGTGTTCACAAAAGATATCATTTAATCTTTTATTAAGATCGAAAACCCTTAGGCATGTTGCTGCTTGTTGGGAAGACATTCTATCTTTTATTAAGATCGAAAACATTTAGGCATGTTGTTGTTTGCTGTGGAGACATTTTATCTTTTATTAAGATCGAAAACATTTAGGCATATCGCTGCTTATTGTGGATGTATTTGTTCATCCCTCCCTAGTGCATAATGTGTAGTCCCTAGTTTTTTAGTGAGATATTTTCTCTATAAATACAATTTATGAGCAAAAAGATAATTAGGTTAAAGTGAATAGTGTAGATATATTGCACATGTTGTCTGCTACCAACATTGATTTCCATATGATAATATCTACAATTTATAGTTCAACTATTAATTCTTTATTTTACAGTATGAAATCTAAATGATCCGGTAGGATCTTCATTTATCTCCTTTTAAATTGTATTTCTTGGGTGACATTAAGATTGGAACATATATATTCCACAACCATTGAACAATGGATTTTCTTTGATATATGATATGTATAAGAGAGAACACATATACACAAACACTTATAGTGGGTGTGGCTTGCCGAACAATGGTGAAGGATGGTAGGTATATTAAAACATGAACTATAATTCACAATACCCTCTTGTAAATTACTTCATCCGTTCTCTTTTAAGTGATCCATTTGCATTGTACAACTATTCATTAAGTCATTTTAATCGAAACTTTAACATAGTTATATAAGAGAAACTATAGTCAAGTGAGATGTTAAATTTGTCTAATCACGTATAGTTTTATAATATTAACTTTTACAACTTTTACTTATATACAATTTGAGTTATTAATATTTAAAAATGTGTCTTGGACTGTGTGAAACGCAGAAGGAGTGCATTTAAAAGAAAACAGAGGAATCAATAGGGGAAGAAGGTCAAAATTGAGATAATGAGATAAAATTTAGTTGAATTCTCAAAAGGATCGAGATAAAAATTGAAAAAGAAAGAACAAAACTTTAAAAAAAACATAATTGAAATGGAGGCATTTTTTTCGAACACATTGAATACTGCATACTTTCCTATATATAATCCACATATTAAGAAACCTAAATATAGTAAGATATCAAATTCATTGCCATTGGCATCGGAAATTCCAGAATCTAACAAATCAAAACAAAATTGGAACGAAAACCAAATTGCTTAAGGCTTGAATGCTCATTCAAGAATCCTTGAATCTTATGAAGACTATGTTATCAAGAGAAATAATGGCAACATAAATTCATTGTGGTTTTTCTGAAGTGAAAAAAAAAAGAAAAAAAAAGTCATAAACTTAAAATTCAAGGTTATGAAGACTATTAAGTATTTAACAATTTAGTGACAGAATTGACTATCTAACCCAATATTTTAAATTTGAGAAAATATGTTTAGTACTACTATTCAAATTAAAGTCAGGGGAGAGCAGGTTATCATTTACCATTGATGGAAGAATTAATAGAATAATAACTGAAAAAAGAATAAAAATTCATTCTTATTTAACTAATCAATTAACACTGGGAAAATAATTTGGTGAAACTGATGTAAATAATGTAAAAATTACACTAACATTATGCAACTTAAAGAATACAAAATTACTATTATGTTCATAAGTATTTGTATTTGGGATATCAAATAAATAAAGAAAATATATATATATATTTTTTCATAATAGTACTATTATTATGTTCATATGAAAGATGGAAGAAATTATCTAGAATAATTGTTACCAAAATTTTAAATGCCAAACTAAATTAAAAAATTTAGCCATATGTGAATGCAATTCACCAAATTTAACGGTCAATCCTTGAGCATGGGGAATATGTTAATTATTAATATCAAAATTATAATTATATTTATACCTATAATTTTAAAAAAATTCAATAATTATTTTTATTTATATTATATAGTTTATTAATTAAAAATATTTTTATGTTAAAAATTATATTTAAAAATTAAACCCGATACCAAAAATTAAAATTAAAATATGATTATATTTTTATAACGGATTTTATTTTCTTATTAACTATATATAGTTTGATAAATTAACTGAATTATGGTTATTATAAATTAAGTTTTTAATATATTATATTGATGGAGGTTAATATTTCAGGCTCAAATTTTTATATAATTATTATAATATATTTCAAAATATAACATATTCAATTAAATATATATGTGGAGCAAAAATTAAAGAATATATATTGGTTTAACTAAATCTATCATAATATCAAATCTATCATAAAAGATTTTTTTTCAAGATTTTCTTATACTAATAAATGGATATATTACCTAAATATAAGATTTAAAAAAGATTGACTGACTTGGCAAGTAGGATGATTCAGCGCTGACGTGTAATTGATTGTACATTTCTGGATGATTAATCAGCTTACATGGAAACCCAAATGCATAATTACAATATAACCTTTAAAATTAAAAAAGATGGAATATATTTAATAAGGGCAATACAGTCTGCACATGCCGAATATTATTTAGGATTTATTATATAGATATTTAACTAATCAATTGAACACTGGAAAAATAATTTGGTGAAACTGATGTAAATAATGTAAAAATTACACTAACATTATGCAACTTAAAGAATACAAAATTACTATTATGTTCATAAGTATTTGTATTTGAGACACTACAAGAAAAAAAGGAAATACCGACCGACAATGCGGTCGGCAACTCCCGGACACGGGTCGTTTTCCCCGTTACCGACCGGCTTCCCGACCGCAGAAGCCGGTCGGTAATGTCTTGGTCCGAACAATTATGGCGACCAAGCAGGAGGAGCGGTCGCGATGTTCCCGACCGCCTACCGACCGAGGTGTGGTCGGGGAACCTACCGACCAACTCTCCCGACCAATTTTTGATCGGGAAAGACGGCCCCCATGGACTGTGGGACCTCCGGATTACCGACCGTTTTTCGGTCGGTGTGTCGGTCGGCGAGCTTGCCGACCGACCTCCCGACCGCATATGCGGTCGGGAAACCTGAACCCTGCACCAGCAGAATTGGTTTTCCCTCAAACCAAACCTGCCAAAAACAAAATGGAAAACCTGCCACAACATCCAAATTTCACAACATCCAATACATTTTGGACCTCATCTATACATCAATACCATACTTCCAAGCTTCACATATTGTAAATTTGAAACATAGATCATTACATTTCATTAGTTTAAATCTTCACACAACAAGAAACATTCGATAAGGAGTTACAAGTACTAGAATTCTTGTCCAACATGTCAAAAGATAATAGAAACAAACAAGTCCAAGTCTATCAAAGACCATAAGTAAAAAACAAGAACAACTAATGAACACCGATGTCACCTCCTCCTGAGCAGCCTCCAAGATCATCATCCCCGTCCCCGCGGGGTGGGGATCGAGGGCCCCGGCGTCCCAACAATCTCTCTATCTGCTCCGCCATGGTCATCTGTGACTGGGCGAGACGCTCAATAGTCGCCGTGTATGCATCGAACTGGGCCTGCGTCACAAACTGAGTAGTAGGCGGTGGAGGGGTGGAATCCACATCATCCCCAGGCCGGATCGACCTGGCAACGGAGCCGATGCCATAAATTGCCTTGCGCCTGTCCATGCCACCAGCAACATCTAGAAAGACACGATCGGGATCCAAGCTACTGCCAATCTCAGGATCCTGGCTTAAGGTCTCAACAACGGCATTGAACTCGGCCTGTGTTATAAGTTTAAAAAAAATGGTCAAACAACTGAGTACTGAAGTAAATATGGAATTTAACAAGGCATTTTCTATCTGTACCTGAAGGTTCTGTGACTTGTCGCGGACCCAATTGTCCTTTTGGTGCTTTCTTGTATGTGTGTGCTCATGAAGCTCATGCAAGTGGACAGGACCTTCCTTCTCAGCCGACTATATATATTTAACAAAAAGGTAGTGATCATAATGTGCTTCATTAAATACCATATTATTTTGACAAATAGATTTGAACATCATACCATATAATCACGAGTGGCTCGAAATGTCTTTGATCCTGCAGTGTGCGTGGGGAGAGCAGGTGCATCCTCCTGACCGCGCCTTCTGTTCAGCTTTCCTCTCTTGCTCTTATCCTTGAATTGTTGGGAATCCCATATGCGCCTCCAATTCTCTGCCACTAGCGCATCCCCAGGCATCAGTTTTTTCTTGGAGCGGATGTCCAAAGTGTAGTCCTTGTATCTTTTTTTTGCAAATAAAGTCAGTAAATTTTCGAATATTATAATAAAACACTATTGTTGTAATTTAAAACTCACCGTGCAATGTTTTTCTTCTCCCATTCCTTCCTCACAACACGGGCATGCTCGGGAGCCCAACGAGCAACTTTCTGCAGATAATTAAATAGAGCATTTGAATTACTAGTTTGAACAACACAAAAATTAATGCAAGGTAAACTTCATACCTGGAATTCTCCCCAATAGAACTCCTTCGTTTCTTTTGACACCTTACCCCAGCTGATTCCATTCATATCCGCTCGTCTGGGATATATGTCCGTAATCTTTCTCACGACAGCGTTCGGGAAGTCGATACTTCAAGACAAGGATCGTTCGTTAAACAACGTAACTAAGATGAAGACTCGTGTTGTATAAAGTAACAATTAATTATCATTGTCAATAATGTAACATAACGTGGAATACTTACATCCCATCTGTGGCATTCGGGGCAAGGAGCACCCTGTCGAGACCTGGCTCAGCTACCGGAGGAGGCACTGGTGGAACCGCATGTGAAGACCCCGCCGATCCTAACAACAAATTCAGATCAATTTTATCATAAAGGAACTGCATCAAATCTATTTAAAAAGTTGTTAGTACCTGGAGTGCGTGGGGGTGGTGTCTCTGGAACAGCCGTATCATCAGCAATAGGTACTATAGGCTGCTCTTCCTGGCTGGCAGCTGCAACTGCAATTCAATATTTTTCAAATAAAGTTAAATATTTTCAAGCAATACAAGTATATACAACATAATAAACGTAATTTACATCTTACCTGCCATACGTCGCTGATATGCCTCCCTCGCCCGCCGTATCCTTGTCGCTTCCTCGGCAGGAGTAAGTGTCCGCTGTGGCGTGTTCGAAGAAGAGCCACTACCACGTTGAGACATCTGTATATGGGACAATTGTATTCCAATATAAGCTTTATATCATCTTTAAAACATACAATGTGTAATAGTTGGTACGGTATTTAAGAAGTTTATCACATTTCAAATTTCGAAATCCTCATCCGAAGTCTCCTGTGACGGATCATCCGGATCTGTGTCATCTAAATCATCAGTGTCACTGGAGGAATCAGAGTGAACTGCCTCGTCATCCCGCTGAAGCTCTACATATTGGACCACGCTATATGTTAGGCGCTCCCTTGCAGTAGTGAAAGTCGTGGTTTCGATACCATGATGTTCTGGAGCGTCTTCCTGAAATGCTTCAGGTTCTTCCCCAGGTCGCACGGTTATTACACCCCGCGGTTTCACTTTACATACGGCCAACCATTCATTCCTACCCGCAGCTGGCCTCATCGTTGGGAACGAAGCATAACAAACTTGTTCTGCCTGGTATGCAAATATAAAAGGATCGTATATAGGCAACGACTTTGAGTGGTTAATCTCGACAAGCTTGTACTTCTCATGGGTCCGTGTTCCAATTCCTTCACGGGGGTCAAACCATCTACATTTGAAGAATGTAGTTTGCTTCATAGGCAGCGCCGGGTACTCTATGACAATAATCTCTTCGATTATGCCATAGTAGTCTCCGGACGTGCTCGAAATGCAAACACCACTGTTGTAGGTCGATCTATGCTTGCCGTGCGATTCTGTGCGAAATTTCATCCCATTTATGAAGTACATTGAATATGAAATACCAATAAGAAGTGGCCCTTGTGCTATGTGACTCAAACATGGATTTTCGGGTGGATTTTGTGTCATATATGTCTCCAACCATCGCGGAAAGTCGTCCGACATCGCACTTTGAATATCCGCCTCACTTATCATCGGTCGTTCCTTGTGCAGCTGCTCTTCAAATGTCCTATTATTAACATTACGAGCATTATTATCATTTTTTGCGTGGAACTTACTAGAATTGGCTGAAGATTAAAGAATTTACAAAACAAATTCAGTACTTACGTGAGATAAGGTTCTATCTCTTTGCAATTTAATATGAGGTAATTGTGAATGGCTTTCAACTCTTGTTCAGACAATCGCCTCTTCTTGGGATGACCTTGGGCACGCCCCGGGTATTTGAATACACTTGGAAGGTCATCGTCGTATTGTGTTGTGCCTCCATCATCGTTCCTTGGCACATTCCTTTCCCGTGTGAATACATGCTTCTCAAAGTAATGAGAGCAGAAAATTGAGGCTTCACGAACCATGTATGCGTTGCAGATACTTCCTTCAACATGTGCCTTGTTGCGCACAGTGCGCTTGAGTCGATTGAGATATCTACAAAACATTGAATGAATTTTTTGTATTAAACGACTGTATTGAACAAAAGTTTTGAAATTTTTAATGTACACGCATATTCATATTATACCTTTCATAAGGGTACATCCATCTGAATTGAACGGGACCGACAAGGCTAGCTTCATAAGGGAGGTGGACAGGTAGATGTTCCATACAATCGAAGAATGAGGGGGGGAAGATCGTCTCCAACTTACACAGTACTACTGGAATATCTATGGCCAGTCTTTCTATATCTGCCTCTTTCAGCGTCTTCGCAGTTAGTGCCCGAAAAACATTGCTCAACTCTGTTATTGGCTCCCACACACTCTTAGGAAGTAGCTCCCGCCATCCAATTGGTAGTAGTCTTTGCATGAAAATATGACAGTTATGACTTTTCATGCCAAACAATCGGTGTTTATTCATGTCTACGCATCTACCAAGGTTGGATACACATCCATCAGGAAATTTTAATCCGGCGACCCATTTCAGAAACACATCCCGCTTGTCCTTGTCCATTGTATACACTGCCCTTGGATATTTCCCTGTGCGAGGGTCCCTATGCAGTTCGGGCCTGTTGCACAAGGTCACAATGTCCTCACGTGCTTTCGCATTGTCCTTACTCTTCCCCTGAACATCCATAACTGTATTGAACACATTTTCAAACACATTCTTCTCAATGTGCATGACGTCCAAGTTATGTCGAACCAAATTCGTCTTCCAATACAGTAGATCCCAGAATATACTCTTCTTTTTCCATCCACATGTCTTGCTTTGTATTCTATTCACTTCCTCGCCTCCCACTTCGTATACACGTCGAAGGCCATGCCTTTCTATATCCGCTAGGACTTCTTCACCACTCTTACAACTAGGTGGCGATCTATGCTCCTCCCGATCCTTCACGAATTTAGACTTATCAACTCTGAAAGGATGATTCGAAGGGAGGAACCTCCTGTGCACATTAAACCACGACTGTTTCCCACCCTCTTTAAGCCGTATAGATTCTGTTTCTTCCATACATACTGGGCATGCAGTTTTCCCATAGGTGCTCCACCCCGACAACATAGCATACGCCGGAAAATCCCCAATTGTCCACATCAAGGCTGCCTTCATCTGAAAATTTTGTTTAGAAGAGGTGTCGTATGTAGTGATCCCAACGTCCCACAACTCTAAGAGCTCGTCGATTAAGGGCTGTAAATAAACATCAATCCTCTGCTTTGGGCTAGATTTCCCTGGTATTATGCATGTTAGGAACATGTATTCATCCTTCATACACATAGCAGGAGGGAGGTTGTAAGGAGTTAGTATGACTGGCCAACATGAGTATTGAGATCCCGATTGACCAAAAGGTTGAAAACCATCCGTGCATAAGCCTAATCTCACATTCCGACCATCCCTACTAAATTTTGGATGTGTGGTATCGAAGTGCTTCCATGCCTTTGAGTCACACGGGTGGCACATCTCCCCATAAGTCCCATGATGATGTCCTACATGCCACGTCATATGCTTCGCCGTCGCTTCCGACGCATACAGTCGCTTCAATCTGTTTTTAAGTGGGAAATAGAACATGTATTTCCGTCCAATCCTTGAATTCGAATTTGATTCTCTATAGCGAGGCTCGTCACAGAACTTACATTTATCTAAGGCCGAATCAGCGCGCCAGAATAACATACACCCTTTTTCACAGCAATCAATTTTTTGAACAGACAGCCCTAATCCCTCAAGTAGTTTTTTCGCCTCGTAAAAATTCTTAACCATAGCATTATCCTCGGGGAGTGTATCAAGAATTAGCTGACACAAAGTATCGAAGCACCTCTCCGATAAGTTGTGTTCGGCCTTAATATTCAATAACCTAGCAATAGTGGACAGAAGGGTCATTTTCTTGCATCCTGGCCACAAATCTTTGTCTGCCGCCTCCAACATTCGAAAGAACAACTTTTCTTGTGGATTAGGCTCCTCGGGTGGCCTAGGTTCATCACTATCTTCAGTTGGTATCGTGTCGGGCCCACCAATTCCCATTCCATCGCACACCATTTGTATGTAGTCATCATCACGTGCCGACACTGATGTGGACGCCGTATCATCGGTATCGTAATAGCGACTAAATTGGTGTGGCTCTCCATGACACGTCCATATTTCGTAGTTAGGAACAAAGCCATCACGATATAGATGATATGTGATGTCATTATCAGATAGATAACATTTATTCTTACATCTACTACACGGACACCTAAGTCTTCCCTGTGCTCTATCCACGTTTGGGTTTTGATGAGACATCTGTATAAATAATTTGACCCCATTTTTAAATTCATCTGTGAGTACTCCAATACTACGTCGGGAGCGGTACATCCAACTTCGGTCCATACCTATGACATTTTGAATTCAACTTGAATATTATTAATCAATCGCATGTAATCACCAAATCCTAACGGCTAAATTAGCATATTGAGGTTGTGTATAGACGATTGATGGGCAATTTCATGTTGAAACACATTATGAAACATCTGTTGTTGGGATTTATGTTGATTGTAATTAAGTCATTTTATGTGATAATCTTTTACAATTAACTATTATAATCTTTTAAGAATTAAGAACGATATTGGTGAAAGTATTGAAAAACAATCTTAGGAATTAAGAATTTTCAATTTAAGAATGATATTATATTGATTTCCAAATTAAAGTAGTGCCCAAAATGTGTCTAATACTACAATATTCAATATTAAAACGATAAAGAAGAAATGTCATGGAAATCAGCATAACACTAGAGGCATTTTATTCAGTTCCCCATGGACTTGGCCATGTAGCAATCGAAAATTGAATAACTATAATAACAGACATTCACAAACTCAAACCAACATTCTAATCAACAACATCAATTCCCAATTCGAAAGGAAATAAACAATGGCACGCACAAGTAACATTTTCAAAAAATTCAACGGCCAACCAACACGTTCATTTGGAAATGCCATAACTTTTTCAAATCAACTCCAAATTCAACATATCATATATGGATAATCATCTACTCGACGAGAGGAATCTATATCTCAGTCCGTAATTGCAACAATCCAAACAAGTTCTACCCAAAACGCCAAAACAGCCGGCTGCCCCAACTTTAACAATCTAATTTTTTTCCTTTAAATGATTTTGCTAACTAGAGAACACGATTACGAGCTTAATAGATCAATGTAATCAAATGCATTTCCTAAGACTGAAAAATCGAATGGTCTCGATAAAACACAATCCACAATTCAAAGTTCAAATACCATTATCACCAAAAAAAAAATACAAACACAATGCCACAAACAGAAAAAAATAATCAAGATTCGAATGGAATTTTAGAGCAAAAAAGAAGTGAATCGAATACCTCGATTGTGCACTCGAATGGGAAGGGGCGGCCGGTGGTGGTGGGACTGCCGGAGGGCAGAAATGGGGAGGGCAGGGGCTGTGCGGGGGGCGGCAGCGCCCTGCAGTTTCGTCCGGCGGGGGCTGCGCGCGTCTGCGCTCAGGCGGCGACGGCGGGAGGCGACGTGGAAGGCGGCGGTTGCAGCGGGCGGGGAGTGGGGCGGCTGGGCGCTTCCTTCTCTTACGTGGAAGAGTCGACACTCGCGAGCACCACGTCGGCGCTCGAGTGGCGGATGGTCGGCGGCGGCGGCGGTCGGCGTGGGGAGGTCGGCGCTCGAACGGGTGAAACCTCGGAGTGAAAATGGGGCAGGTGGATTGGGGATGGAGATGCGGGTAATTAGTTTTCACTGAATTGGGGGCGAAAATATACGACCTAGGTTACCGACCGCAGCACCGACGGTCGGTAACTCGGTCGTCTCTGAATCGGGTCCCCACCCAACGGTTACATTTTTCCGACCGCCTCGTGCGGTCGGTAAATCCAACCCGCACGATGACGGTCGGCAAATGTGGTCGGTAATTCACAATTTTCTTGTAGTGAAATATCAAATAAATAAAGAAAATATATATATATTTTTTCATAATAGTACTATTATTATGTTCATATGAAAGATGAAAGAAATTATCAATAATAATTGTTACCAAAATTTTAAATGCCAAACTAAATTAAAAAATTTAGCCATATGTGAATGCAATTCACCCAATTTAACTGTCAATCCTTGAGAATGGGGAATATGTTAATTATTAATATCAAAATTATAATTATATTTATACCTATAATTTAAAAAAAAATTCAATAATTATTTTTATTTATATTATGTAGTTTATTAATTAAAAATATTTTTATGTTAAAAATTATATTTAAAAATTAAACCTGATACCAAAAATTAAAATTAAAATATGATTATATTTTTATAACGGATTTAATTTCTTATTAACTATATATAGTTTGATAAATTAACTGAATTATGGTTATTATAAATTAAGTTTTTAATATATTATATTGATGGAGGTTAATATTTCAGGCTCAAATTTTTATATAATTATTATAATATATTTCAAAATATAACATATTCAATTAAATAATATATGTGGAGCAAAAATTAAAGAATATATATTGGTTTAACTAAATCTATCATAATATCAAATCTATCATAAATGATTTTTTTCAAGATTTTCTTATACTAATAAATGGATATATTACCTAAATATAAGATTTAAAAAAGATTGCTTGACTTGACAAGTAGGATGATTCAGCGCTGACGTGTAATTGATTGTACATTTCTGGATGATTAATCAGCGCTTACATGGAAACCCAAATGCATAATTACAATATAACCCTTAAAATTAAAAAAAGATGGAATATATTTAATAAGGGCAATACAGTCTGCACATGACAAAAAGTATTCAAGATTTATTATATAGATAGATTTTACAGTAGCAAACTTTTATTTTACTTGTTATTTCAAGTTTTCAAAGTCGTCGTAGTTATAGATCACTTAATTAATTAATTAATTAATTAATTAATTAATTAGGGCATTAATCGAGCTAGCTATGTAATTAAACGTTGTGACAGATGCAACAACCAGCTGAAGCTCTAATAAATCAGACTTGAGAGAATATTATACTACATCTCATTTTAAAAAGGAATACTCATCATCTATATAGAGTCGGCTATAATAATTAAATTTGGTAGAGAATTGTTATTACTATTTCTTGAAAAAGAAAATACTACCAGTTGTGATAATACTACGAAATACTTCTATAATGGTATTCATGCATGTGTGTGAGAAATTAAATATAAAAAGACAATTACTATCTAGTTAAATTTTGTGGTTCTATTCATTTTTTTTTTGCTGAATAGCCTATACAGGTTATGAAATGGATGGTGGAAGTCCAAACCATACAAATTATAAATGTGAATAAAAGGAAGGGACAGGGGGCAGGTGGAAAATCAAACCTCCAACTTTTCGTTGAAGTCGAGGGACTTAACCAATTGGGCTAAGTTCTCATCCTTGGTACTACTCATTATTGAAAAGGTCACACAAAAATAACAGCCACAATAAGCTAATAATAGGTTGGACGTATCTTTTCCGTTTCGGGATTGGAAATTGATCTCCATAAAATTATAATATGGGAATATTTTAGAGTTTATAATTTAAAATTCAGCGGTATGGTTTAGCTTTTCTGATATATATGTATGGTATTCAATTAATTTTAGAGTTTATAAAGTTGGGCGTTGACGATGCATAATTGCATATATATGACATTTTTTCTATTATTATTATTATTATTATTATTATTATTATTATTATTATTATTATTATTATTTAAGTTATATATATATGGAAAAAAAAGGTAGTATGCTCCAAATATATTTGATTGTATCGTTATTTATTATTGCATGTACATGTAACACGAATACAAATTTATTGATGTAACACAAATTTGCAGATATTTATTACAAAATTTATGTGTTAGACCACATGTACGTAGCTATTATAATACTATAAAATCTTCTATTTTTGGATATTCATTATATGAATTTGCAAAAGAGTAAATTCTTCAATGGGAAAAAAAAAGTAAAGAAAAAAAAATATTTCAAATTTAATTTCTATTATTTTAATTAAGGACTCAATAATTATTTGAAGCATCATACTATATTTCAAACAGAAGTAAACGACGACCAAGTTCAGTTGATCCAACTTTATCAGTATGATTATTTTCCGTCTTTTTCATCAGAACAATCAGTAGCTATACTACTCAAACTGCTTAACCACAAGCAATCTAACAAATTAAATAATATTCCACATACTTGCCTTAATTAATTATTTTTATTTTTAAATAATAAAACCTAGAAAGAGTCAAGCTACCTAGTTCTAAATTAAATAACTTGATTAATGAAAGAAAATTTGCTATGTAGTCCCAACTAATGAATGTTCTCCCAAACAAGTAATACTCATATTCTCCATGTAGTAAACGCTAGCTAATTTCAATCAAACCCTATTACTTAATTAATAATTAAATTAAACCATTCGATATAAGCAACATATACATACATAAAATTAATTATAATATGTTTGGTTTGGGTGTAACTTTCATGAGTTGAAAATTATGCCTATAATAATGAAATCAAAAGCCCCACGAAAATTGCAGAAAATTAAACAATAATGGCATATATATATGGAAAGTACGATGTTATGGTCCCTTGAAGAAATTGTTTGAGAGTTGCTGCATTTGGTGGTCTGAAAATCTACGTAAACACTCTCCTTCCCCTTCACCTTTATTATTTTATTTTATTTTTTTAAATTTAATTATTTATTAGGATAGTGGCATAAGAATTTTATGGATTTCAAATGTATATACCTACCTAATATGCTACTGATGAACCAAAATGTCCAAATCTAATAACACTAACAGAGACTAGCTAGAGTAAGAGTAGCCCAATAAAATTTATTAGTAATAGTTAAAGAATTTTATTATTTGGTTTTTATATTATGGCTTTTAATCTGATCGCGTATAGTATAGTATAAAATATACCCCAACTTCTTATATGTCGTATATATATATACGTACCATGGGGCAATGAATATAATATCCTTTAATTAATCAGAATGAAATGAGGTGTGAACTGTGAAGTGTGTCATTTAATTTGGTAATGAAATGGAGAGAAATATTATTATTAATATACTCCCTCCGTTTTTCAAAAAAAATATAACACCCCTATTTTTCACGCAATTCAATGCACACATTTAACACATAATATCTCAAATTGTATAAAAATAAAAATTATAAAAATTTGATATTCTAAAATTATTCGATTAGACGAATCCAACAAGATCTCACTTGACTATATTTTATCTTATATAACTGTGTTAAAAAATTGAATCAAACTTACACAATGAATAGTAGTTACTATTAATATGTTTCAATTATAAAAAAACGGAGGAAGTACTATATTATTGAAGAGAAAGGAATTGGCCCACATTTTATGATTTTAATTAATATATTAATTTGGCACTCCATATTACTTAACCAACAACCACTTCCCAACCGTCGTCAAGCTATATATAGTTACTTCTGATTTTGTTTGTTTGTTTGTTATTTTTGAATTTTTTTTTCCATTTTTATTAATAGGCCCTAAGGATACTTATTTCTAATAAATAAAGTAAATATTTAAATATATATTAAATAAATAAAGAATTATACATATATCACAAATTCTGTTCAATTACTTTTATAATAAATAAAGTAATAGTTTAATAGTGAAGGTGTATATCCAAAATTTTGAAATCATATATATATATATATAATTCAAGATGAATATATATATAGGTAATATTTAAAAAAAAAAGATATTATAACATGGAGTATATAATAAAGGGAAAAATTCGACTCACGTAAGCTTAGCTTTCAGGAAATAATTAATTAATTTTTTCTCTTTCGTAGAAGCCATGTGAAGAATGAAGTAATTAGGTTGATGAAAACTGAATAATTAATTAAAGATTTTGTTTCTGTTTATTATGAATACAAATTAAATTTATTATATAAAATTTTGACTCCTTAATTAATCCCAATGCTTGTCATAGAAGTCACTCACGCTAGCTCTTTGATGGGTATATTCGTTGGACAGACATTTTTTTTATTTCTTATTTTTCAAAAAGAAAAAGAAGCATTAGCTCGTAATGCATGTGTATTTCGAAACACTTTTTTTTTTTTGGCGAAGCCATCAAAGACCTGAAAATTTCAAAACACATTTTAAAAACCATCGTAATTTTTAAGAAGCATCACAATTTTAATTTTGTGAAATATTAAAATAATTTTTCTCTACTTTTATCACCTCAAAAAATATATATATATATATATATATTCCCCTTCTTCCAAAACCCTAGCTAATTCTTTTGTCCTTAACAAAAATGCAAAATAATATAGCTAAAAGAAAATTCCCAATAATTATTTGATCGAGTCTATCGACCACATCGCAATGGATATCAATCAATGGCCAAATCCATCGTCAACTCGCGACCTAATAAATTAAGTCGTGAGTATTGCTCACAAATTCACAATACATACATTTAGTTATCGATTCTTTTGCCACTCATGACCGAACATTCATCCGGTCATGATTCTAGATTTTTTCTTGTAGTGTAAGTACCAAAAAGCACATACAACAGGGCCACGGCCTGGTGGGGGTGAAATCATTTTCGACAAGATATGAATTAAAACCAAGCAGGAGCCGGCGGCCGGATCAAAACATGAAAATTGATAACAACGTAACTCCAGGCAATTTAAATGTCTGCAAAAATCTGCATTCTTGCTTTATTTGATTATTCTACCATTTGAAAATTTAAGGTTGATGAGAGACGACCAATTCGGTCAACTGGCATGGGAAGGTATTATATTATATAGGTGTCAGTCAATACACTCAAAAACACCTTCTAGCTAGGATGTACTATTGTTAATTATACAGTAATTTGAAGGTAAAACTCTCAAAATTATGGGAGGTTGAACAATTGGGTTGACTTTTAAGTTATCTTTAATAATTTAATTACGTATGTTTTATGAAGTACTTGTATTTTTTTGTTTATGTGATGTCCGTGGTTGACTCCATATGCTTGAATGCAGCATATATGGAGTATGTTTGGGAACAAGCATATTTGGTAGCATATAGCATATTGGAAGAGCATATTCTCTCACAGTTCTCTCTCCAAATCTGCTATCTGCTAGCGGATCTGCTGACTCCCAAACATCCTCATGGTCCTCCAAATTTGAGTATCCGAATAGGGTCAGACTGCACACCCCTATAAGCATACAGTAACGAATTTGAATATATTTATAGTAAATGTGACCCGCCGCGTGCATTTTCAACATATTGAGCGCTAAATCCTATACACAGGCTAGGAAATAGGTGCTGAGAGTCCATACCACACAAACTACAAAGGGAATATAAGGGAGGGATAAAAGGCCGGTGGGAATCGAACCCCAAACATTCAAGTTGGAAATCAAAGGATTTAATTAATCACTTGAACTAAGTGTTCATCCCGTTAAATTCATTAATTGGTAGTTTATAATTTGTGTTATCACTTTCAATGAAGTACTTTTCGTTGTCATTTTGTTGGTAGTTTTAATTTATTGCTATCACTTTAATTAATTACTTTTCATTCATATCTCTACGAGTAGCTAGCTAGGTCCATTAGTATAGGAGGGAGCTTTAATTATTTTACTTGTGCAATACTTATTTATTTTAGTGAAGCGGAAACCAAAGAAATGATAATGGGATTATGTCATATACTCCCTCCGTTTTTTATTGTTAGCTATATAGTAAGTTTTGTCACTATTCATTGAACTACTTTGATTTCAATTTTTCTCATAGTTATACAAATTAAAATATAGTCAAGTGTGATCTTGTTATATTCGTCTCATCATGTAGTTTTTAAATATGGAACTTATAGAATTTTTACTTGTACCGAACTTGAGTTATTAACGATTTAAAATGTGCATTGGACTGCGTGCGATATAGGTCCGTAGCAAACAAATAAAAACGAAGAAAGTATATTATAAGAGATCAAAGGAGATATAGGGTAGGGTGAGGAATCAAAACCTAATCATAAGATTGGTAGACAGAGAGTCGGAGACTATAAATTTATAATAAATCAGATCCTCATGACTCATGAGTACTATCATATCATTTGACTTTTGTAGTAGAAGAAGTAACAAATGCTCTTACTCATTCTACTCCCTGTCTCCCTCTCTACACTTACACTAATTAAAATACTACTCCCTCGTCTCATTCCAAATGTCATACTTACTATTTTTGGATATCCCATTACAGATATCTTCTTTCTATAAATAGAAATAATTTTCTCCTCCAACAACTATGTGGACCCCACCATATACTCACAAACCAATTCTACTTTAATTCCCGTGCCCAACAATAACAAGACACTTGGAGTGTGCCCAACAGTAACAAGACACTTGGAGTGGGACGGAGGGAGTACTAATTATTGACTTCTCCTTGGGTTAGTTTCTCAATTCCCATAACCATGACTTCTTGTAGTCTCCACTCCAATCATGCAAAACCCTTTTTTATTTTTATTTTTACCTATACAAACTATGAAAAAATCAAATAGTGATTGAAACGCCGAAAATATAAATAAAATATAGTGTTGACGAGTTGGAAAACTGGAAAACGAGTGACAGTTGCTAACCTTATAAATACATTCTAGAGAATCCAGCGAGCCAATTTATTAGGGTCACACACAAACAGGTACATATACATACACATATGTATGTATAGATATTGGTCCCTCCATTCAATATATAATTCAATAAGTTCCATTTTTAACTTGGATAGATGCAAAGTTCAATAAAATTACTTAATGGTTAATATTTCAAGAGGTATATAAATAAAGGTTGCGATGAGAAGAATATCTATAAGACACTAAATTCAAATACTCCCTCCGTCTTTGAAAAAATGTAACATTTGGAAATTGGGTATTGTTCATACACGCACTTTGACTTAACATTTTATCATAGTTATACAAGTTAAAATATAGTCAAGTGAGATCTTGTTAGATTCGTCTCGTCGAGTAGTTTTTAAATATGGAACTTTTAGAATTTTACTTATACCGAACTTGAGTTATTAATGATTTAAAATGTGCATTAGACAGTGTGCATGGTCCGTTTCAATTTTTTAAAAATGGATAGAGTATTTCATTACTATAGTAAAGTTGAATTAAAATTGAATAATAAATATTTAAAAAAGTAGACAAATTCATTTGGATAAATGTAAGAGAGATGGTACAAGTTAAGGACTAGGTTAACTCCTTTATGACGGACAAGACAGGTACTTCTGATATCTAATTCCACAAAGTTGTGCAAAAATTTTACTCCCCATGTCCATTAAAAATGGCTATTTTTTCTTCTTCACAAAATTCAATTGCAATTGTTGAATGCTTTATCTCTCAAAATCGGTATGAGTAAAAATTATATAAAATATATATTATAAAATCATATGATTAGACGGTTCTAACAAGGGTAAATTTGACTATTTTTTTCTTTGTATCAATACAATAAAATTGAGTCAAAGTTAAACAATTAACAGAATCAAAATGAAACGTAACCACTTTTAATGGGACCGAAGGAGTACTTTCTTGCTGTCCTGTTGTGCATTTTCCTAATTCTGACCAAAGAAATTGATTCATCCAGGTAACTTGGGAAGGTTTTAGGGCAACTTCAAATCATACTAATAATCATAATAATTAATGACCAACAACAGCAGTAAGCCCTAATAAGTACTTGATCGCCATATCAAGCTAAATATATTCTCATCCCAATCGCCAATTAGCCCACAATCATTTATTGGAAAAATAATAATAATACTAGGGTTTATATCTATATACTACTACTATTACACAAACAAACAAAAAGTGGATTACATAAATAATAGAGCAACAAAAGCACACCCATATGTAATAATACTAATGTAATTAACCAACTACGGTGTAAAGTGTAGTACTGTAATAAAAATAAATAAATTTTAAAAAAAAAAATAAAAATTAAAACGCCCCCCATGAATTTTAATTTTCGTGTCCAGCTAAGAGAGCGTTGTGTGACGTGAAGTTGCATTAAATCTTCATACCTACCAACCTTCACTTGATCTCATTTCATTTCCCCCTCTCCCCTTTATATGCCCCTTCAGTTTTCTTCTTCCTTTGTGCACATAGTTCCCATTCCCCTCAAGATTTGCAGAAACAAACAAAAACATTTTTAGGAAAAATTAAACTAACCCTCCCTTCATTTCATCAATCAATATGCCCCCAATTCCGCCCAATTTCTCCGCCTCAGTCAGGCTCAAATACGTCAAGCTTGGCTACCAATACCTCGTCAACCATTTCCTCACTTTCCTCCTCATCCCTATCATGCTTGCCGTAATTGCTCACTTGATCCAATTAGGTCCCGACGAGATCCTCAATCTATGGAATTCGCTCCATTTTGACCTGATTCAGGTTCTGTGCTCCGCCTTCCTCATCACCTTCGTCGCCACCGTCTATTTCATGTCCAAGCCGCGCTCCATCTACCTCGTCGATTACTCCTGCTACAAGCCGCCGGTGACCTGCCGCGTCCCCTTCTCGACTTTCATGGAGCATTCCAGGCTTATCCTGAAGGATAATCCCAAGAGCGTCGATTTCCAAATGCGGATTCTCGAAAGGTCCGGTCTCGGCGAGGAAACCTGCCTCCCGCCGGCGATTCATTATATCCCTCCGACGCCGACGATGGAGGCCGCCAGGGGGGAGGCCGAAGTTGTGATTTTCTCGGCGATTGATTCGTTGATGGAGAAGACGGGGCTCAGACCTAAGGATATCGATATCCTGATCATCAATTGCAGCCTGTTCTCGCCGACGCCGTCGCTGTCGGCGATGGTGGTGAATAAGTATAAACTGAGGAGCAACATCAAGAGCTACAATCTGTCCGGGATGGGGTGCAGCGCCGGCCTGATTTCGATCGATTTGGCTAGGGATTTGCTCCAGGTTCACCCCAATTCGCACGCGCTGGTGATCAGTACCGAGATTATAACTCCCAATTACTACAAGGGCTCCGAGAGGGCAATGCTCCTCCCCAATTGCCTCTTCCGGATGGGCGGCGCCGCCATCCTCCTCTCCAACAAACGCCGCGACAGCCGCCGCGCCAAGTACAAGCTCGTCCACGTCGTCCGCACCCACAAGGGCGCCGACGATAAGGCCTACCGGTGCGTGTACGAGCAGGAGGATCCCCAGGGGAAAGTCGGCATCAATCTCTCCAAGGACCTGATGGTCATCGCCGGCGAAGCCCTAAAATCGAACATCACCACCATCGGGCCCCTCGTCCTCCCGGCCTCCGAGCAGCTCCTCTTCCTGTTCACCCTGATCGGCCGCAAGATCTTCAACCCTAGATGGAGACCCTACATCCCCGATTTCAAACAGGCATTCGAGCACTTCTGCATCCACGCCGGCGGCCGGGCGGTCATCGACGAGCTCCAGAAGAACCTCCAGCTCTCCGGGGAACACGTCGAGGCATCCCGGATGACACTCCACCGATTCGGGAACACGTCCTCGTCGTCCCTCTGGTACGAATTGAGCTACATCGAAGCGAAAGGGCGGATGAGGAGGGGCGACCGTGTCTGGCAGATCGCTTTCGGCAGCGGATTCAAGTGCAACAGCGCCGTCTGGAAGTGTAACCGGACGATCAAAACGCCGACCGACGGGCCCTGGAAGGATTGCATCGACAGGTATCCGGTGCACATTCCGGAAATCGTGAAGCTTTGAGAGGGTCGTTGATGATCGGAAACATGACGTTCGTTGGTCCATACATACAAAGGTTTAAATTTTACACACATATTTTATATATTTATATATTATATTATATATATATATATAATGTATGCATGGTGTTATATTTACATAAATTGGAAAGTGAATGTAATGTGGTGTTTACTCGAGAAACTGTTGATGTTTTAATTAATTTTCTCAAAGTAGATGTAGATTCTCATTTTAATTTGGTTAATTATTTCTTTGTTTGTTGGTAGTTCGGTTATAACTAAATTATAATCATATGTGACTTCTGATCTTGAATCAGGGCCAATTTACTGCTGTAAGTCATATATGAAATTGTATTTTTACTTACCCCTTCTAAATTTCCATCATTTCATGAAAAAAAAAAAGAAAAATACAAATTGGACATCTGATCTATTGCAAGAAATTAAAATTTCAATAAACAAAATGTAAAGTGACAATAAATTCATGTCCTTGATGCATGATACACATACACATGTGGATTCTTTGTAATAGAAGCATTTAAGTTGGCAATCAATCTCAGACTAGCTGTAAACAGACAACGGCTAGCAGAAAAGCATTAAAGAGAGACATAATATTATTGATGAGGTGCCAAAAAAAAAAAAAAGGGAATTAAATTGGAGGTGGAAAAAGTAGGTCGTTGATGGGGGCAATTGGATGAGATATTGAAGGTCACATGAATGATATGCTGTAGGCTTGCAATGGAGGCATAATACTACAGCAGTGTTGCAATGTTGCATGTAATAATGCAAGGAAAAGGTCACCACTTTAGTTGCTACTTTTTGATTGACCTGTTCTTGCATGGTACTACAAATATTATAATCTTCCAAGTCTTCAGACTTGAGCCATCCAAACTACAGTAAATGCTAAAGCGGTATCTGTCACCAACTTAGTTAGGGCAATGGGCATTAATGGAGGAGGAGGCAGACTATATATGAACTTTGCAAAAGGGAATACTCAATTAGGGACCTATAGCTTGCATTTATAGTGGAATTTAATTTCGATCTGTGTTAGCTAGTAGCTTCTTGAATTCATCTTAACCATGATCACAATCATAATCATTTTAATTTTAATGGTGGTGATGGGATAGGGATCGGATAGGTATAGGTGGTGGTAAGTAGGTGCAACTATAATCATCTCCCTTACTAATTCAGGAGTATAGTAGTATATCTCTATTTTGATGTATGTACTCCCTCGGTTTCTTTTTAGTTGTCTGTTTAGAGAGTAAAAAGTATTCCAAAATAGTTGTCACTTTTAGGTAGTTATAGGTAGTTATGATATATTTTTATTATATTGCCCTTCACTTTACATAAATGCTATTGTTGATATTTATTAAGAATGAGTTTAGTTGAATGGTAAAAATGTAAATTTATGAGTTAATTAATGCAAACCTTGGTTATTAAAATTGAGCTGAAAGAGACAACTAAAAAGGAACGGAGGGAGTAATAAAGATAAATAAATAATATCAATATTATAATTATCCCACATTTCCTTACAGTATTTCCTATAGCAAAGAGGAATGATGATGGCATGCTGGATCGGACAAAGGGCATCCAGTATTCCAGTAAGATGTTGGATTTAATTAATAGGAGCTCTCTGATTATCTAATGTTCATTTTTAGCTAGTGTTTTTTTTTATTGCAATCTTAATTATTACGTGTCACCAAATGTTTTGTGTTGTGTGATGTTTTCAAAATGCATGATGTTTTCAAAATGCATGGTAGTAATTAGCAGTCAAAAAGTTGTCTGAAGAACAGGGGCAAAAACTTGGTGTAAAATGTTACTACTAGTATTTGGGAGCAACACAAACAATCTCACAAACAAATTATTCTAATTTGCGCAAGAGTAAAAGTTTCTTCAAATTGAATGATGGGGACAATTTTCAAATCAAAATATTTCAAATTGTGGGAAGGTTGGGAAACTTCAAATTAAAAGATATAAATATTTCCAAATTGAGCTGCTCCTGCTTAAATGATGAAAGAGTGTTTTGTATATGCTGAGTGTTTTTATACAGCCTCGACACTATTAAATATCCAGCACACAAAGCATTAACACCCAACATACACACCTCATCGGGAGAACACGCCATCACTTGCTGAATGTCACTCATTCAACACCACATCCAAACCCAGGACTTTATACTAGATTATACAAACAATTTATTAATTAATTTATTCAAAGTCGTGTGATTAAAAGGAAAGAGACTTCAAATCAAGATGAGAAAAATTAAATCAAATGTGAAAATGGTTTAATGTAAATAAAAACCATGTTGGTAAGCAATAATGGCATGCATATTGTATCACAATCATCATATATACAAACACAAGAAACCTTTGATCAATTACATTTTGAAACCATTATAATATTCTAGTGTTTAAAATATTGAATGAATAAGGTTAGAGAAAACAAAACAGCAACTAGAATTCCACATTGCAAGTAATCAATCGAATTGTTCTCATGGTATAAAACACTACAAAAGAATATTCTCACTTAACCAGCGCCGTCTAGGAAAAAGTTTTGGGTCCTGAGCCAAACTTAAAAAATAGGCCCATGAAAATGTATTTAGTAATTGCTTTGTAATTTTTTTTTTGCATATACAAGGCATTCTCATATCTTACTGGGCCTAATACTAATTTCTCGATAATCTGGTGAGCATTGAAGGGTTATCTCTTCCGAACAGAATTACACAAGCTCTAATCCAATACTTTTACTTAAGCTAACCCAATACTTTTACTTAAGTTGTCAGACACCCGTACCACTCAAACCAACCTATTAAGCTACCAGTACCTCGAATGTTGATTTTAGGGCATCCTTGTTTCACTCAAAATATATTATTTTTTTGATAATTTTATTTTAACTCTTTGTTAATTATTATTAAATATAATGACTAAAGAATAAAATTTAGCCCTAAAAATAAAAAGGCACGCTCAATGTATGCTCAATATATTTAAAACTATGTTGGTGAAAAATTAAATTCATATTATATAAATTTCCAAATCTTTTTAATTAAAACTAATTTATATAATAATAGTTTAAATACATGAAACAATCTTTTAAAAAATATTGATATAAAAAAGAATAATTATATTAATTAGTACAGACAATATATGCTCAATATATGCTAAAAAATAGAACATATTCACATTTTATATAGGTATATAAAAAATTTATCAATTAAAAAAAAATAACCTATGGGGCCTGCACTTAACTATAGCGAATTCAGTTGTTAAGCTTTTAGTATCGAATTTACCATTACCAACTAAAATTTTCAATTGCTAAATGAAAAATATTTATAGTGAAAAAAGAGTTTTAAGTTTTAAAGAAAATTTTATTTTATTAGTCATTAAGAGAAGAAAAAATACTTTTACCCCGGCCAATAATTGAATATAAAAGGTTTAGGTTTCGAATGTACATCTCTCGCTCTCAGAAGAGCTTTTAAGTTTTTATAAAAACTTTTATTTTTTTTATTTTTATTTTTTTTTTAAAAAAAAAAGAAAAGAAAAGAAACGTTAACTAGGAAGTGACATTTCGGACAAGGTTAGGTGGATAAATACTGGACAAGTGGACAGGGACCAAATCCAAATGTACAGTACTCTCTTCCCATTCCATGTGCTTCCGATCCCTAACTTAAATAACAATACCACTGACTTTTCACACTTGACTTCTTGGCCAGCTAAAATCATGTCTATATACTAGCTCCTTCTAATGTTTTTGACGTTTGATAATGTGTTACTATTTATATACAGACTTTTATTTAAAGTTTTATCATACTTATACAAGTTAAAATATGGGCAAGTGTGATCTTGTTAGATTTGTCTCGTCGTGTAGTTTTCAAATATCAAACTTTTAGAATTTTTACTTATACCAAACTTGAGTTATTAATGGTTTAAAATGTATATTGGACCGCGTGAAAAGTGGGTTCGTAAAAAAAATATGAAAACCGAGGAAGTATTTTTTTTTTTAAAAAATTATTATGATTATTAATTCTTAGGAGGTTTTTGGCCTTGAAGGTTTTGGGTCTGCAAAGGTCGTCCCAGCCTTGAAGGGTTTTTGGTTTCTTGCGATCTTACTCATCCGATTAATTATCCCTTAGCTTGTTTTCCTACACATATGGTAATGTTCAAATCAATGTCATGGTTTACACATCAAATGATCATTTCTGGCAATATCATTGAAGACATTCAAGACATATATATATATATATATATATATATATATGTCACTCTGTTTTTTTTTACTTGTTACAAATTAAACACTCACTTTTACGAAGTTCAGTGCATATTTTAAATCATTAATAATTTTAATTTGGTATAAATAAAAATTCTAAAAATTAATATTTAAAATATACTAGAGATATAATGAATAGTAGGAAAAGTGAAACTATAACAATGTAAATTTGGGGCTTAGGGTAATTCAGATTTTTTTAATTGGGCTTGGGCTTTAAGGATGAGTTTGGGCCTCTTTCCGCTCTTTGGGTGGGCCAAATGCACCCCCAGGCCCATGAAAAATCAATAAGGCCTTTTCTTTTAGTAACGCACACGGCACAACCATGCCATATAACCTGCAGCAATAATTATGTGGTCATTATTATGCATGTAAACAAAACATGTGAATGTCTAGTGTTCAACATCCATGTTCATGCCTTGATCATAATGTTAGACATGTGAAAGTCTTGAAATGTATATGCCTTGATTATGAGGTTAGTAAATAGTGAGAGGATAAAAAAGTTTATAAATAGCCTATGTAATGTATTGAGAAGTTAAGTTAGAAAAATTTTATGCAAGCTTAATACTTGTTTCATTTCATAGCCATAATTGTTACACTTTATGCATTTTATTATCCCACCTTTAAACTTCCTTTCTTTCACCATTTAATCCCAATTTCCATTACAATACTTCCACTATAAACACAAGCTAATAAGCCATATACCATTTTATTGTACACATACATAAATAAAGATAGTTATTTCTATAACACGTTATCAGCACGAGGAGATTCTGTCGAAATTATCATTTGAGGTATAATCTCTTATTTCTAAACTTTCAATAAGATTATGGCTAACCTTGCAAAGCAGGAATTTGCTCCCTTAACCGTTGAAGGAAGCAATTATATGTCCTGGGCCCGAGATGTAAAAATGCATCTTACTTCAATGGGTCTGGAAGATACTATTGCTGAAGGCAAAAATCCCAGCCATCAAAATCAGGCAAAAGCCATGATTTTCTTGTGCCATCATATCGAAGAGGCACTTAAAATGGAGTATGTGACTGTGGAATCCCCACTGGCATTGTGGGAAAAGCTGAAAGAAAGATATGATAATCTTAAAAAGACGGTGCTTCCAAAAGCCCTTGATGACTGGACAAACCTGAGACTTCAGGATTTCAAAACAGTCCGGGAATATAATTCCGCTGTGTTCAAAATTACGGCCCAATTGCAATTATGTGGGCAAAAGATATCTGAAGCAGAAATGCTTGAAAAAATGTATTCTACGTTTCATGCTAAAAACACAGTATTGAGTGAGACATACCGTCAAAAAGGTTTTCAGAGATATTCTGATCTTATCACCTGCTTATTATTGGCTGAACAAAACAGCCTATTGTTGTTGAGAAATCATGAATCTAGGCCCGCAGGTGCAAAACCGTTCCCTGAGGTGAACGCGGCTCAATCATCGAAATATGTGCGTGATCGTGGGCACTTTAAAAATCAAAATGATGATCGTGGCCAAAATCGGTATCACAATCGAGGCAGAGGTGAATCATCTCGTCAAAATAATTATCGAAATAAGCCTCGATTTGAGCAAAATCGCAGATATGATACCAGAAGGCCTTACAAACCACAACAAAGAAATTATGCAAGAAAGCATAAACAAAATGATGAAATTTGTGATCGTTGTGGAATTAAAGGCCATATGGCTCAAACATGCCACACAGCTAAACACTTAGCTGAACTGTATCAGGCCTCGAAACGAAAAGAAAGACCAGGTGTTGAAGCACACCATAATGCCCACGATGATACTTATGATGATATATTAAATGATAATATCACGCACCTGGAAGCTGATGATTTTGTTGAGCCACCAAATAATATATTATATAGCTATATATATATATATATTTTACTTGTCTTTTATAATTCCTGTTTAATATAAATAATGATATCTTATACTTCCCTTTTATTATCCATGTATAATATAAATATGCTTTTGCATTAATAATATTTATATTGCTGATGTTTATTAACATTCTTATATTCTTGTAAAGAAATGGATGCTGGAAATTCAAAAGTCGGAGATGATATCTGCCTCATTGACAGTGCAACAACGCATAGCATTTTGAAAAGCAAAAGCTATTTCTCCAATTTAAAATTGGAAAAGACCGCAGTGAAAACTATAAGCGGTAATGCAAAATGCATTGAAGGCTCCGGTAGAGCTGTTATATTTCTCCCTGAAGGGACAAAAATGGCAATTGAAAATGCCTTGTTCTCATGCAAAGCTCGAAGAAATTTACTGAGCTTCAATGATATTCGAAAAAATGGATATCACATTGAAACTTCAAAAGAGGCAGATCACGAGTATCTTTTGATAACTCGAATTGAAAATGGCAAAAAATTTGTGAATGAAAAATTGCCATGTTACTCCTCTGGCTTATACTATACAAAAATATGTGCCGCAGAAATACATAACCTAGTAGGCTTGAAAGCTACTAGTGAATTTATTACCTGGCACGATAGACTTGGGCATCCTGGCAGTATAATGCTGAGGCGAATTATTGAAAATTCAAATGGCCATACATTGAAAAGGCAAATGATATTGAACCCAAATGAGTTCAATTGTGCAGCCTGTTCACAAGGGAAATTGATAACCAGATCATCTCCAGTAAAAGTGGGAATTGAATCCCCTACATTCCTAGAAAGAATTCAAGGCGATATATGTGGACCTATTGATCCACCGTGTGGACCTTTCAAGTACCTTATGGTATTAATTGATGCGTCATCACGCTGGTCACACGTTTGTTTATTATCAACTCGCAATTTGGCATTCGCAAGATTACTTGCACAAATTATAAAATTGCGAGCACAGTTTCCAGATCATCCGATAAATAAAATACGCCTTGATAATGCTGGAGAATATACATCACATGCATTTGATGATTTCTGCATGTCGATTGGAATTACTGTTGAACATCCTGTGCCTCATGTGCACACGCAAAATGGTCTGGCAGAATCATTTATTAAGCGATTGCAATTAATTGCAAGACCCTTGTTAATGAAATCAAAACTCCCTGTTTCTGCTTGGGGACATGCTATATTGCATGCAGCCGCACTTGTGAAAATAAGGCCGACAAGCTATCATAGCTACTCCCCTACACAAATTATGTTTGGAAAGGAGCCCAATATATCCCACTTGCGAATTTTTGGGTGTGCGGTTTATGTACCGATTGCGCCACCACAACGCACAAAAATGGGACCTCAAAGAAGGTTGTGCATATATGTCGGGTATGAATCACCCTCGATTATTAAATATCTTGAGCCAAAAACGGGTGATTTATTTACTGCAAGATTTGCAGACTGTCATTTTGATGAAACTCAATTCCCGACATTAGGGGGAGGAAATGATCAACTGAAAAAGGAAATATCTTGGCAAAGTCCATTTGATTTCCTTGATCCTCGTACAAGGCAATGCGAACTTGAAGTTCAAAGAATTGTGCATTTGCAGGGAATTGCAAATCAATTACCCGATGCTTTTAATGATGCTGCTAAAGTCACAAAATCATATATAAATGATGCAGCAAATGCACCAGCCAATATAAATGTCCCAGAAGGGCAAATTCCAAGTGCAAATGAACCTACTGCACGCCTGAAGCGTGGTAGGCCTTTGGGTTCCAAGGATAAAAATCCACGAAAGAAGAAAATTATCCATATGGGTGATAAATCAATCACAGATGATACTCCCGAAGGAGAAATTGATTCAACCCCCGAAAAGGTTGAACCTGAAAATATTCACCCAGAAGAAAATGAAGTTATTAAAACTTCTTTCAATTATATCAATACTGGGAAATGTTGGAACCGAAAAGAAACAAACGTTGATAATGCCTTTGCATACAACGTTGCACTCGATGTAATGGAAAATAACGAGGATCCTGAACCAAGATCAGTTGAAGAATGTCGGAAAAGAAATGATTGGCCAAAATGGAAAGATGCGATTCAGTCTGAACTAGATTCACTGAATAAACGAAAAGTATTCGGCCCTATTGTCCAAACACCAAAAAAATGTGAAGCCTGTTGGCTACAGATGGGTGTTTGTGAGAAAAAGAAATAAAAATAATGAAATTGCCAAATATAAGGCAAGGCTTGTAGCCCAAGGTTTTTCACAACGACCGGGAATTGATTTTGAGGAAACATATTCCCCAGTTATGGATGGAATAACATTCAGGTATCTAATGAGTCTAGCAGTACGAGAAAATCTCGAAATGAGGCTGATGGATGTTGTTACTGCATATTTATATGGCTCATTGGAAAATGATATTTATATGAAAATACCTGAGTCTTGCAACTCAAAATCCAGAGAAACTTATTCCATCAAACTGCAAAAATCGTTGTATGGGCTCAAGCAATCTGGCCGAATGTGGTACAACCGCCTCAGTGAAAGTTTGATAAAGGAATGCTATACAAATGACCCGATCAGCCCTTGTGTATTTATAAAGAAAAATGGGTCAGAATTTGTGATCGTCGCAGTCTACGTTGACGATTTAAATCTAATTGGAACTCCTGAAGAGTTGAAAAAGGCGGTCGAATATCTGAAAAAGGAGTTTGAAATCAAAGATTTCGGGAAAACGAAATTTTGCCTTGGCCTACAAATTGAGCATTTGGAAATGGGCATATTTGTTCATCAATCAGCTTATACCCAAAAGGTATTAAAGCAATTTCGAATGGATTATGCTCATCCGCTAAATAATCCAATGGTCGTTCGGACACTTGATCCTGCAAAGGATCCATTTAGGCCAAAAGAAGATAATGAAGAGCAACTTGGCCCAGAAATCCCATATTTAAGCGCAATTGGTGCGTTAATGTATCTTGCAAACAGCACGCGACCTGATATCGCGTTTGCAGTCAATCTACTCGCAAGATTCAGCTCTTGCCCTACTCAACGACATTGGAAAGGCATAAAGCATGTTTTTCGCTATCTCCAAGGAACAATTGATCTTGGGTTATTTTACCCAAAAGACTCTCGACATGAGTTAATTGGCTATGCCGATGCAGGTTATTTATCAGACCCACACAAAGCCAAATCTCAAACAGGCTATATCTTCACGTGTGGTGGAACTGCTATCTCTTGGAGGTCAATGAAGCAGACTCTAACTGCTACTTCTTCTAATCATGCCGAAATATTAGCAATCCATGAAGCAAGTCGAGAATGTGTTTGGTTGAGGTCAATGACTCAACATATATTGAAGAGTTGTGGTTTAATCATTGAACCACAAATGCCCCCAACAATTTTATTTGAAGATAATTCGGCTTGTGTAGCCCAGTTGAAAGGGGGTTATATCAAAGGAGATAGAACGAAGCATATTTCACCAAAATTCTTCTACACTCATGATCTTCAAAAGAATGGTGAAGTCGATGTGCAACAAATTCGATCAGAAAATAATTTAGCGGATCTATTTACCAAGGCATTGCCGACTGCAACATTCGAGAAACTCGTGAAGAAAATTGGAATGCGGCGGCTTCGAGATTTAAAATGATGTCCAAATCAGGGGGAGCATCTGATACAAGAATACTGTACTCTTTTTCCTTCACTTGGATTTTTTCCCACTAGGTTTTTTCCAAGTAAGGTTTTAACGAGGCATATTCTTCGTATTGGCGACATTCAAGGGGGAGTATTATGCATGTAAACAAAACATGTGAATGTCTAGTGTTCAACATCCATGTTCATGCCTTGATCATAAGGTTAGACATGTGAAAGTCTTGAAATGTATATGCCTTGATTATGAGGTTAGTAAATAGTGAGAGGATAAAAAAGTTTATAAATAGCCTATGTAATGTATTGAGAAGTTAAGTTAGAAAAATTTTATGCAAGCTTAATACTTGTTTCATTTCATAGCCATAATTGTTACACTTTATGCATTTTATTATCCCACCTTTAAACTTCCTTTCTTTCACCATTTAATCCCAATTTCCATTACAATACTTCCACTATAAACACAAGCTAATAAGCCATATACCATTTTATTGTACACATACATAAATAAAGATAGTTATTTCTATAACAGTCATTCATTTTTGGAAAAATTCCATATGTGTATATATATTTTAATTCAGAAAAACCAACCTGCATAAAAATTTTGGTTGAAATAATTAAGCCTACTATAGTCAATTATGTAATCAATTAGCGGAAGAATAAAATTTTAGTGCATTTTACATCCCTTTTTGGAAGATACTACATTGGTAATTGGATGGCAACATGGATTAGCTGTTGGAGGAAGACGCATTACTTAGGAAGACCAATTTTATTTATTTTGAAATAAAAGCTAAAGCTATCAAAAGCTCTCAAAAGCTGCGTGCAGAATAGATCCTTAAGAAATTTCGTTAAATTTAACTTGATCTAATTATTATGATTTATTGCTTAATTTAAAGAATATCTTGTTTAATTTTAAGGTGGGGTGATTGAATTTACTCGAATCATACTTCTGAGCTACTGAAAACTCTTTGGTCATTGTTTAATTTCATTAAATAATTGTTGAAATATGGTGGTATTGATCAACATGTAAATGTAATTGTTTTAGATATCATCTAAATTTTAAAAGTAAATATATAGATTATTTTTTAATAATTTTCATTTGTACCAACTAGAAACAATAGATAAGAAAATTATGGCATTGCCTCTAATAAGAATAGTCTCTATCAAACTATACCTTAAACTTAATTTAATTAAGATATTGTGTATGATTCTTTTGACAAGTAAATTTTTTTAAAAGTTCTTGCATAACTTCAATTCAGCATCTTATATTGGAATTTTATTCCTCTTCAATCAACTTCTATTGTATTCAAATTCAACATTTTTTGGTGTGTACCGGGTATCCCCAGACCACATTGGACCCAAGACTAATCCCCGAGGATCTGATGGGCATTAAGGGTTGCCTCTTCCAAAACAAAATTCTGCACACACAAAAGCTCGAACCTGAGACATTTGCTTAAGCTGTCAGAGCTCCATACCACTCAGGCCAACTACTTTGGTAAATTCAACATTTTTAATTTCCCTTTAACACTTTTCTTTTTGAAATAACAAAAACGTAGTACTATAAAACATTTAAATCAAGTTTCGCAGCCCTAGCAAGTTCTCTAGGCGAACCCTTTCAATTGGGAAATTACTTCTTTTTCTTTCCTTTTTCTTTTTTTAACAAATTGACATATATACTCAAGTGAAAGTGTTGAAACACAACAATGAAAAATAGATCACATACGATACTCTCGTTTTTCAACACAAATAAAATTGGTCCAAAAAAGGGCAGCCAATTTTGATCCAAAAAAGGAAGATCAGTCCGTTCACATCCATTTATTGGGAATATTCCGCCCGCATTAGGCATGGTCCGAAAAGTTCCATCGTTTGATTGTTTTAATGAAGATTTGTCCATACAGCGACTTGGGTCATATTCCCTCCGTCCCGCGAAGTTTGACACATTTCTTTTGTGCACGGTAATTTAGGTGGTGGAGTTTAGTAGTTAAAGTGGTGTGAGTGTTTGTATTTAAGATTCTAATAAATTTTGATACTATTTATTATTTAACTTTGACTTAATTTATGATAATGATGTAATTAGAGAAAAATAATCAAATGTGGTCTAGTTGAAATCGTATAATCGTGTAGTTTTAGAACATACATTTTATACAATTTTTATCTGTACCAGTTTTGAAATATTAAGAATTAAAGAAATACAAGGGACTTTGTGTAGAAAAGTAAAATTGTATTGGAATTTATGCAGAATAGTAAAAGTGATTACTTTTAATGAGATTTGACAATAATTAAAATTCTAATCAAACTTATATTAATTTAATTTATCTAAAAATGGAAATGTGTCAAACTTCGTGGGACACCCAAAAAAGGAATAGATGTCAAAATTTGTGGACGGAGGGAGTATAATGCATGCACCCCATCAATTCCGATCAAATATACACATACATAATATATCTATATACACACGTATATATATTCATAATAATAAAAAAAGTTAATGAAATATACTAAAACTTTGATCACTAAGAAACTTAAATTCGAACACTTTACTAGTGATTTTTTCTTGGAATAAAGTGAACGTCGACCTCAAATTAGTCCATCAATCGATTACTAATTATTTCAAAAATAGTTCAAAACGAGATCATGGGAACTACCAATTTTCCGGATTGTTTATATATATTCAAATGAATCCTCAATTTCTCTTTAAAAAGCTCAAATGATTTGTTAAAATTTGTGATACACACACACACACTGATTGCATATTTTTATACATAATTACTTGAAAATAATAGTTGGTGTATATGCCACAAATCACCATATATAGAGGATGTTTGGGAGTCAGCGGATCCGTTAGCAGATAGCAAATTCGAAGAGCAGATTGTCCCATTGTTCTCTCTCCGAATCTATCCGCTAATGGATCTGCTAACTTCCAAACATCCTAATAGTAATTTGCATATGTTTTGTTTTAGGTGAATAACAGTGTATATTGGAATTTTCATATGTTAATATAGGAGGGGGAAATATTTCATATTTTTTGAGTATTTCTTTCATTTTGTAATGAAATCATACACAGAATTTATCGGAATTATTTTATAAATGGGTTCTTGACTTGCCATAAATGGAATCAAGATTACACATAACTTAACAACAATATCTATTGTAATTATGATTCCTTAAACAACAATATCTATTTTTTTTGGAAGAGCTAAACAACAATATCTATTTGTAATTGGATCTCAAATATGATTCCTTAAATGAATTTTTTCTCATGCCAAATATTTGATTCCTTAAATTTATTTTTTCTCATGCTAAATATTTGATGTTATACAATTAAAGTGATAAAATACTCGATAATTATTACCTGACACCTTATGTTTGGATTTTACTCAAGGTTATTAAGATCCCGATCATGATTTTAAGATGTTACGATTTTACGATTATACTTTCTTAAAACAATCTAGATCTTTGTATGATGTTAAATTTAGTAGGATCTATTAAGATTTCAATCTTGCTATTAGAATATTACGAGTTTACAACCATGACGATCATGTTCTTAGGATCTTGCTCCTATAATTCATATCAATTTTACTCTCAATTTTCATCCCGGTGATTGATTTTATGCTTTGACATGACATTTTTCACTTTAGTTTTGAACTTAAGAACTTGTAACTCCTTATATATGATACGTAGAACAACACAATATGCATGTTTGTGTACCATTTTTAAGGTTTAATTGTGATGATTTTGTACTATATTTTACTAATCACTTTGAAAGATTTCTAAGCACACCGAATAACATTTTCACTTACTAGTATGCATAATGATTTCATCAATTATCCGAATTTGATAAGATCTTAGAATTCCGATTCCATCACTCAGAGACAAAAACATCTCGAGTGTAGAACACATTTTGAGAGAGTGTGTGTGTGAGAGGCGGAGAAAAGAAAAAAAATGATACTCATGTAATTTAGAAAATTATTTAACTTAACAAATACATATATTTAACTATATTTGATTTTGTTAATTAAAGTTAGGTAGGTAACTTTAATTGCAAATTGATTATTATAGCAGGTGGGAATATGGTGGTCCAAGTCCAAGTTAAAAGTATGTAGAGATCGTTACATTGTAGGAGACGAGAAAAATGGGAAAAGAAAAATCACGACTTCATTCATATATAAGTATATATTTTTCTCTTTTAGAAAAAGCGTGATAATCATCTAAGATACGGAATGATGATTTGCATATTGCATAGGATTCTTCTTTTGACATTCAAAGTATTCTTTCCTATGATGAGAATTTGTCCACGTGACCAAGTTTTGCCATCAACTTTAAGGTTGATTGTTCGATTCCTCACACGACCCCTAAATTTTTCCCTGTATCACTTTGTAGTTTACGCGACATGAACTCCCAGCCTCCCATCACCCTCTATTTAGCTTGAGCTTTGAAAAAAAAGAAAAAAAAACGAAACGCACACTTTCCCTCACTTTCTCTATTCCATTCTTGTTCTAACTCGTCTCACGTATTTCTTCTTCCGCGCCATTTTATGCCTTTCCACACACAAATTAAAATCACCATAAATAAGAAAATTATTATTGTATTTAATTTAAGATAAGAAAAGTTTGGTTTTATACAATTAAACCACAAATATACAAATTGAAAAAATATAACAGTAGAATGAAATGGCTACGGCCCACCTTTTATCGAAAAAAAAATATATAACAGTAGAAACTCATTAGATGGTCGAATTAGGTCAAATAATCATTACAAAAATTTTCGCAGCACACGAAACGACAAATAAAGCAACGAAATTCGTCAGAAGACGAAGTTTTAGACAATAAAATTCTCTCTTTTCGGTCGCCTTCCTAATTTTTTTTTTTTGTGGTTAATAGAATTTCAGTTGAATTTCAGCTTAAAACGTACGGATTGGCTGTGTTGCATCACACACAACCAAACAGTGTATCAGGTCTATTTATTTGGCTTAATTCAACGATAATCTTGGCATTTGTAAAAACTCTATTTTTCAGATACGTAGATATAGTGGTCAAAAAATGGAAGGGACATCTTACCAATGATCAAATATTTATTAACTAATGTTTTATTATGTAAAAAAAATCTTTCACAATAGAGGAAAAAAGATACTCTGTGTTTTAGTTTTGTTTATGCTTGGCCAACCATTTCTTATACAATTTAGAACTAAGTTTTTTAAAATAATGAGTATATAAAAAAATACTCATTCTTAAATAAACAAAATTTATAATATTGATTTTTAATTAATTATAAATATTTTAAATTATTATAGTACATCGGAATCCGGCAGCTAAAACAATGGATTCAGAAAATGTTTGCATAAAATAAGGGTTTGCCTTTAAGTGGGTGTATTAGAAGCCAAAATCCGATAAAGGTTGCAACTTAACAACATTCGGCGGCATTTATATAAAAGTGGCTATGGGGTAATATAGCCAATATGCCGCCACGGCATAGTCCAACAAGGATGCTCATGAATAGGCTAGGTGGGATTAAACTTAGGCTTAAACGATTTTGGTCTATTTTGATTTTATAAGTCTGGATCTAGCCTATTATTTTTAATGAGCTTATCTTGTATGCGATGTTTTAAACTTTTAAAAGTCTATTTAGGCATATTATATATTTTAATATTTTATAAATTAATATATTTAAATACTAAATGAATAATAACTAATCAAACTAATAAATGTATTTAATAAATTATAAAATTTATATAAAAAACTTTAAATAGGCCAACCTAGGTAAAGGTGGAATAGGCTAGGGTACCCAAAATGAGCCTACGACCTAGTCTATTGTAGGTCTAGGCTGAACCTCAGTTATTTTATAAATAGGTCCGACTCGGGTCATTTTAAAAAATAATAATTGTATATAGCTAAATAGTTAGGCCATACTTTATAAAAAGTCTATTATAAAATCAAAATAGTCCTATCAAATATAATAGGTTTTTAAAATGAAATGAGTCGGCCTATTTACAAAATACCCCAAACATATTAAAGTGTAGGCCTATATATGATAAGCTAGACAGTCAATAGAAAAAAAGTTGTTTTAGTAACCGAAAAAAATGGTAAAATGCGGCCGCTAAAGAGGTTAGCAATCGAATTTGCGACTGAAATTCGTTAGCGACCGAAAATCCGTTATCAATCACAATTTTAGCTGCCGATTTCCTAATTTTTCTTGTAGTGAGTTAGCTATTGTCGGATAGTCCGACATATTCTCACTCCCCATTATAATATATGTCTTTAGATGTACTTATCTTTATTATAAATTATAGTAAATAATTAGAAGCGACAACACACATAACATACCAAAAAAATAATACAGATAACATACAAAAAATATTTGAAATTTATTATTATTACCATCATATATAGATATAGATTAGGTAGCCTCGAATTGGAAGTGAGTTTCTCTTAATGTCCATTTTAAATAATAAGATTCATTGTCTCACTAACTTCATATCAACAAACAATTTTATCCGGGTTGGGGACTTACCCTAATGGTCAAGTCTCCCAACTTCATATCTATTGATTGGGGGTTCGAATTCCCACCCGACCTCCTATCCCTCCTCTTTATTTCCTTGTAATGTGTGTGACATTGGCTCCCACCACCCCCTTTTCATACCTTTAATGACTCATTAAAAAAAAACAAATTTATCCCTAGACCAAGATTAATTAGGCCTTTTGTTGGGAATGAGACTTGACCCAAGTGGGCATGTTCCATATCTTCCAATCATATGTTGTGGGTTCAATTTTCACCCGGCCCCTTATTCCTCCATTTTATTCCCTTTTGTAATTTGTGTTTGGATTCCCACACACCTTGCCGATACATGGGTGTCAATGTTATTTTTTTTTAAAAAAAAATAGGCCTTTGTGGGTTGGTTTTTATAGACTTTTTTTTGGCGTTTACTTAAAAAGTACTTCCTCCGTTTCTTTTTAAATGTTACGTGTTAACTTTTTTTTACTGTTCATTATACTACTTTGACTTCTATTTTTGTTATAGTTATAGAAGATAAAATATAGTCAAATGAGATCTTGTTGGATTCATCTAATTTTCTAGTTTTTAAATATCAACTTTTAAGAATATTTACTTGTACGGAATTTGAGTTATTAATCGTTGAAAATGTGTTTTGGCATACGTGCAAATGAGAAGTGTAACCTTTAAAAAGAAACGGATGAAGTATTACATATTCTTTTATTACAAATATATTTGAGTTGGCTTTCATGTGAAAGTTAAAACCAAATTAAACTAAAATTACTACTACTATTAATCTTACCAAAAACTTGAATTGAAATTACTACTATTATCAATCTTACCAAAATTACTACTATTATTAATCTTACCAAAAATAATTTAATAAATTTGAATAGAAAATACATTTATGAGATAAACATTGACACTCATGTGTCGGCAAAGGCGTGTGGGGGCCCAAGCCACACAAATTACAAAGGGGGACAAAGGGGAGGGATAGGGGGCCGGGTAGGGATCGAACCCCCAACCTATTGGTTGGGGGCAGGGGACTTGACCACTAGGGTAAGTCTCCAACCCTAAAATACATTTATGAGATGCGGCTTGGTTAGTAGGTAAATTCTACTTTTAACTCGACTTTCCACCTCATTCTTATTCCTCCCATATATAATATATATATATATATATATATATTATAATTATTATCATAGTTATCAAAATCGCGATCCTGATCGTAGGATCGCACGATCATACGATCCCGCCCATAAAAAACGATCCGGATCGCCATAGGATCGCAAATATGGTAGGATCGCAGTAGGATCGGTAGGATCGGAGTAGGATCGTAGGATCGCTGAGCGATCCGATCCTACCCCTTTGGGTTTTTTTTTTTTTTTTTTTTTTTTTTTTTTTTTTTTTTTTTTTTTTTCTGGAGCAAAATTACTTATTATCTCTAGCTCTTTGTGATTTTGGTCATGATGTTTATCAATTTTGTTTAATGTATCTTTGCATATATTGAACTCAAAATTGTTGGGTTCTATGTCAGTGTTTAACTTCTATTGGATCATTAATAAGCATACAATTAACTATCAAATTCTTGTTAAAAATTGATCTAAAATATATATTTTCAATTATACATGTCACCAGTTTAATGAGATAATTAACAAATATTAATTTTTAAAAATATAAATAATAATTTCATAGGATCTTAGGATCCCGATTCGATCCTACGATCCCGATCTTGCAAAGACAAAAACGATCCTACTTAGGATCCCGATCTTGATAACCTTGATTATTATAGCATAAATTTTCATCAAAATTTTAAGTAAAAGGCATTTGGCCTCATATAGACCAAAAAAAAAAAACCAAAAAAAAAAGACAGATTCATCATATCACATTAATTATCTAAGATTATATAGTATTTACCACAATCATATTACATAAAATCTCTACAATTACTTCACTAATCATTTCTGCATAAAATATTATATCAACATCTAAATGTTTCGGGGGATTGGGACTTAGCCCAAGTGGTTAATCCCATGGCTCTCAATCTTTAGGTTGCAGGTTTGATTCCCACCCGGCCTTTATCCCTCTCCCTTTTGCCAAATTTGTAATTGTTTGGAATGTGCTTCCACCACTTCCCTAGCCTGTATATGTTGTTCAGTAAAAATATATATATATATATCTAAATGTTTCGGGCTCTCACCATCCATTTCCTAGGCTGTGTATAGGCAGTTCAACAAAAAAAAATTAAATGTTTCATCTTCCACTTTATCCCACTTTTTATCACCCTTTATAATTTGCGTGGCTTGGACTCCCACACATCTTTGCCGACACATGAGTGTTAATGTTTGCCAAAAAAACATCTAAATGTCTCATTTTCCTTCGAACCAGAGGATGTTATTTAGAGTTTTGTTCGTTCATTTTATTATTATTATTATTATTATTATTATTATTATTATTATTATTATTATTATTATTATTTTAGCGTTCGTTTTGGTATATTATGCTAACCTTTAGCATTTGAACTTTAAAAATTATTATAAATAATAAATATTTTTCCTTCTAATAATCAGATTCTAAACATAACCATTAAACTCTAAACTCTATCCATCCCCAACTTTTCATACGTTTGAGAAATAATTAGAATTTAGAGTTCAGAGTTTGGAATTAGTAGTGAAAAAGATATTAAAATTGAGATAGTTTTTAGTAATGACGTTTGGTGATAGGGTTAAAAATTAGAGTTTGGAATTCGGAGTTTGAAAAACTAAACATTTGGGAGATGAGCGCCAGAAATTAGAGTTTAAAATTTAACTGAAAATTATGTTTACTATATATAGAATTTGAATATACAGTATATTTTTAATACATACTATTTTAAAAGCTAAACGTAGGATATTTTTCCCAAACGCAACCATAGCGTTAGTGGTGTTTGAGATTTTAGAAGTAGTTCTATTACCTTTTTTTAGAAACAAATGTAGATACTCTTTTAACTTCTTTTCCCCTAATTTTTAATTTTATTTTTCATGAAGCTCAAACAACAAATTAAACAGCTCCATAATACTCACTCTGTCCCATTATTTCTGTCTCAAAACTTTTGGACACGTCGTCCAATGCACTTGTTTAATACTTAATATCATTAATCTACATACGTAAAAATTATGTAAAATATATATTTGAAAAACTACATGATTAGACGAATCTAACCAGACCAAACTTAACTATAAGTTTTTTGTATATAATTACGATAAAATTAGGTCAAAATTGATCAATAAACAGTGTCAAAAGTCAAAGTAAGACACTTTGAGTGGGCACGGAGAGAGTATTTATTTATGGGAAATAGTGGGACCCGTGATGTCAAACAGCGAGTCGTCCTCGTCCTCTATAAATAAATCCCAATGCGCAGCCCGCAAAACCAAATAATACTAGTAGTAATATCCCCGATCGAGTCCCAACACTCCTCCTATAGAGGCTATAGATGCCAAAACCCCTGTTGTGTCTTTGACTTTCTTACAGAGGCTATAGAAACACACAAATATGGTTGAGTTAATAGTATTGGTATTGGTATGGACAGTATTAGCATTGGCGTCCACTCTGCTGCTGAAACTCGCATCCGATACCCTATCCTTCTACTGGTTAACTCCCAGACGCATCGGCCGAAAAATGCACAGGCAAGGCGTGCGTGGCCCCCAACCGCGCCTCCTCATCGGCAACCTCCCCGAATTGGCCGACCTCCTCGCCAAATCCACCTCCAATGATATGGACTCCATTTCTCACGACATCGTCCCCCGCCTCCTCCCCCATTACCTCTACTGGTCTAAACTCTACGGTAATTATAATTTAAACCCAACAACAAACTACTAGGATATACTACTAGTATTATCTTGTCGGGAAGGAAGATTCACGTTAAAATTTTTAATTTACATTGTGTTTTTTTTTTTTTTTTTTTTTTTTTTTGCTGTGGTGTATAGGGAAGCGTTTTATTTATTGGAACGGGGTGGAACCCAGGATGTGCCTGACGGAGCCGCAGCTGATCAGGGAACTCCTCTCGAAGCACACCATGGTCACCGGGAAATCGTGGCAGCAACGGCAGGGCAGCCGCCATTTCATCGGGAACGGCCTGCTGATGGCCAATGGCCACGATTGGCACCACCAGAGACACATTATTCAGCCCGCATTCATGGGGGAGAAGCTCAAGGTTTCGTCTTTTTTGTTTTTTCTAATTGATTATATGATCGGACCTAATAAATTAGGGATTTTGGATTTGATTGATGGCGAATTGTGAATAAATACAGAGCTTCTATGGCCGTATGGTGGATTGCACGAAAGAAATCGTGGAGTCTCTGGAGATCGCAGTGAGGACAGGGAAAACAGAAGTCGAAATCGGAGAATACATGACTCGTCTCACGGCGGACATCATTTCCAGGACCGAATTCGACAGCAATTTCGAAAAGGGGAAGGAGATATTCGCCAAGCTCACAGATCTGCAGGCGCTGGTCGCCCGTGCCAGCCGCCATTTGTGGTTCCCCGGGAGCCGGTGCGCTGCGCATTTTGATTTAAATTATTCAATCGCCCGTCTTTATCAAATGGATATTGAAAAAGATTGAATTTTTAATTAAATTTTTTTTAAAAAAAAAAAAAAAAAAAACTGATTGAATTCCAGACTGTTGCCGAGCAAGTACAACAGGGAGATAAAATCATTGAAGAGGGAGGTGGAGATGCAGCTGATGGAGATCATAGAGAGCCGGCGGGACGGGGTGGAGGTCGGGCGGAGCAGTTCCCACGGGAACGACATGCTGGGAATGCTGCTGGACGAAATGCAGAGGAAGGGGAAGAGATGGACGGAGCAAGGTGGAGGGGGAGGATTCAGCCTGAATTTGCAGGTGATAATGGACGAATGCAAGACGTTCTTCTTCGCCGGCCACGACACCACCGCGTTGCTGCTGACGTGGACGTTGATGCTTCTGGCGACGAATCCAGAGTGGCAGCAAAAGGTTAGGGACGAAGTGAAGGATGTCTGCGGCGGCTGCAATGGCGGAATCGCCACCGTCTCCCTCGATCATTTATCCAAGTTATCGGTGGTATGTTTTACTTCTAATCAATTCTTTTCTCCCATTTTCCCATTCTTTCTTTCATTTTTATTTTTATATTAATTAGATACTACTAATGATGCTAATAAGGTTAATAAAAAAATTTCACTGGTTTCCGCTTATCCAAAAAAAATAAGGTTAATAAAAAATAGTCCTCTGTACCATTTGAAATGTTCCAAAATTTTTGGACACATGGTCCAATAGATTTATTTAACAGTTAATATTTTAAAATATAGAGAAGTAAAAATTATAAAATTTTTATATATTCTAAAACTATAAAAAGACAAATACAACAAAATCTCACTTGACTATATTTCTCTTATATAACTATAATAAAAATTTGTGTCAAATACTATGTATAATGAATAGTGTAAAAAGTTCAAATGAAATACTTTAAATGGGATGGAGTGAGAAAGATTATAAAATAGTAGTATTATTAATTAATTAATAATAAAATAAAAGTGTATAGTATATACATTGAATTTATATATATTATGCATAAATTTTGTACTCACATATTTAAAAATAATTTCAATGTTATTTGAAATTATACACTAAAAAGCTTCCATTTTAACAATAGAAAATTCAGTTGCTAATTTTGTAGAATTCAACTATTAATGAGATTAACGATTTTGCTCGTAACTAATACAGCCAAGAATTTATTGATCGAATAGAAAAATAAGAAAATTTTCCGTAGTATTAGTATATCAATAATGATTTATAACACGATATTAATTAGATTGTAAGTATATGAAATATAAGTACTTATATTATTTAACTTGAAACGTCAAAATATTCTTAAAAAAATATAAAGACAACATTTATCATGATTTAAAATTAAATGAACAATAATTTAAATTGAGCTGTTAGGCACTAATAATCCAAATTTCCGTTTGAATATATAAATAGGCAACCATCCATAAAGGATGTGATAATTTAATAGTCATGGATGGGATAATCTTTCAAATCATTTGATGTTGAGAATTGGTGAATGTCATTATTGTTGAGGCAACCTTAGAGTTATCAGGATAGACAGCTGAAAATGCATTTGATGTTACTCCTTTTCTTGTCTTGGGGTTGCATAAATTAGTAGTAGTATTTTATGCACTTAGATATATCTGAGTTTAATATATAAATACACACACACTCGTAGGGATGGCAATGGGTCCGGGTCAGAACCGAGAATCGAGAAAGACCCGAGCTTAGGTCGGGTCTTGGGTATTACAAAAATGGACCAGAACCGACCCGTTGCCATCCCTAAGGATGGCAATGGGTCCGGGTCAGACCCGGAACCGAACCGAACCCGAGCCCTGGGTCGGGTCTTGGGTTTTGGCGGAACCGACCCAGACCCGACCCATTGCCATCCCTACACACTCGGATTATATACTTGAAGGTTGGATATTTTTATTTTTATTTTTTTTAAAAAAAAATTCCCATTAACAAAGCTTATCCAATCGTAAAACATCTTGGATTACAGACTAATATGCTAAAAGGGTAATTACATCACGCCTACGATGAATTTTTTGTTCAAATGTAATTACCATATGTATAATTTTTCTGATTAAAGAAAGTAACTTTATGATGATTATATATTGCTTGCATATATGTGTAATCACATGTTTAATACTCCGTAATATATAGCTAGCATATTAATTTTTTTAGCTTGACCAGCTAGCATATTACATACTTAGATTAGTTAGATACTCCCTCCGTCCCAGGCAAGATGTCTGGTTTGACTTTTTGGCAATGTTCATTGTTTAACTTTGACTCAATATTATTCTAAGTATATTTTTGAGAAAAAATAATCGAGTTGGATCTTGTTAGAATCGTATAATCATGTATTTTTATAATATATATTTTACATATTTATTTGTTGTATATATTTTGAGATATTAACAATTGAAAAAGTGCATTGGATTGTGTGCAGAAATGAAATAAGACATCTTAAATGGGACAGGGAGAGTATTTATTTATTAAATATGATAGTTATAATGAAAATCTAAAATGAAGTTCAAACTTATAATTATAATATACTTTAACTTTTAATTATAATATTAATAAAAATTTAAATTTGATATATAATTTAAAATGAAGTATATAATAGTATATGTATAAAAGAATCCAAGTATTATTGATTTTACATTTACAGTTTTATATATCAGACTTGACCACGTACGATCTAAATACTCTGGCTTTGCTTGAACAAAAAAAAAAATGCTCTAAAATGTTAAATTGAAGAAATAGATCATAAATTCGGATAGAGATTAAATAGAAGTGATAAACCAAATTATTTGTAATAAGAATAAACTTGAATTTACATTGCAGTTAAATATGGTGATCAACGAGTCGTTACGACTGTATCCACCAGCATCGCTTCTGCCGCGAATGGCATTCGAGGACATAAAGCTAGGCGATGTACACATCCCAAAAGGCCTGTCCTTATGGATTCCGGTTATTGCGCTCCACCATAGCGAAGAGATATGGGGAAAGGATGCCAATGTCTTCAATCCCCAACGCTTCGCCTCCGGTCTCACCAGTCGCCATTTCATCCCATTCGCTGCCGGTCCAAGGAATTGTGTCGGCCAATCCTTTGCCCAAATGGAGGCCAAGATCATACTGGCAATGCTGCTGTCCAAGTTTAGCTTCACCATATCCGAAAATTACCGTCATGCTCCTGTGCTTGTCCTGACCTTAAGGCCCAAATACGGAGTACAGGTGCATGTCAAACTTCTGGATGAGTGATGAATATTGCTGGTTTTGATTTTTGATTTTTTTTTTTTTTTTGGTCTGGAGCATTTTATGTTTTCTTTTTTGTGAATCGTAGAAGCTAGATCTAGGGTGAAACTACACCTGTTTGAAGGGTGGATTCACTCAGAGCCTAGGGCTATGAGGTGAGCAATGAACGACACAATTTTGATTTTGATAATAATAAGGTGGAGATCTTTAATTTGTCCCTTGAGGTTGTCCAAGAGAGGTTTTGTAATTTTAGTACACTCAACTTGTGTACTTAATACATAACTCTTTGAAAGTATAACTAACGGAGTGATATTTGATATTATAGTGTGTTCCACCAAGTTGGAAATTCTTTAATGTTTCAAGATTTCAGCATTTTATATACATACATGTGCATATATTGGAACATATCAACAAACCATGATAAATGTATAGTGTAACGTAGGATACTCTCTCCATTTTTTGGTATTGAGGTTATAATTTATTTTTTTTGAATTATCGGGTATCCCCGTGTCACATTAGATCTAAGACTAATCCCTCGAGGATCTGCATAGGCAATAAAGGACGCCTCTCTCAAAGCAGTTTTTTGCATACACAAGGCTCGAACCCGAGACCTTGCTTAAGCTGGTAGGTTATACTAACAACTTAACCAAAAGGTCTCGGGTTCCAGCCTTTGTGTATGTAGAATTTTGTTTTGGGAGAGACAACCCTTCAATGTCCACCAGATCTCGAAGAATTAGTCTTTGGCTTAATTGGTCCGGAGATACACGGTAAAGGCAAAAAAAAAATTATAACTTTTGAGACTAAAAAGAGATTTTCACATGTACAATTCCGGAAAGAAACCCATAAAGCCAACCATGGGAAGTATCTGCACTTGTTAAAGAAGATTCAAATAAGTCCAAAAATGTCTTTTTTTTTGGGTGAAACTAGGTATTCTCAGGCCACATTGGACCCAAGACTAATCCCTCGAGTATCTGCAAGGGCAATTAATAGCGCATCTCCCAAAGCAATTTTTTGCATACACAAGGCTCGAATCCAAGACCTTGCTTAAGCGACTAGAGCCCCATGCATCCACTCAAGTCAACTGTTGTTGGTCAAAAATGTATTTTTATTCTAATGAAAACGAAAATTAAATTAAAAAAAAAACAGAAACCAACAATGATAGGTTAATATTTTAGCATAAAGATTAAAAAAGAAGTATATCTTCTTCTTTGAAGGAGAGAAACTTGGTTTTAATACCCAACCACCCAATAGTATTTTTAATTCTACCAAGTGATAAACTTTGTCTTTTTATACCTAAAAATGTTTGAATGATTAATTTAGATACCTAATGTTTTATGTACTACGCCCTCCAGACCATAACACCCTCATTATCGAGCACTGGATAAAAGAGAGGGTATTATTACAAGTCTATCAGCTCCGACGTGAACACTAATGTTTAAAAAATTAACATAAAATTTTTTGATGTATTCTCGGCTCACTTGCATACACTTATAAGACTTTTTAGATGGGTCGCTTATGAACTTCTTATAGAATGATTAGCATAAATGAATAGTGTCTTGTTTAATTAGGTGGCGGTAGATTAGTGTTATGTTATAAGATGTTAGTGTGTTTGGAATTATAACTAATTTATTTATTTACATAGTCATGGTACTTGAGGCGTAAAAATATTTTCTTGTTCAAATACTGAAATCAAAATTTTCCTTCAAATGGACCCATATATAAATATAGTACATAATAATACTCCCTCTGTCCCCGCTAACGTGTCATGTTTGACTTTTTGACACTGTTCATTGTTTTATTTTGACTCGATTTTATTGCATGTATATATTTGGAAAAAATAGTCGAGTTGGGTCTTGTTAGAATCGTATAATCATGTAGTTTTAGAATATATATATATTTTACGTAATTTTTTGTTATACACATTTTGAGATATTAGCGGTTGAAAAAGTGCATTGGATTGTGTGTAAATGTGAAACAAGACAAGTTAAGTGCACATAAATATAGTACTAGTATAAAATGTGGTGGATGTGACAGAGCACAGAAGATGCAGGTAGTGCACATAAGAATAAGTGAGCACTGCACTTTAAATAGTTTATGTGGGTTTTGCCTCTTTTGGGTTTATTGTTAAAGTGGTAATGATAATTACATACTAAACCATTTTCTTATTACAGACCCCTTTAAAGAGCACACTGTATTGCACTGAAGAGATGGGCTAAAAAGGTTTAATTTGCTTCTTTATCTTAATTTTGAAACAAGATTATACATGTAATCATTGTTTGATTCGATCTTCTTTTGCTTTCCCCTCCTAACTCAATTTATTAAATATTTTTGTTTTGTACCTAAGGAAATAATAATAATAATAATAATAATAATAATAATAATAATAATAATAATAATAATAATGTATAAATATAGCACTATATATGTACTAGAGACGGCGAATTCTTGGTGGATCAAGAATTAGATATTTTGTTTGTTTAAGTAGCACCACATAAATTATCATCATATGCGATATTATTTGTTATCAACATAAGTTTTTTTAAAAAAAAAACATTGACACTCATGTGTCGGTAAAGGTGTGTGAGATGCTATGAACATAAGTCTATATCACATCAAATCAAATAATGTAATAAAATTAAAAAACATAATATATATAATTATTATTAACACAATATATATAATTAGTTATGTTATTACCTAACAAACTCTCTGTGCAGATGATGTTGTCTGAAAGCGATTGAAACTATTCTATAACTGCAAAATTGGTAACTGAGATATCTGGCAGTTGCAGCTGGGACTGCTATCATATCTAAACGACCTCTAATCATCTTTTACAGCCTTAGATGTATATATATATATATATATCAGTGTTAGATCCTGTTTGATTAATTGAGTTATATTCTTCATATTTCACAATCTTTGAGTCGGTTTTCACTTAGTTTTCATAGATAGAATTCTTGATAGAGTTTAGAAAATTCCTTGATGAGTGTTCTGCAAATTTGAAGATCATATCAATCATTGAGGTCTGCGCTACACCGCTTCAATAAGTGTCCTTGATTGAAGAAGCATTTCCTTGACAACGTAATTGGAGTTGCCTTTGCGAAGGGGCTCAAAGGAAATCTGAAGGAGGAATTCAGGCCATCTGCTGCACCGGAATTCCAAGATCTGAATATCTCAACAATCGGAGAAACCAGATTGGACGGGTTGGCCAGTGATCGCAGTTGTGGGGGAGTCCAGACGACGATCATTCTACGAGCAATGAAGACTTGGGTAATAGAATATATTTTGATTGTTTAATCTTTTAGGTCTAGGACTTTTTGAGTGATAGTTTAGAACCTGGATTGGCATCCCCAGACGTAAATCCGTTGGATCGAACTGGGTTGCCAAATCACATGTCTTTACTTTCCGCTGCATTACACTGATTTGCACACACTATCGATTACACGTAGTTTAGACCACTGCTCAACGAGGGATTATGTTCAAGATTTCATTATCTGAGACCATCAAGTTATATTTAATAATTAAAAAAATGATTGTTGGATGACCCAGCTATTAATATTATGGTGATCAATACTCGATATAATAATTCCGGATAAAAGTGATCGATGGATTAAATATACCTAATAGAGATGCTCAATTAACTATCTATACGAGGGGTTGGGGTTCGAATCCACATCCGGGCCCCTATCCCAGTATCCGTTCCCCCTTATAATTTGTGTGGCATGGACTCCAACCACCCCTTTCCTAGACCTTTAATGGCTCCTAAAAAAACTACATATATCTGATAACGGTTACGAGGAGCGTGTTACAAATAGTTACTCTATGTTTAAGAGGAGATGTACCAGAGTCCAGCATTCGTTTAGTACCAATAATAATATAGGGGGTATGTAATTCTATTTCTGAATCTGGACTAACTCATTGTATTATACTCCTATCAAGTAAAAATAAAATAAATTTTTTTTAAATAAATAAATAAATAAAATTGATTTGTGGGTCTTGAATAGTGTAGATTTGCATTTTGGGTCCATCAAAGTAATTCAAGAGTACACAGTATCATATTGCAGCAGTTTAAGACCACAAACAGATCACCGATGAGTATATCTTAAGATTGGGGCAATCTAATTAACTGCATCATCAATCATGACACAAATTATCACTACAAATACAATGATGAAGAAATGTTACATGATGCATGTGCGCAAGCGCAACAACAAAAATTGCAAGGACTAAAATCATCAATCATTATCTATTCAATCTAAATAATGCACAACAAAAAATATATAGTGATGATTTAACAATAACTGGATGTGTGACTAAAACATGAATAGAAAATAAAAGCGTCGCAAATGAACATGAGTTTTACGGTAAAACTCATTTATTGTGATTAACGGATACTTTTATTACATGTATGTTGGAATATATTATATTTTTATTTTTAACAACCTATACAGGTTATGAAATGGATGATGGAAGCCTATGCTACACAAATTATAAATGGACAAAGAAGAGGGATGGAAGGCGGGTGGAGAATCAAACCACCAACCTATAGGTTGGGAGTCGGGCAAGGAGACTTGGTCAGGTCAACTCCCCATCCCAAAAAACAATTGATTACATGTTGGAAATCCAAGTTTAAATTTAGTGACTCAAAATTTGATTATAATGCAACCACCAAATTAAAGCTTAGATGATAATACTACTATAGTTCAAAAGTGTGAACGAAGGATTATTACATTTCCTATTTATATATGCTTTCTTTGGGTGAGGAAATTAAATGAAGAAAAACCACTTGTACAAACTGTGAGCATAAACTATTTGTAGGCCGCACAAACAATCCACGGATGGTTTTTATTGCTCCAAATTCTCTTTTTAAGAAATTAGTTTCGATAGGAACAATATATAATAGTGACAAACCAAAATGATATTAATATTTATACTTTGATCAATAATTATAATACAATATACAGCACTGAGAAATTGAAAAACTTATCACTAATTAAGTGATCAACCTTAGAAAGGAGAATATGACAGAGTGGAAGACAGAAACATCCACAACCACTAAACCAGGATCAATTTTACAATAATATACATGAAGCTTCATTTTTTGTCATCTTCTTCTATATATATATATATATATATATATATATATATATATTTAGAATTTATTTTTACTTTTTTGAATTTTAGTTCTCCATTGAGCTGAGGTTTTTAATATCTAAATAGTACATTTATACATTTGACCTGCCAAATTGTTCCATACACTGTATCTGATGAGTCAAAAGAAAGTGTAACAACAAGCCCTCAATGTCAAATCAAAAAAAATAATAATAAATTCAAACAATTAGGTTGAGACTTATATAGTACTTCTATTAGCTAAATTGTCATCTCGCTTTTGAAGAATTTTATAATTAATATTTAGTCTTTATTTGGGACAAAAAGCATCTTTCATTGTGTTAAAATGTGGCAATGTTCCTTTCTGGGTTTGAAGAATAGCATGTTGATTTATTGGTAGCCAAGTTGCATGGTCAATTGCAAAATACAAGTGTACAACAATCAAATAATAATGAAATTTTTTTTAAAAAAAAAAATAGATGAATAAATAAATATTTATTGGAGCAATTGAAACTATTACAGACTGAAAACAGCATCTCAGATTCAACTTCTGATTTATATACAAAAATTTGTCTATGTTCGTACATGTTTCCCTTTGGTGAAGCTTTGCCTTCTAAAATTAGATTCTACCCAGGGGCGGATCTACATGTATCACAGTGGGGCACATGACACCACTTAAATTGATAAAATTGTTATTTTAAGCTTAAAAAGTTACATACTATTTCATTTGGTGCACCCACTTAATTTTTGAAGTGACACCATTCCAATTGAAGAATAAGCTTAAAGGTTTTATATTTAGCTTGGTGCACCCATTCAATTTTATGGTGATACGATTGTTATTAATTCCAATATAGTTTTCTTAATATTTTTTACATTGTCGCTGCTATCCACAATTCAAACGTAGCTTTTATCAAGTTTTGTGACACCACTTACAAAAATTTCTGGATCCGCCACTGATTCTACCTTAATTTTGAGAAATGTGCAAATTAAAAAATATAGCGATGATGGATAGGATATACAGAGTATACAAGATTATATGATGCTGAGTTTCATGCATTTAATAAAATAAGATTCCAATAGAATGTCAGCATTTCATGTCATTCATAGATATGGAGAATGAATTTTATTAAAAAAAAAAAAAATTCTTGGTTCTTTGAGAATAAGCGAGAATAATATACAGTAGAATTCAACATTTGATTGATAATAGTAAATTCTAATGAAATATAGTTGCAACAATGAGCCCTGTATTTCTCTTGTATACACGTGCAAAGTTAGCCAATATATATACTCCCTCCGTCCCATTTAATTTGTCTTGTTTGACTTCTGCACACACAATCCAATGCATTTTTTCAATCGTTAATATCTCGAAATATATACAATGAAAAATTATATAAAATATATATTCTAAAACTAAATGATCATACGATTCTAACAAGACCCAACTCGACTATTTTTTTTTCCAAATATATATACTTTTAATAAAATTGAGTCAAAGCTGAACAACAAACAATGTCAAAAAGTCAAACATGACGTGTACGTTATGTGGGACGGAGGAGTATATATATTGGCTAGTTCTTCTCGTTTAATATATGGTATCAGCGTCAGGGGCTTAATATTTTTGTTTTGTTTTTCTTTTTAGGAGTCGAAGCCAGTGTTAGGGGCCTCATATTCAAATCTTGTCCCGTCGCATCTTGTATTTATATTCGTTTTGTATAGTATGTCGAGCGAGTTTGTCGTTAACCTCTAACAAAATTTTATATAACATCTAATAAAGTCTTCAAATTATTCCATCAACTTGAGTTTGTGTATCAGTTGACAATATGAGTTGACATTTTAAGTTGACAATACATAGAATGCCAACAATATATTTTCACCATGCATTGCAAGATCCCATGCTCTCATCTCATGCACACCAAAATATTATTATAAGAGTTTGCAATGCATGCAATGCACAAGCCAAATTGCACCAGCAAGACTTTAAGAGAGGATACAAATATACAATCATTAATTCATATTATCATATACAAGAAGAAAAGAAAGAAGTAAATACAAATTAATCATTTTCCACTTTTAATTCTTTCAATGGCACAAAATGCAGAAGACACTCGATCGGAAGATCCAAACAATTTTCGAAACGAATCATTAAAATTTACTACTCCCTCCGTATTTGAAAAATATTAACATTGACATAGTAAACACTATTTATTGAATAACTTTGATTCGACTTTTTAACATAGTTACATAAGATAAAAACATAGTCATCAAGTGAGATCTTGTTAGATTCGTCTAATCACATAGTTTTATTGGATTGCGTGAAAACATGAAATGTTTGAATTATTTTAATACAGAGGAAGTACTTACAAAGAAAAAATTCTTCAAAAATGAATAAAAACTAACAAATTTTGAATCGTATACTATTCCAAATTGTGCAAAGTTGGGAAAAGTTCAAACTTAAATTGTGCAGAGAGGAATTGAAGGATACTTCAAATTAAATAGTAGTAGTATGCATAGTTGTTAAGATCCCGATCCTGATCTTAGGATCTTACGAATTTACGATCACACCTCTCTAAAACGATCCCGATCCTTGTAGGATCTTAAAATTAGTAAGATCCCGATCCTGATAGTAGAATGTTACGATCTTATGGTCATACTCCCTCAAACGCTTCAACGATCTTACGATCATACCCTCTTAAACGCATAAAATTTTTGTAGTATTTTATGATTTGGGATCAAAGTAACCTTTTTTTCTATAATTTTAAACTTAAGAGCTTGTATTCCTTATGTATGATGTGTAAAAAAATATAATATGTATGTATGTGAAAATATTTTATGTTTAATTATGATGTTTTTGTACTGTCTGTATTAATTAACTTGCAAGATTCATAAACACAGGAAATAATGCTTTTACATGTTAGTATGCATAATTGAGTTTATCCATTATTACAATTTCATAAGATCTTAGGATCCCGATTCGATCCTACGATCCCGATCTTGCAAAAAGAAAAACGATCTCATATAGGATCCCGATCTTAACAACCTTGGTAGTATGTACAAAGAATTTTCAAGTCAAATCAGCCCATGTCAAAACAAAAGACAAAAAATGTGTGGTCATATTGTATCGCATTCAACTTTATTATATATCATCGTTACCATTTTCTTCTTCATCTTCATAAATTCCTTCTCTTTGGACCAATTGTTTAATGTTTTCTCTTCTTGTTTTCTTCTTACAGTTAAAACCCTAAGAATAATAATACACGATCAAGAATGTCAATTATGAACCCAATGAATCTCTCTCAGTGTACGTTTCCCAACTATTCCACATGATACTTGTCGGTTGCTGTGCTTTAGACTCAGTCACACTGATTTACTATATCATTACTTTAATATCATTTGACAAGGGGGAAAAACACACAAAATAGTAATTTACTTGGAACATACTATATATACAGTATTGTTTCATCCACTGTTTGGTTTTTATTTATTTCCACCTTAATAAAGCTAAGGTAACAAAATTATAATGCGGTTAGCAATGCTTGGATACGGTGCCACTAAAATGAGAATATAAAAATATTATTATAATTAAAAAAAAAAAGTTGCAAAATTCAAATTTTATGAGTTGATGATCGATCGGTTAATATATTCCCTTTATAATGAAACAAGTGGCTAATACTTATAAGCACGGGTAGGATGAGATTAAATAGTGCTTCACAAATTTGTCTTTCTATTGGCGATCCATGATAAATTAATAAATAATGATATCTCAATGCATTATTTTTTTTGGTTGTCTCCCTAAAAACTAAATTCAATAAACAAATAATTGTACTAAATAATAGTAGTTGGCACTTGGCATGACTAGCTAGTAGTATTTGGCAAGTAGCATTCCAATAATTTCCAATTGTTTAATAATTATGCTCAAATATAATATAAAAATATATATATAAATAGCTTAGTGTTGGTTAATAACTTTTTGGTTTATTTTTTAAGATTAATTAACTAATTAGAAATTAAAGCTAAGCTTCATGGAATATATATAATTTTATTGTGTAAATCATCATTGCTTATAAATGATGGTTGTGCACAGGAAAAAATTACGAATGAAAACAAATTAAATGAAGTACTTTAATTCTTCCAGTTTATTTTATTTTACTTATTTCGATTAACTGTTTAGTCCAACTTTAATTATTTGGCAAAGTTTACCTACTTAACCTATTACATCAACTTTTTAGAAACATTTCATTTCAATTGTTTACGCAGTTTGATGATACATATTTTTAAGGATAAATAATTTAAATTATTTACACGTATATAAATTTGTGTAAAATTTTAAGAACGAACAGTGCAATAAACTTTTCAATACAAATAATTAAATACTTATAACTCACTCTTCGTATTATTTACCACTAATCTATCATTAGCTATCATATAGACATATACTTTTTTTTATAACTTCTCTATTTCTATCATGCACGCAATGCAATGTATATTTTTAATCATAAATAGCTCAAATTATATACAAGTAAAATCTATAAAAATTTCATATTCTAAAGTTACATGATTAGACGAATCAAATAATATCTCACTTGACTATATTTTATACTATATAACTGTGTGAAAAAATTAAATTAAAATTACTTGATAAATAGTATCAACTAATGCAAAGTTAATGTTAGAAACAAATGGAGGGAGTACACACTTTCGTAATTAAAGTGTAGTGCCAAAGTCAACAAGGACATGCTGTCTTTTTTTTTTTTTTTTTTTTAACTACACCATGCGAGGAGTGGGTTATAAATTATTAGGTCCGGCCCAAAACCCAAGTACGGTTGCGGGTTATACGTGATAAACCGCAAGTTTTTAAAATATTTTTTTAAAAAAACTTTTAAAACTTATTATATTAAAACACATTTTAATGTTTGAAAAATAATTGAAATATATACTACAAAATAATCAAAATAAAGTAATAATGAAATCTATGGGATGCGGCTGTTGTGCAGCCAGCTGGACATGCAGTTGTGTTAGCAAAAATATGGGCTTTTTGTGATGTCTTTGAGTGTGTAATTATCCTGTGATGTATGTTATTACTTTGTGACGAATTATTTTTTTTATGTTTAAAAACTTTGTGATGTATGAAAGTATTTTTATGATGTACAAAACTCAAACATCACAAAATTAAGTGCTCACATCATAGTTGTACAACTGCTTTGTGCAGATGCTCTGCACAGTAATTCAACCGAAATCTCTGTATATATAACACCTTTCTTTAAAATTAAATAGAGTACTATAATAATAATTATATCATTACACGTAATATAATAAACACATTTCAATGAAATCTATGTATATATAATAATGTATTAATCTTATGATGCGCTTCCGTTGTGAATGCCACTAGTATACATCTGGACAGATTAACCAACTATGTAACTATTAATGGATTAATTAATAAAATTAATTGCGTACTAATATTTTAAATATATGTTAATTGTGACATTAAAATATCTTGCTGTTGGTTTGGTCTAGACGGGTGCGTAGCTTTAGCCGCACACCACCACCCATTATCAAACTACTCCCTCTGTTCCTTAATAGTTGTCTCTTTCAGCTCAATTTCAATAACCAATGTGTTCATTAATTAACTCATAAATTTATATTTTTACTCTTCATCTAAACTCATTCTTAATAAATGTCAATAAATAGCATTTATATAAAGTGAAGGGTAATATAGTAAAAACATAGTATAACTACCTAAAAATGACAATTATTTTGGAATATTTTTTACTCTCTAAAAATATAACTAAAAAGGAACGGAGGGAGTAATAAATTAAATCTAGCTAAAATATCATCACTTATAAAATTATCACTTATACTATTAATGAATAAAATATTCTTATATTAATCTAACTAGCTATTAGCTTAACGATATTTTAAATACGCTGTTGACTGATGACTGCTCTAAGATTTTCATCTAAGTACTACTACTCTCCATTGTCCACACATTATTTCAGCTTGTGTGTATGTCAGTATATGTGTGTGTTAATACGAAGCCTATTTTAGTTATTTTTTAGGTAAATACCAGGGTATGCCCAGGCCACATTGGGCCCAAGACTAATCCCTCGAGGATCTGCAAGGGCAATTAAGGGCGCCTCTTCCAAAGCAGTTTTTTGCATACACAAGGCTCGAACCCGAGACATTGCTTAAGCGAAAGCCTATTTTAGTTATTGAATGCACGTGTAATTTAATTAGCAGCTATTCAGCTGTTTAATCTTGAAATTTAATGTTGAGAAATATCACTATAATTGTTTAATATACGAAGTCAAGCTAACGAATGAATTCAAATTAAATGATACTATTAATTAATATACTATGTGAAGTGTATATATCATCTCAAATGTGGATTTCAATACGAGAAATCCGACACTACAAGAAAAAGTCGGTTTAGCGACCGAAATTAGCAACCGAATAAATGCGGTCGCTGTTAGCGACCGCAAAAGTCTGTCCCTAATTAGCGACCGAATTTGCGACCAAAATTGTTCTGTCGCAGGTTCGCGACCGAAATTGCGACCAATTGCAATTCGGTCCCAGTTAGCGACCGAATTAGCGACCGAAGTATTCGGTCGCTGAAGTTTCTTCATTTTTTTTTTACTTTTTTGAAAAATATTGGTTTAGCGACCGAAAAAATTCGGTCGCTACAATTTTCCCTATTTTTTTATTTTTTTTTAATTTTTTTTGTTAAAAATATACTCTATCAACCGAAAAATGGGATATCTAACCTTTTCATTTTGAGTACTTTAATGTTTTTATTATTATTATTATTATTATTATTTAAATGTATTATAATTTACTTTATCATTCTATTTAAATATTTATTTTAATCTACTTATTTTATTGCTAATTTATTTCATAATTTAATTATAAAATGATATTATAATTTATTTTATTTTTAAATATAAATATTTACATTAATTACTTTATATTTCATATTTTAATTTAATTTTAATTTCATATTATTTTTTATCTAATTAATGTCTTGAATTTAATTTATTATTATATATTTTAATTGAAATGCTTAATATTTTTTAAAATATATTAATTAAATATTTATTATTTTTAGGTTTATGCTATTAATTTATTTTAATTAATGTACTTCATTTTTTATTTATAATTTAATTATTTAAATCTATTATAAATATATTTATTTTCTATTTTTTGTTATTTAAAAATTTTATTTTCTTATTTAAATTAATTAATATTATTTTATTTTAATGATAAATTTTATTTTATTTAAATAATAATTTTAATTAGTTTATTTTATTTTTATTTATTTTATTTAGTTATTAAATTCTATCTAATGCAGTTAATTTTTCTCGTTTAATGATGATTATATAAATTAAATATTTATTTCAGTTAATTTATTTAATATTAATTTAATTAATATTTCATTTTAATTAATATTATTTTATTTTTATATTATATTTATTTTATTATTTTAATTTGAGTATGTGTATATATATATGTATATATATTAAGGATTACAAGTGATGACATGAATTATGACTTACCCGGACGGAACATACGCGAATTCTACCCTTCATCATCAGGGTTCGAACCCTTGCTATGACAATTTCAAGAATGGTATATGTGGAGGAAGTTGTGAAGGGTGGGGTATCTTAGAAGGTTGGAATGGGTTGGGTTCGAGCCCTGTTGGTTCCAAAAAAATTTATTTTTGGGGGCTTTCTTAGCGACCGCATTTTGCGGTCGCTAAGTTGGTCGCTGAAATAAAAATTTCAAAATTTTAAAATAAATTTATTTTTATTAGCGACAGAAAATTTTCGGTCGTTAATTCGGTCACAGATCTTAGCTACCGAAATGTTCGGTCGCTAATTCGGTCGCAAAAGTCTGACCAAATTTTTTTCCCGTCGCTGATTATTTTCTTACGGAGCTTTTAGCGACCGAATGATATTCGGTCGCTAATTCGGTCGCTAAGCCTGTTAGGGACTGATTTTTTGGGTTTAGCGACCGAATTTTTCGGTCGCTAAACTGCAATTTTCTTGTAGTGCGATGACGAAAATCTCAACGATACCATAAGATGAAAAAATATCTCAACGATACCATAATATTCTCAAATACTTGAAAATTATTGTAAGAATGATTTCCTTGACGTTGAAATAAAACAAATAAAATGAAAGAGTTTTTTTTTTAAGGAGTCATTAATGGCCTAGAAAATGATTGGTGGGAGTCCATGCTACATAAATTATAAAATGAACAAAGGAGAGTGATAGGGAGACGGGTGGGGATTCAAATTGAGGACTTGACCACTAGGGTAAGGCCTTGTTCTCTTCGCCTGAAATAATTTGTTCTGATATGAATTTTATAAGATCTGGTCTGATCTGATCTAATCTGATTACAGTTATATATAGTGTGGTCTGATCTGATCTGATTTTAATAAAAATAAATAATAAATACTAAAAATAAATTCTACGGAACAGGGCCTAAGTCTCCAACCCCAAATAAAATGAAAGAGTTGAGGATTGAGGTCTCTTTTTGCCCACGCTCACATAAAAAGAAATTATCCTAATTAAGACAATGATTAGGCATTCACCTTTTTATTTTTTTTAGAAAGATCTTTTTAGGTATCTTCAGAGTCTTGTCAAACTTAGCTACACTAATTTCTTTTCCTGTCTATATCACATATAATCCCTCCATTATATATAGATGGCTACACTACAAAACTAATTGAAAAAAATATGTATGTTTTCTTATCCTACGGTGTAGTATCTCTCTCTTTTTTTTAAAAAAAAAAGATATTTGTAAAGTTTTTAATTTGATTTCACTTTCTTTTTTCCCTTTTATATTTCTCTAGTGGAGGCCAAATGTACCTTCACAGGCAGTTCAAATCGCGGGAAGGCCGAACCGAAACTGGCCGGTAAACCTTAACCATAACCGGTTGAAATCGGAAGGCCGATCCGGTTCAGGTTTTTCATTTTTATGAATCGGTGAACCACCGGTTCAACCAACGGGTTGTACGGTTGTTTCAACTTTTTTAAAAAAAGTTTTTATAGAATTCAAAATTTTGGAGTCAAAATCAATGGCGAACTGTTGATATACCCGCAGTTAACCGGTCAAACTGAAGAAACTGCCCATTTATAAGATTTCTTTAATTTTTTGTTTACGTTTTTAAACTTTTTTAGAAAATAATAATAATATGGCCGATTCCACCGTGAACCGACCAAATCGGTCTGATTAAAACCTTACATACCCGCTGGTACGGCCAATTCACGGTTCCAATTAGGGGAATCGGTGAACCGAAAGTTCCAACGGCGGATTCGGTTGAAACGGCCACCACTGTATATCTCCATAAAATTTGGACCGAATACTAAAATAAAATGTGTATACATTCAAGATAGAATATAACTATTATTTTAAACTTTCACGTTTATCCCAAATATAATTATGACAATATTTTTCTTTGTGATAACCTAATAATGACAATATTTTAACTTTTAATATAAAAAATTGTGTTCACATTTAAAATAGAATGTGATTTTTTTTTTTTATCATTTACTCACTTTACAGAATACCCCTAACTATACCCTACAAAATTAATCTAAGAATTGTAAACCGGTGTAGCACATGTAGAAAGAGTATGCACTTGAACCTAATCGATGATTAAAACTCTACGAAAAAATTAACAAATTAGTCCGTTAAGTTTCAAAATTCACCAAAATAGTCATTTTCGTTTCAATTGGAAAATTTAGTCCTCTAAGTTTGCTTTTTTTCTCCAATTTAGTCCTTTTAATATAATAAATTTAATTAACATGTAATAAAGGATGATGAAGCCATTAATATGAGTCCCACAACCCTGAATTAAATGTGTCAACTCATAACCCTTACTTTTGTTTGAATAAAATAGATTTTGACAAATGATTATTTTGTTTGAATAAAATTAGATTTTAATAAAATGTTATTTTTATTTGAATAAAATAGGTTTTTTTTTTACTAAATGTGTTGTGGGTTGATCCATGTAACTAAGGGTTGTAGAAGTAAAAAGAAAAGAATGTAGCTAAATTCCCAGTTTTCGTAGTATAAATAGTAGCTAGGTAAGAGAAAGATCTCAGATCAATAGTAATCGATCAACAAGAGTAAGAATCAATATTCTCAATACTATAATTATTTTTCATTAGATATTAATTAGGTTTGTTATACTAAAAGGACGAAATTGGAGGAAATATCAAACTTGGGGACCAATTTTTTTAACTGAAACTAAAGAATTTTGAAACTTAAAAAACTATAGTGTTAATTTTTTCATTAAACTCTACTCCATATATTGTCACACGCATCCTTCTATTTTTATTTTTAATGCTTCACAATCCTTCACCTTTTCTCTTTTTTCCTTTTTTTTTTTCTTCAAAACAAAATAAAGTGGAAGTGTGGAACATTTCGTTGATAATAATCTTGCTTTATAAAGGGAACCCTCGTGCTACATTTATTTACAATAAAAATCAAATCAATCAGATTACATTCCACCCACGATATTAAATTGTTTAGCCTTTCAGAACGAACAAGAGTATTTATTATTAAAAGGAGCATATTTTATTTTTATTCACAGTATCAAACTATATGGAAAACCTTTACGAATATGGTCAAAAACTTTAAGATAGTCCCACAAATGATAATTTAGGCAAAATAGTCCCATTATCATAAGAGATTCATTGCCACTAGTTTTATGGATTTATTCTGCATGTAGATTTTGGAAGTTTTTTGGAGTTTTGAGAAGCTTTTGATTTTATATCAAAATAATAAGAGGTAATAATTAAAATAGGCCACCAGAAGAAGTCATTTCCACTTTTTGGCCTCGATATTTTGATTTAGGGAAAATAGCCATTAGAAGGATTTCGGGCCTGAATTTAGGCCATTGGGCTGGAATTCGGGCTGTGATGGCCTAAAAGTGGAAATGACTCCCTATTTTAGTTTTTTGAATTATTTTTTATTTTATTTAATTGAAATAAATAATACTCATTTTGTGACATTATTTATGTCCTACTTTCTTTTATTCTTGTCCCAACATTTTTTAATTTCTATTTTAAAAATAATTAAATATTAATTACCAAATATACCCATCATATCACATTAATAAATAAATATATTAAACTTTCAAATCCATTACCATTAATAATTCTCATCCAACCTACAACCATATATCAGTAAATCACACATAAATAAATAAATTATTGTAAATTCATTACAACCACATTATATAAATTCTTAAGCTACATTTTTTAACCCTAGTAGTATATCCTTGTATTTAATACTACTATTTATCCCTGCATAAAGTACCATGTCCGAAAATTTTGGGATACTTATAATAAAACATGTTTATTTTTTATTTTATAATTTATCTAAATATGTGTTTGTTTTACTTATTTTATAATATATTTGAATTAATATTTATTTTATTTCTTATATTACTCCATTCGTCACATTTTTAGTGCTAAAAAAAGTAATTTAAAAATTTATATAATATGATTGTAATGAGTTTACAATTTTAATTTATTTATTTATGTGTGATTTACTGATATGTGGTTGTGGGTGGATTGGAATTATTAATAGTAGAGGGTAATTTGAAAGTTTAATATATTTATTTATTAATGTAAGGTGATAGGTATGTTTGACGATTAATATTTAATTATTTTTAAAATAAAAATGAAATAAAAATATTGGAATAAGAAAGAAAAAAAATTAGGACATAAATAATGACACAAAATGAGTATTATTTAATTTAATTACATAAAATAAAAAAATAATTGAAAAAAACTAAAATAGGCCACCAGAAGGAGTCATTTCTATTTTTAGGCCATCGCAGCCCGAATTCCAACCCAATGGCCTAAATTTAGGCCCGAAATCCTTCTAATGGCCTATTTTCCTAAATAAAAATATCGTGGTCTAAAAGTGGAAATGACTACTTCTGGTGGCCTATTTTAGTTATTACCTCAAATAATAATCTCGTTTTTCACACTAGCTTTTAAAGGTTTTGGCATTGAATTACAGTTCTAAAAAACACTACAATCAGAAGCTATACTGAATAGCTTTTGGTAGCTTTCGAAAGCTACCTTCTAATTTAATTAATTTTTCTCTTCAATTATAATTTATGACAGCTACAACAACTTCTACCGAACACTTGTGTAAAAATTGATAGCTACACATCTTACTGCTTCCAACAACTACAACTCACTGCAGTTACAGCTCCACGTGCAAAACATACCCTTAATATAAAATCAATACAATTCGAAACACACTATCTTATCATTATTTAAATTCCTAATTTATCGCTCATTTAAACATTAATTCACTCCATTTTAATTTTCTTCTCGAATAACAACAAAATAAGGGAATAGGACTTGGCCTACCAGTTGTATTCCCTGAATTCCAATCTTATGATTGGGAATTTGATTCGTCTGAGCATAAATTTTAATTAATATAATTATATAAGATAAAATATATTCAAGTGAGATTTAGAATATCAAATTTTTAAAATTTTTACTTGTATGCAATTTGAGTTATTAAGGATTAAAAATCTATATTGAATTGCATAAAATATGGGTTGGTGACAAATACGTTGTACTCCCTCCGTCCCACTAATTTCGTCTCAATTTCCTTTTTGGTCCGTCCCATTACAATTGTCACATTTCCCTTTTAGGATATAATTACATACTTTAATTACCAAATCCACTACGATCACATCATGTTAATAAATAAATATATTAAAATTTCAAAGACACAACCATCACATCATACATAAATGAATCAATTAAAAATTCAAATACATTACAATCACATCACATAAATTCCTAATTTACCCACACTTTAAATACTAATATATCTTTATATTAAATACTACTCCCTCCGTCCCACTTCAGATGTCCTGTTTGACTTTTTGACACTGTTCATTGTTTAACTTTGACTCAATATTATTGCAAGTAAATATTTGAAAAAAAATAGTCGAGTTTAGACTTGTTAGATTCGTTTAATCGTGTAGTTTTAAAATATATATTTCATATAATTTTTACTTATATATATTTTGAGATATGATCGATTTAAAAAATGCATTGGATTGTGTGCAGAAACCAAACAAGACATCTTAAATGGGACGGATGGAGTAATAATTATCTCCACATAAAATATCATGTCCAAAAGAAAAATACTTCACCGTCCCATTTAACTTGTCTTGTTTGACTTTTGCACACAATCCAATGCACTTTTTCAATCGTTAATATGTCAAAATATGTACAATGAAAAATTGTGTAAAATATATATTCTAAAACTACATGATCATACGATTCTAACAAGACCTAATTCGACTATATTTTCTGAATCTATACTTGCAATAAAATTGAGTCAAAGCTGAACAATGAACAATGTCAAAAAATCAAACATGACATGTTTGGTGGGACGGAGGGAGTATTAATATTAGTCGGATGGAGGGAGTATTAAAGAACGAGTGTAGTACTAGTATAAATTGAACGGATAAAGTAATAAAACAAAAAAGTTGATGGAGTAAATGCGAGAGAGGAGTGGGTCTGAAATTATTTGATGGGAATTGCGGGCGGATAGAGGTAAGAGACTAAGAGGAGTTGACTAAATTCCCATTGTCTTAATTAGGCAGTAGGGTAGACTCTACTAACTAGGCTCTTACTACATTACAACTGGTGTCTGGCCCATTAACCCTCATGGGCCTATTTTCAAAACTTTTGCAAATAAATTATTTTCTCTATTTTTTTAAAAAAATTATATAGCTCTAAACAGAAATGTTACATGTACATTTATTTAATTATTAATATATTATAATATATAAATAAAATTATATAAATGACATTTTATAATAAAATTATGCCAATTTTAACAACATTCAATTTAAATTATTAATTCACTATATATTTACAATAAATTGAATTAAAATTAAATAAGATTAAGTTGATTTCAAAGTTATATAAAAATTAAAAAAAGAAGTGGAAGTATCATTTCATATTTTGATATGTCATTGTCTTATTATATTTTTCTTTTTTGGGGTGAGACATTTTTAAATCCTAAAAACTGCCAAAGAAATCTTAAAATCTCGAACGCAAGACATAAGTTAAGCAGCTAAAATTTTATCCCATTCCAAATATTGTTTATGTTTGTGTTAAGGATTTGAATTCTCATGCTTTTCTTCTTCTTTTTTTTCTTTGTTTTGTTTAAGGGAGGGATATGGGGCCGGTGGAGATTTGAACCTCAAACCTTTCGTTGGAAGAATTAGGGGACTTAACCACTTGGGTAGGTCCTCATCCCCAACTATGATACATTAATGATATAGAATGTGAAATTTATCAAAAAGTAGAGCAAATATTTTTTTTTTATAAACAGTGACACTCATGTGTCGGCAAAGGTGTGTATAGGAGTCCAAACCACACAAATTACAAAGAGAGATAAAGAGGAGGGATAGAGGGTCGGTGGTGATCGAACCCCCAACCTATGGTTGGGATGGTTGGGAGACGGAGGACTTTACCACTAGGGTAAGTCTCGAACCCAGGTAGAGTAACTATTTGATAGTATAGAAATAAATTTTCAAACGCAGTGTCCGGTGTCCCACATCTACTATTCATTAAATTATTTGTTTTTTTTTTCTAAAAAAAAAAGCAACCTATATTATTTACAGAACAATCAAACACTAGAAGAATCTGATCACTTTAGCAATGTATGAAACGAGGAGAGTATGGAAGAACATTACATGTTTTGTTCGGTACTTAGGTATATGTACATACTATATATTAAGTTACAATTATTAAATGATTTGCATGGCCTAATCGAATCATTCTTCTGTCTCCATTCATGCATCAAAATGTTGTCCTTCACCATCCATCATCATCATCATCTTTTTCCTTTCTCATCTCCTCAAATTGATTGGTATCAACTTTCATGTCCTCTTTTCAGGACATTTCACATAGCATGTCTTAATCCAACCCATGAATCTGACCACCTCCTACGATCATCAAATCTAACCTCAATCAAACCACTAAAAATGCATGCCCAAGATTCCCAGTAACCTTTTCTCCATTAAAGCCACATTCCATCGCTTGAAAACAAACACACAGACAAGAAATGCATATGAAAACAATGTGCACCAAAACCAAATTAAACGTTAACACAAACGAAAGTAAACAGTGAATTGAACACTAAACCCCACAAGAAGAAGAAGAAGAAAAAAAAAAGGATCAAAGTGCGAATTTTCACATCATCGATCATTAGAAAAAAGAAATTAGTAGTCTGGGAACAAAAAGGCGGGCACTGATGAATATGAACGAAAAACTGGTACGTAACGAGATGATCAGTTGACGATAATAATCTTTCCATGTTTGGTAGTAACTAAGTCAAGACACAGTGGGAAAACAGTGTGTCCACAAAACTTGATGGGTTTTAATTTCTATCATGAGGATAAGGTGGGGAGTGGGGAGTGGACACACCATCCATCATGTATATATATATATATATATTCATCTGTTGATCTAAGCCATGGCACTAAAAGTGAACAGCCACCGGACTTAGTGGCGCTGCAGCGCTAGTTATCCGGAGAATCGAAGGCAGGCTGCTGCAGGGTCAACAATGAATCCGATTTTTCTCGTCATATTTTTCTCATCCAACAGTAATCAACAACTTTAAGTGCTCCCTGATTTAGGATATCTCTCTCTACTTTACTTTTCCATTGTGAAAAAAAAGATGTGATAAAATCTTTGAATATATAAATATAAAATGTGCAAGCACATACCCCTGTTGCTGTTGCTGTTGCTGTGGCTGTTGTTGTTGCTGCTTTAATTTGACGCGACTCGCCTCCTGGTGATCAATTGAGAGCCGAAAAGAAAAGAAAAAGAAAAAGAAAAAGAAAAGCAGGATGGAATATGGATGGATTGATATAGAGTTGAGAGACATGGGCTGGTGAGTAGTAGTTTAGTGGCGCAATGAAATTAGAACCAAGTGATTGTCTCTGTTGGTAAGCAGAAAGAAAAAGAAGACAAATGCCTACATACATACATGTGGATGTGTTGACAAGATTGGGGGACTCTTCTGAGTCATGTGGATCAGCAATCAACATTCAACATTATTCAATTGAATTACTCGGTAAAAGAAAATGTGGCCTAGTTGCAAGTTGCAACACCACTCTACATTCTTTGGAAGGAATTATTTGCTTAATTAGCTTGGCATTGTACACTACAAGTACTTGTTTTATGTTCATGTGCTGCACTCAAGTTTAGTGAGCAAACACTGAAATGAACTCTACAGTTGGCAATCTGATGAACTTCAATGGCTTGATTCTGGCATAGTATGTTGGAATTGGGAATTGATAAAAATAGGAATAGCATGTTCTTGTTGCTAAAAACTATACTGAATTAAGGGGGACAAGGCTTAACAGAGACAGGAACTCCAATTGGATATAGTATTAACTATTAAAGACATGATCAATAATGAGCTACCCTTTCAAAATATCGACTGCCAAGATCAGAGGCTTGCAGAAATTTGTCTTTTGGAGGCAGGGCAGAAAAGTGGCTCTGATCTGGGCCACAGCACAGGAAGAACTGAAGGGAGTCCATAAACTGCAAGAATATTGGCTCAAGGCAAAATAAAGGCCATCTCAATCCAAACTAAAACCCAAATGAATTTTGTTGGAGGAGAGGTCTGTGGACTTGTAAAACATGCTTCAAGTTTGGATTTTGCAAGAGCCCATATGACAATACATTGCAAATTGTACAAAAACAGATTACAACTTAGCAGAATAGGATAGATAGATGCCCCATGATGCAGTGTACATTTGATATTTCACCTGCTAATGATTATTCATCAATCTGGCCTTACCAAAATTCAAGCCATCATCTTTTCTCACTTATTGTGTCACATAATTTGGCGAACACCATATCAAAGTTACTCTCCTGCAATCAATAAGAACTGTTTCCTGTTCAAAACATTTGACAGAAAATGATGTAGCTAGTTGTTGACAGCAAAATTGAAGGGGCTGTGTATTGGTAAGATTAGCCAATGCAAATTCCAAGCTACTACAACTTTATTACACTTTGTTTTTACACCTACTTTGCAAAAAACTAATTATCTCACGGCTGAGATAGTCCCGGAGGAATTGAATCCCCACCGTTGGGTTCACGAAGCTAGATAATCAAGCCCAAGCTCTATTTTACAGCTGATACCAGAACCGTCTTCCGGTTCCGGCTCCGGCTCGGCTCGAGGCGACCCCTTCGTCGTCGTCGGCTCCTTACGATGGCGAATAACCGGTTTCACTCCCAGCGTCAAATCCAAGTCGATGACTTCGCCATCAGCTCGCGCCTCAACCTCGCCAGCCGACTCCAAACACGGCTTCGTCTCCTGAACCGGCTCGGCGCCAGCCAAACCATCGTTCCCGCCGCATGCCCTCGCAATTTTCGGCTCAACCGCCGAATCGGACTGGTGGCTCAGCGATGAATCGTGGCTGGGCGACCCGCCAGCCTCATCCCGACCCGACTCGTCTGTAGACGCGGCGCTGACCCGGCTCCGCTTGGCCTTCTTCGGTCCGGACCTTTTGAAACGGCATCGCTTCCGAACCTGGTGCAGGTCGTCGTTAACCGAACCGTTGAGGCTGCCCTTCTTGTTAATATGACGGATATCGTAGGCCGCCTTCATCGGCTGCCCGGCCTTGGTCTTGGTATCCTCGGCGGCGTCCATCTCCATGGGGGTGATCGGAGCCCCCTTGAGGACCGCCTCCACCGCCTGCTGGCAGAGTTGCCAGTTCCCCGACGAGAGGAGTCCGGCGGAGCCGTAAATCGGATTGACGATTCTCCCGCAGGCTTCGTACAGCAGAGAGGTGAAAATAGCTGCAAAATTGCGACCGGGCGTCAGTATTGTTGTTCATTTAAAGAAACGAGCTTGGAAACCCTTAAACTGAATTGAAGTGAAATATGCTGACCTGGGCGGAGGTGTTGGGGGCCGGCATTAATGAGGTTGACGAGGCCGGCGCGGCCGTAGAATTTAGCGAGGAAGACGGTGGCGTTGGCTTGAAAGTCGGGGCTTTTGATCCATTCAAGACAGGGCCTGATGCTGCAGTCGTCGCTGCAGCCCTTCCTCAAGACTCGGCATCCATTGCAGCTGATCCGCATTATGGATTATTATCTGCGTATATGAAAGTATTTTTTGGTGGTGGGAAATTAAGAGGAGGAGATTAGTAGGGGATATAAATATACAAAAGGAGATTAGGTTATATATATATATAACCTTGTACTACTACTAGCAACGACAAAAGCAATTACAATGGGCAAGCAGGCTGTGGGTTTTAACAAGATTAGCAAGAGGGGGTGTTAAACCAGGGACGCAGGCAACCAGGATACCAGGAGTTCGAGACTCATGGAATTTAGGACGATGCTGACCCACCCACGCGTGAATTTGTTTTTTTTTTTTTTTTCCCCCTTTTAAACAATATAGTAGTTGTAGTTTTTTGTGTTGTATCGTACGAGTAGTTTGTATGGGCATCTCACATGACATGAGTCAGGGGCAGGGGCAGGGTTCGTGAAAGCCCGCCCAGATGAAGTCCGCAGCGCGTGGGCGAACGCGGGACAATCTTGAAGTCAAATATAGTAGTAGTAAAATGAGAAATGCAATTTGCAAGTGGAGTCCGTCCAAATCCAGACGAATGAATCCAAGAATAATTGGGACAAACCTAGATAAGATCAAAAGAAATTAAAGGAAGCCACTGCCCCAGCCAGCTGGGGGGCAACAGTGGAGGTGGTGGTGTCTTTTAGTGGCCGTCGATCAGGTCACGTGAAGGGGGGTGGGGAGGCGCGTGGATTGGTCAGCGGGCGGTCGAATCGCCGCGGCGTATCGTGGATGTGGAGTGGAGGTGGTAGTAAGGAGCATGGACATGGAGTGCTGTGGCTCCCGGTTTTGTGGGGGGTTTTGGGTGTTTGGAGCAAAACAGGTGGCTGGGATGTCCGATGTGTGAGACTCTCTCTCTCTGTGGGCGCCCACGGGAATGCCTGACGGATCTATTCAATGGTAGAGGTTTGACACGTCACCGGTGCATCTGCTATGTGTGCTTATCTATCACCCCCACAAGGTCGGACTCGGAATCTTCTTATTATTACAGCTTGTGACTCCTATTAGTGCCACTCAATCTCCCATTGGTTTCTAGCTTTCTATGCCTGCTTACTTTTCCCTGGTTTGGGGAAACTAATGGCTCTCAATTATTGAACACTTCTACTATAACCCATCTCAATAATTACTTCATTTTTTATTTTAGTACTTGTAAATTAAACTACTCCCTTTCCCCTCTCCTTATTTTCTTAAGTAAGCACTGTTTCGTTTCTAATTTATTAATTTTCGTAGAATTAATTTATACATCCATTTTTTAATTTTTTGTTTTTTTTTTTTAAAGATTGAGAGATATCCTTATATATTAACTAAAAAATTACACTCCCGCCGTTTCTTTAAAATTGTAACAAATGAATAGTAATCTTATTGGATTCGTCTAGATGTGTAATTTCATATTATCAAATTTTTATAATTTTTACTTTTAGATAATTTAAGATATTAAGCATTAAAAATATGTATTGAATTGCGTGAAATACTTAAATATTACAATTATAAGGAAACATGAAGAGTATATGATACGGAGTGTACCATCGTTATGCAAAATATCCCATTCAAAATGGAATAGAATCACTTGTTCCATGATCTGTGCGATATAGTACTTGTTTCGTCGAAATAAATTTTAATTTACCTATTTAACCTTAAAATTCATATTTTGTTTGAATGCAGGAAAAAGTTAGAAATTGTGAGAAGTTAGGGTGTGGAACCTACATTTGACATTTCCATAAAACGGATAATCTTAAGATTAGTGGTAATGTACATTATTAGTTTGATGATGGGGCCAGAGAATTTAAATGTACATCACTCCAACCTTAGGGTAAATTACATGTGGTCCACTTAATTACATTTGTCACGTAGTGGTTGTCTTGTAACTTCAAATGGGCTAATTCGTTTGTAGATTTAAGAGCCCCATTAACCCTAAATGGGTGGCAATAAATTGAGTTGACCAACTTCTATTGAACTTTATGGAGTAATACTTAAACCCAATCCGCTACTGTTTCGAACCTAGCCTGCTTAACATGTTTCATAATACTTCTAAAATGTCTAAAAGTACCGAGTCTCTCCTATTTACAAGGCCAAGTCTGGGCCTATAATAGGCTAGGTCATAGCCCCACGTCTGGCTTATATTTCTACCTTAGCTATGAGTTGGGTTAACGGGTTGTGTCAGCTGTTAAAAAAAAAAACCTAGAGTGATGAAGTGCTCAAGTAGCAAGCAAAACAATAAGCCCTTTTTTACACTGAATTTCCTATTGCATGGAAACCTCTTAGCCACATCCATTTGGAAGTTGGAACTAAGCATAAAAATTATACCTGGAAATATATCCAGACACCAAAAAGAATGCTCCATAACGCTCTGGCTGTTGAAACAAAAGGAGAAGGAAGTTCTAATATTAACATAGACAAATTTCAACAAGGCATTAACATATTTACAGATGAGCTCTGTACAGTAAAGTACCCTCTTTGGAAAAAAGCAGGAAAACCAAATTTACTCAATAGTCTTCCTCAGAACACTATATAATAGTAGCATATACCTTTTGCCCCACTATTAAGCATCCGTCAAAGCTGCAGCCTTCAGCCAGCCATAGTGAAAATTAGATTATTCATTTATGAAATGGTCATCTTGAATTACCTTTAATGATGGTAGCTTGCATCACCGTATCGTCCATTTCACCAACTATAGCATGCTTTAATACGTGAAAAGTTCTTTGGTCCATATAGTTGACAAGCTCTATGATATGGCAAAGATACTGGACCTTGGGCAGTCAAAACCATCAACCCTTACAGGTGCTTGATTTCCCAACTGTTCCCTCAAATGTCCCATTCTTGACAAAGCCGACTCCGAGGATGATTTGCATATGGAAGCTACCTTTCCAGAACTAAAATATTCATCTCGGACTAAAGGATTTGTTATTCTGCCTGGAGGAGATCCAACTAAAAATGGGGTTGTTGATGACAATGCCGCACCCTCTGCTTTAAAATCAATCTGAAATCGAAAGGATGGCATTTAAAATTAACTCACAGAAGGGAAACAATCAGATTCGGCAACGAACTATGAGTTAGAATCTGTCTGCAGTATCTACATTTTATAAACCTTGCAATTTTGTAAGCAACAAAAGACAACGAATCACATAAACTTGCGAGCCATGATGCAAGGCCACTTCATTACGATTGAGATTATATCAGAGCTTAGCTTTACTCCAGGTCCATCTAGCAATAACATTCAATGCAGAATTACACAAATAATATCCAAATACACCGGAGAAGAATTTAGAAAATGTACAAACGACTAATTAACTTCCAGAAGGGAAACAAAGTAATTAAGAGAAATGAGATGTGCCTCTGAAAGAAACACCTGCTAAGCTGAACCAACAAAATCATCTACACTTGTACTGAGTTGTTCCCAAAACAACCCTAAGTTCACAATCAATGAATGAAGAACTCAATTTTCCACTCTAAGCACATGGAGATTGAAGAACAATGAAACATTAAAAACACGATTAGTAATCCACACAATTGAGCATTCACAGCCAGAAACATCAATAAACAAAGTCACATCAAACACTCGCGCACAATCGCGCATTAAAAATAAAAAATAGAAAGAAAATAAAAATCAAGCGCGCAAATCACATTAATGCAAAACCGCAAACAAATTACGAACAAGATATATCCACCTTACGAAGGAATAGGCCAGGCGATTCCGCACGGGCTCGCGAATCAGCATCATTGCTGAACAAATTCAAAAAATGGAATTAATACTTTATACAAGGATGCACATGGAAGCAGAACAAATAGTATGAAATGAAATAAAACAAAACACTGATCTATCACCAGACGTGAAATCTCAAGGACGGGATAGGATTGTTGATGTTGTATTCCCATGGCCGGAGGCGGCGGGGCTTGGGGCAAACAACCTCCGGAGGCGTTGATGTTGGTTTTTCACAACAATCCATGCCCGAAAACGGAATCCGCGGGGATCACATCTATGGCGTGCTGATCGGCAGATGTGCATTCATTTTCCTCATTTGACTAATGCGTGGGGGTAATTCGCATATGGAATGAGACCGTACCTGTCTATCCATGGGGGAGTTTTTGCTGGTTAAAAAGCACGGGGCGGTGGGAGAGAAACGCGCCTTACGGACGCTCAACGCCATCCGCAGATATACCATCGTTACAATCTATCTAGGAATGAAAGGACATATGCGGAATTACAATAATATAGAAATAGGAGGACGTGAGCTGAAATCAGTACTACTTACTTCTCATTCCTAAACAATTGTCCCTTTCAGCTCAATTTCAATAATTAAAATTTACATTAATTAACTCATAAATTTACGTTTTTACCTTTCAACTACACTTATGTAAAGTGAAGGGCTATATAGTAAAAACGTAACATAACTATCTATAACTATCTAAAAATGACAATTATTTTAGAACACTTTTCAATCTCAAAAAAAATAACTAAAAAGGGACGGAGGGAGTACCTCACACGTCACAAAAACTCTCACATCAAATATGAGGTTTTTCAAATTAGTAAAATGCTTATATTAGCATTTTTATTGGTTTAGTATCAAAACAAATTTCTAAATAGAAATATGCAAATAGTAGGGTTATGAAACTTTAGTGAGGTAAGCAAAGTTTTAAATTTTTTTAGGAGCCATTAAAATTTTGGGAAATGAGTAGTGGAAGTCCATGCTACATAAATTATAAAGGAAACAAATGAAAGGAATAGGGGTTGGGTGGGGATTCAAAACCCTCAACCTATAGGTTGGGAGTTGGTGGACTTACCACTATAGAATTACACGTAAATATCTAATTTTATACTGTACTACATCACGTTCGGCGTAAGCAACTCAATCTCAGAAGTCAAACCACCATTGATATTTACACAAAGTAAGATCGTGAATGAAAATAACATAAAGATATCTATAACATAAACTCCCAAACACCGGCCATTAGGGGTGTCAAACGGGCCTAGGCCCGTTGGGCCGGCCCAGCCCGTGAGGTATTTTTATGGGCTGGGTTAGCATTTCAGCGGCTCGTTAGAAATTAGGCCCGCCCCGCACCGGCCCATTCAAAAGTGGGCTGAGGTGGGTTAGGGCCGGGCCAGCCCGTTTGACAGCCCTACTTGTAATTTGTCAACTATTTTGTGTTTTGTGATGTGAAGCTCTAAAAATTTATGTTAAATTATTGATGGGCTTTGGTAAAGTAATCCTAAAAAATATATGCATATCAGTCCATAGATAGTCAACATGTTCAAAATTAGAAAGAGCAAAATAAAAAAAGAACAGTTTTTTTCTATAGTGGGCTAGCCCACTTTGGCCCGCAGCCCGCCTTGGGTTGGGCTGGGTTAGCATTTCAGCGGCCCGTTAGAAATTAGGCCCACCCCGCACCGGCCCGTTCAAAAGTGGGCTGAGGTGGGTTAGGGCCGGGCCAGCCCGTTTGACAGCCCTACCGGCCATGTCTGCAAGTGAAATCAACTGCACCATATTTACTGTCGAAAATCTGTAACTCTTTAAACAAGTTTCCCAAGTACATGCGGCCCTTCCCTCCAGACCCTATTAATGCCGCCTTCCTTGCAGCTGATGCCGCTGGCACGTGGTTCACATGTTGCTAGTTGGTCTTTTATTTTTCTTTTATCCTTTTTATTTCCTTGCCTTGAATGGCTGTAAACCAAAAAAAAAAAAAAAAAATCTCAGACTTAAATATAATAATCTCAAAATCATGATTGATGTAGAAGTATTAGAATATATACTATAGTTATCCAAATCCAAAATACTCATCTTAAACTCCAAATTAATATGTAGGATAACAAATGTCGTTGTGTAATTTAATAAACCCATATATTCGCGTTCTTGAGTTTCTTATAACTCTTTTAATTCCAAAATGTCGATCGGTTTATTTGTGAAGAGCATGAAAAAATTAGTCCAAACTCAAAATCCGTCATGTGTTAACTAACTAGTAACTATCCTACCTTAGCTTGTCATGCACTTGAATCAAAAGCTTGGGTTGAAGCTTCGCCAAAAAGAAGGAAAAAAATAAAAGCTTGGTTGGAAAGGGTTTAATTAGTAAATATACACGTCCGAATTACAAATGGACACGCGCACCCATAAATCTTTTCCTTTGCAAAGACAATAAAATAATAACGTTTGCTTTCCAAACCAAATGGCCAAATTCTTTTCTCTGGCCTCGTGTGGCTTACCAAAAAAAAAAAAAAAAATGGCCAAATTCAATTCACCTCCCCAAACTCCAAACCGCCCCATTTTGGCTAAATGACACTTACACACCACCCTTTTCTTTTTGCTTTCTCTTTTTCGTACGTGTAACGTCACCCTTGGGTCCAAATTTCTTTTCATTATTATAATTGTGTCCAAAATAAGCCAATACCCTTATGACATTAAACGTTGCAAAGCTTCTATAAAAGAAGAGTTGGGTCATTTCCACATTTTTTTGATGTAATGCACTATCAGTACGTGTATTTAATATGCTCCAATACTCCATATAACTCTTCTTTCCCAACAACCCATCGTCGAGCCAAGCCACTGGCCCTCCCTGCATGTGCGCCACGTGTGTGAAATCACGCCTTTCTTGACCAAATAGCGGGGACGAAGCTGACCAATTTGACCTAATTAATTACTGTACTAAATTAATCATTCTCTGTAATCTTGAAGTATTGATGTATACTGATTGGGCAGATATCCTTTGTATATACAAGTTACAATACAAGGGGTTCAAATTGAGCGAAATGGTTCCTATCCTGGAGTTTAATTTTCCAGTATATACTGGAGCTATTTCTAGCCATTAGATCATAATTTCAGTGAATGGTTAAGATTAAAGTAAAGGTTAAATATGTAATTCTACACTTTAATAGTATTAAATAAAGTAAAAATAGGCAAATGATTACTCACTACACCTATTATTCTCTATAATAATTTCTTTTAAGTAAAAAAATTTCAAAAAATCAAAATCTTTTACAATGAATTTTTAATGATATACTGCAAATCCAAATTTAAAGTTGAATCTTTGTTGCATAATATTAGAAAATCATAGAAAAAAATTTGTGAGGAGAAGTTGAATTAGAACTCAAATATGACATTCTGTCCGAAGAGTCAAACATTCTGTAGGTAAGTTTTACACATTCTATTTCGTTCACTTTAGCATTCTGTCTAATTGATATATCTTAAAATAGAATTAATAAATTATTTTTGAAAATAAAACATCATTCTATTTAACATTCTGTTATCAAATATGTAACATTCTATGTGCAAGCATGTAACATTATGTTCATTATGTTTGCAAGTGGGTTTAGGAGAAGTTGAATTAGAACTCAAATATGACATTCTGTCCAAAGAGTCAAACATTCTGCATGTAACTTTTACACATTCTGTTTTATTCACTTTGACATTCTGTCTAATTGTTATATCTTAAAGAAGAATTAATAAATTATGTCTGAAAATAAAAGCTCTCTATTTAACATTCTGTTCTCAAATATGTAACATTTTGTGTACAAGCATGTAACATTCTGTTTGAAAGTGAGTTTAGGAGAAGTTGAATCATAACTCAAATATGACATTCTGTCTGAAGAGTCAAACATTCTGTATGTAAATATTACACATTCTGTTTCATTCACTTGGCATTATGTCTAATTGTTATATTTTAAAGAAGAATTAATAAAATATGTGATATTCACTTTGGCATTATTCTATATAGGGTCGGTGTTCTCCTCCAATTATCTTTAGTATGTAGTAATGATTAGTTGGTATCATCATTACCAAGAAAAAGTAAAAATGTGTGCAAACTTTTAAATTATGACAAATAAAATATTAAAATATAGTAAATTACTTATTTACCCTCATGTGATCTCTACCATACAATTGATATAACTTTTAATCAAAGGGCTGGAAATGACTCCAGCATGTGCTTCCCCAGCACAGGAACCACACTGCAAATTGAGACATTTTTTGAAATAGTTACCACTTAAATCAATTACTGTAGATACTGATTTTCCCATAATTCAATATGCAAAGGTGAGGTGACAAAATCTTTTGATAAATTCAATCAAATCCCCAAATAGTACGCTGCACTTTTCTACTCGCAAATATGAAGTATGATATGTAAAATAATTTTTGATGAATTGTCAAAATTATTTAACAACAAATATAATAATTACCAAACGCAGTTGGCCTGAGTAGGGTGGGGCTCTGACAGTTTAAGCAAAGGTCTCGGGTTCGAGCCTTTGTATATGCGGAATTCTACTTTGGGAGAGGCAACCCTTCAATGCCCACCAGATACTCAAGTGATTAGTCTTGGGCCAATGTGGTTTGAGAATATCTGGTATAAGCCAAAAAACAACGAATATAATAATTTGTAATTTCTATATCATAAATATTTATATATATACAAAAAAAAAAAAGAATGGAAAATATTTATAAATAGTTCTAGTATTAACTAACACTTTCAAATGAATTTTTTTAAAAAAATGGGGTTGGGGACTTACGCTAGTCCCCGACTCTCAACCTATAGGTTGGAAGTTCGAATCCCTAACTGATCCTCTATTCCTCCCCTTTGTTTCATTTGTAATTTGTGTGGTACAGGCTCCCACCACCCATTTCATAGCCTTTAATGGCTCATCTAAAAAAAATGAATAAAAAAATTTAATGTGATAAATAGTTTCCAAAATTTAAATAGACAAATAAATTATACTTCATCTATTTTTTAAAGATTGATACGGACCCACCCAACACGCGGTCCAATGTACATTTTAAATCATTAATAACTCAAATTCAATATAAGTAAAAATTCTAAAAGTTCAATATATAAAAGAAAACAAGAAGTACTACTACCAGGGGCGCACCCGGCCTTAGGCTGAGAGGGGCTCCAGCCCTATCTCCCCAATCTCCCCCAACCCCCACACCCCACTCCCTAAAAAAAAAAAAAAAATTACTTCTAAATTAGGGCATGTTTGCTTTGTTCATATACTGCATATTTGCTTTATTATTGATATTAATTTACAGTAGTTGATTTATTGATTTAGGGGAAGATGAATAGATATTTTTTTAAAAAAATTATCAAGAAGTTATGTGGAATTTCTTCTAAATTAAATGCAAATCTTAATTTGTTCCGAGGAAGTTAGTGAGAGTAAGAGAAAATATTGTGATTTTAATCCAAATGACATTGAAGTTGATCCTGAAGTTCGAAGACAAATTGATGATTTTGATGTGAATAGCAAGGATTTAGTGGGAAAGAGATGTTTTCAGTTTTATAGATTATGAGTTCACATATCAACGGTATCAGAAGATGTTAATTTATACGTATATTATATTATTTTTCTTGTGGTTAAATCATTTTTATATTTTGTACTCCCTCCGTCCCGCGAAGATTGAAGCCTTTCTTTTGGGCACGGTAATTTAGGTAGTGGAGTTTAGTAGTTAAAGTGGTGTGGGTATTTGTGTTTAAGATTATAATGAATTTTGATACTATTTATTGTTTAACTTTGACTTAATATTATCGTAGTGATGTAATTTGAGAAAAATATTCAAGTGTGGTCTTGTTAGAATCGTCTAATCGTGTAGTTTTAGAATATATATTTTATACAATTTTTATTTGTATCAATTTTGTAATATTAAGAGTTAAAGAAATATAAGGGACTTTGTGTAGGAAAGTAATAATGCATTGGAATTTGTGCAGAATAGTAAAAGTAAGTATTTTTATGGGATTTGACAATAATTAAGATTCTAATCAAACTTATATTAATTTAATTTTTCTAAAAACGGAAAGGGTTCAAACTTCGTGGGACACCCCAAAAAGGAATAGGGTTCAAACTTCGTGGGACGGAGGGAGTACTTTTTAAGAATAAAATTATCTATAATTATTTTGTAATATCTATGTTTGAAAAATAAATTTCAACCCTATCAGTAGAAAAATTCTGGATCGGTCACTCACTACTGCTATAAAACGTGAGAAATATTTTGATGCTATGCTGTGCTGTCTTATGAATGATTTTGGGACCACCAGTTTTTCCATCCAATAACGTTGTCTCTTCGGATTCGGTTAACATTTATTGCTTCTGTTTAAAACATCAAAATCAATTCACTTTTACTTTGAGTGGACATTTACAGGTAAGCCACCCCACCACTCGTCCCTTCACTTCCTCCTCCGACTCCTACTCTGGTCTATTCTTCTTCGACTGGTATCTCGTTTTTTAAGTCTTGATGATCCCAATTTTCTTTGTATCGGGTTTTTCGCTTTAGGTTCTCATCCAAACATGGCTCTGTCTTCTTTCTGCCTTTTCCGTTCATCGCCTGTTAAGGTATGCCTCTGGTTAAAGTTTATTTCATCTGGGTTGTTTTTTTTTTTGGGACATCAATTTAAATTCATTTCGATCATCCATTTCACGGATCAAGATCGAATTTTTGTGTAGATGGACGGCTCGAGGTTGCCTTCTTACATCTCATGTAAGAACTACAAGACCCCAACACAAACGGTGGCCGCAAATCTATCGAACCACCGCGTCAAATGGTATTTCTCTGGACAATCAACAACCTTCGGTGGATCAAATGTCGGACGCAATTTGGCAATTCGAAAAGAATCCGGCTCGGCAATAAATGCTTCCTGTAATTACTTCAACTCCTGATAAATTAAGCCTGAACTCGATTGTTTTAAAGGCAGAGTCTTGGCAAGAAATGTAGCTTATTTATGTCTCAAGATTTGTTGGGAGATCATAATAATATAGTGTTTTTAAGGAGCCATATATTTTATTTTTTTATATTAAAAAAAATAATAATAATTAAATTTGTCGCTCCCCTGCTGTATAGGGCTGCCGTGTTCTCAGATTGCCAGCAGTGCTTTTACTTGGGGGACGGCTGCTGTTCTTCCATTTTACACATTCATGATTGCTGTGCCTCAAGCTGAGTTGGTAAGCTTTACATTTCATGCTTTTTTTTTTTTTTTTTTTTTTTTTATTTTATTTTTAAATTTGATCATGTAATGTGGAATGTAAAGTTTGATCAAGGATCTCTGTGCATAGTCAATCATTGGATACAATTCTAAAGAAATGTAAGATCAACTACTAATGACAATTAGAAATCCTTGTGGCTAAATTTGATTAATCATCTTCCAATGTATGTTATCACTCTGCAGACCAAGAAACTTATGACGAGCAGCGTTCCGTTTGCCCTTCTCGGGTCATTATACGCCTTCCTGCTTTATCTATCGTGGAGTCCCGACACGTTGCGCCTGATGTTCGCGAGCAAATATTTGTTGCCCGAGGTTCGTTCTCAATTTCTGTGATTCGGATTGGGAGTTATGGATAATAGTAGTAAATATTTGCAGCATAGAACAGGAGGACATATAGCGTGTGACAAATTATTTGCACATGTTTGTTATTCAGCTTCCAGGCATCGCTACGCTGTTCTCCGGTGAGATGACATTGGCTTCGGCCTGGATTCATTTGCTGGCAGTCGATCTCTTCGCGGCAAGGTATAGTATGTTTTTTGACGGCTGGTGCTGTTAGAATTGTACAGCAGGGATGTCCACCCAATACTACTAGTTAACGAACTATGTTTGATAGTAAATTGATCCATTTTATGAATGAATTGATGATGGGTTTTGTATGGTGTAATGAAGCAGACAGGTGTACTTGGAGGGGCTGCGGGAGGGTGTGGAAACGAGGCATTCAGTGATTCTCTGCCTGATGTTCTGTCCCATTGGAATTCTTGCCCACGTCATTACAAAGGCTGTGGTTACAAAACGGGAGAAGACAAAGCATGGGATTCACTGAGGCCTCAGCAGTTAGCACAAATAATATAATATGCCCAACTGTCAACTATGTAATAGTATGCGTTACTGTAATATACTTCATATTCAGGGATTGGATTCAGACGGTTGAAAAGCATATTTCTGAATAATGCAGAAAGCACAACTTCTGTTTCTGTTTGTCCATTTCTTATGCATGGGGTGGTTTCCCTGAATTCTTTTTTGGCGTATACAGTGTATATCCATGTCACGTTAGGCTCAAAATTAATCTTTGGAGGATCTGTAGACATTGAACGGTTGCCCCTCCCAAAACAAAATTCTACATACACAAAGGCTCGAACCGAGACCGTTGCTTAAGTTGCCAAAACCCCTTGCGAGACATTTCCTGAAGCTGCCATAGCCTCATACCACTCAAGCCACGGCCCCGTTCTCTATGACTTATTTTCAGGGCTTATTACTTATTTTTATTAAAATCAGATCAGATCAGACCCGTTCAGACCACATCAAATCATTATAATAATATAGATAAGATAAAATCAGATCAGACCAGACCAGACCATACCAAATTGAATGAGACCAGAAAAGACGAAACCAGAAAATTCAAATCAGATCAGACCAGACAATAATAGTCATAGAGAACAGGGCCGTATACGTTGGTTTTACTGAATTAAAATTGGTAGTTTTGTTTATGTACTTTTCTTGGGGTGAAACTCCAATATGAAATATTTTTAAAGTGCAAGACCAATGAAGATAACAACCCTAATATTTTTTTTTTTTTTTTGGATATATACTATTTTGTTCGATGCATTATTTGCGAATGGATTGATATGTAGGTATGCAAACCTAATAATTTTTGTTAATTAATTTTAAATAACATAGAAACTCTAAAATAAGAAACTGAATCCCTTTGATTGGTAGGATTCTAGATACCAATTCCCTAATTCACTAATCTCAATAATAATATGGCAGCGGATATATGCCCATATATTTTTACCTCAAAAACTCAAATTAGGGGCACCCAAGCCTAAATATCCTAATAAAGTGGACAATATTAAGGGCACCTGCATTAACTTTACCAATTTACCCTTAAAAGATAAAAAAAAAAAAAAAAGAGAGAGAAATACGTTGGGCACTACGGGCCCGTTTGGATTGGCTTTTAAAAAAAGCAGAAGCCAAAAGCAGAAGCATGTAACTTTTGTGTTTGGATGAAATGTTTGAAAAGCAGCTTTTTTTCAAAAGTGTGTTTGGATGTGTAAAAGTGAAAAGTGCTTTTGAAATGTGTAAATTACCAAAAAGGATATGCTACTTATATAGGATAGTATATATTTATAGTGTAATTTAAATAAATTAATAGGGACATTTATGACTCTGCACATATTACTAGGTGCTTTTGGCTTCTGCTTTTCGGAGAAGCACCCACTGGGCTGCTTCTCTCAGAAGCACTTTTGCAGCTTTTCGAGGTACTTCTGCTTTTTTAAAAAAGCCAAACCAAACGTTTCTTTTTCTCCAAAAGTGCTTTTGGCAGAAGCAAAAGCCAAAAGCACCTTGGTAGAAGCCAATCCAAACACCCTCTACATATCCTGTTATGACACCAAATTAAGAGACCGTTTGGAATGACTTTTCTCCAAGTGCTTTTGGCTTTTGCTTCTGCCAAAAGCACTTTTAAAGATAAAAGAGTGTTTGTTTTGGCTTTTTAGAAAAAATAAAAGCACCTCGAAAAGCTGCGAAAGTGCTTCTGAGAGAAGCAGCCCAGGGGTGCTTCTCCGAAAAGCAGAAGCCAAAAGCACCTAGTAATGTGTGCAGAGTTATAAATGTCCCTATTAATTTATTTTAATTAAACTATAAATATATACTACTCCGTATTATATATAGCATATACTTTTTGGTAATTTACACATTTCAAAAGCATTTTTCAATTTTACATATCCAAACACACTTTTGAAAAAAAACTGTTTTTCAAACATTCCATCCAAACACAAAAGTTACTGCTTCTGCTTTTGGCTTTCACTTATACTTCTGCTTTTGGCTTCTACTTTTTTTAAAAGCCAATCCAAACGGACCCTAAAAGCCCTACATCCAACCTAAATTTCAAATACACAACACACGAAAGCATAGACACCCAGAACCTCCACCCAAGACAATTAAATCCTCATAGAGCAATCGTGAAAGATGTTCAGCATTAGAAGGCACGGCGGAGGCGACAACATCCCTGACAAAAGTAGGCATCTTCTCCCCACTTGTTTGAAGTTGTATTGGAATGGCTAGGGTTTGATTTTTGTTGTTCAATAATTGGTTCTTGTAAGCTTTTTTTTTTTTTTAAGGTTGAACATGTAAAATTTTTGGTTAGGTTTGGGCATGATTGTTATTTATTTGAGTAGTTGAATGTGTGTGATTTGTGCATTGTATTGGATGACGGTCATATTTGGCATTGTTTAGGGCTACAGATGCAAACGGGCATCAATGGCCGTTTGCAGTGATGGACGATCGTCCGTGGATGGCCGATTAGGGAGGGGGGGGGGGGGGCATGTTGCCATTTGTAATGAAGAATGATCAGCGGTCATAGCTAATTTCGCTCAATAAAATCAGCCACCAGTGGACGATTTCAAATACTTCAGAAACAACGACGTTAGTTTAACCTAATTTTTTTCCTCCAATTTTGAGTGGCTGAATTCAACCATGAAAATTGTGAGTTTTTTTTTTTTTTAAGGAATGAAACCTTTACTTATGTGCTAAAGGGTTTGTTCTCCACGCAGCTTAATTTTAACCCAATAACCAATCCACTATCCAATAGTTTACATAAATATTGTTATTATGTCATTTTATAAATTTTATGAGAGCTACAACTAGTTGTATCAAACACTTAAACAAAACCGACAGCTACAGCTCCCAACAGCTCCAGCCTGCAACTACAACTCCGTGCAGAACAGACCCAAACAATATACAATTTGTGCTATAATATGTAATTCTTATTTCCAAATTAGGTTTAACTATCAAAATAGTATATAATTCACTCTGCTAATTCTAGCACACAAAACCCTAATCCAACACGTTTAAATTGTGTATGTAAGAAACATTTCGAATTTGGTATAAGTAAAAATTAAAATGGACCCACAGTTCACTCAGTCCAATCACATTTTAAATCATTAATAACTCAAATTCGGTATAACTAAAAATTCTAGAACTTGGATATTTAAAAACTACTCGACGAGACGAATCTAACAATATCCCATTTGGCTATATTTTAACTTGTATAACTATGATAAAACTTTAAGTTAAAGTGAATGTGTGAATAGTACCAAATTTCCAACGTTTCAATTTATGAGAAACGGAGTATAATATTTCCTCCATTTTTTAAAGATATCTACATTTGTGAATTAGACATTATTCACACAAACTCTTTAACTTGAAGTTTTATCATAGTTATAATATAAGGACCTGTTTGTTTTGGCTTGTGAAAAAGGAGAAGTCAGTAGAAGAAGGAGAATGAGGGAGAAGGAGAATGAGGGAGAAGGATAAATCAAAAACAAAAGCAGCTCAAATAATTGTTTGGATGGATATTATTAAAGTTGTTTTCCAACGGAAACATGTTTGGATGAATTGTACGTAGAAGAACTTTTGATATATTAAAATTACTAAAATGGACATAAATATTATAAGGATATTTATAATTAATTTTATTTCCCTTTTAAATAGGGCTATTTTTGTATTTTTATTACTAATGACTTCTCCTTTTAAAGAAAGTAACCCCTACCTATTTTGAAAAAAAGTAGAATTTTAATTTTTGCTTCTCCTTTTATTTTAAGAAAAAGTCAAAACAAACAGCTGAAAAAATTCAAAACGACTTTTGGAAGAAGCAAAAGTCAAAAGGAGAAAAATTAAGGCAAAACAAACAGACTCTAAATTAAAATATAGCCAAGTGAGATATTGTTATATTAGTCTCGTCTTGTAGTTTTTAAATATCAAACTTTTAGAATTTGTACTTGTACTGAATTTGAGTTATTAATGATTTAAAATATGCATTGGATTGCATGTTGGGTGGTCCGTAGCAAACAAAAAAACCAGAGGAAGTATTGTGGTTGGACGGTTGGGTGGTTATTGATAAAAAATATGTAAAATTGAGGTGGTTAGGTTGGGATGAATATTGATGAGTTAGAGAGAGAGAAATTAATTAAATAATACTTCCTCCGTTTCTATTTATTTGCTACGGACTCACCCAGCACCTGCAGTCCAATGCATATTTTAAATCGTTAATAATTCAAATTCGGTACAAGTACAAATTCTAAAAGTCAAATATTTAAAAACTTAACGACGAGACAAATCTAACAAGATCTCACTTGACTATTTTTTAATTTGTATAACTATGATAAAACTTTAAGTGAAAGTGTATGGGTGAATAGTATCCTAAACCCCAATGGGGCAAATAAACAAAATATGAGGAAATAAGATGGTTGGGGTGGTCATCGATAATGATGATATTCATAGTTTCCATCTTTGCCAACAGTGTGTAGATATTTAAAGAAAAAAAATTGTATTTACTGTGGGTGTGAATATCATATCGGTACCCATAGCTTAAGTGGAAGAGAGCAAAAAAGATGACGGTGCATAAAATCGCATCAAAGCTGTTTTGAGGGGTTAAAAATTGAAATTACTCACGCAAAGTAATTTACCGTTCTGAGTTGAATCTTGTGAATGTGCTAGGGTTTCCCCGGCGCATAACCGGTTCTGCAGGCTGCATCAAAGATGTTGCATAGTGACCCCAGGATACCTTTGCTCATCCACAGCCTACAACTGTTCCCATTCAACCACTGAAAATACTAAAATCCCTTGACACAAAACCACTGAAAGATTATGCTCCGCCGCATCGCTGCTTCCGGGGTTGCCATTTTTGGCCCCCTCTCCCACCCTATCCCCACAATTTATTGCCAATTTTCTGCCGAAGCTGCTCACAAACCATTCTCCCATGTTCCTTGGAAGCACAGGCATACCACCCTTAATGAGTGTCGGAAAGCACTCACAGAATACCTCCATTATACTCGCTCTTTGCCCTATGTTTATGCGGACAATATTGCTGCAAATTCCCCTCGTTCTCTATCGGAAATTGCCTCCAAAGTCCCTTTTTCTTCAAGGAAAATGTTTAGCCGCTCTTTTGAACGGTTCCTCAGGTACAATCCAATTAATGAGCTCAGATTTTTCTTGGAAAGCATTGGACTAAGTGGTGATGAAAATGATGTATTTTGTTCCGTTCTGCCTCCAAATACAATTTTCATATCTGAGTGGAATCATTTTAATGTGGCTTGTGCCTTGGAGGAAATGGGGTTCCCCTGGTGTAAACTAGGGTTGTTGTGTGGAGAGGGGTGTTCGATATTTGATATGGATCCATCAGCACTTAAGGGGAAATTCATTGAGATTAAAGATGGCTATAGTTTTAGTACCGATAATTTAATTGGTATTTGCTTGGCTATTCCTCTAGTTTTATGTGAAAAGATGGATGGTTTGCTAAGTGATTTGAAAGTTTTGTTTGTGGATCATGACTTGTGTTCCTCTCTAGATGGTGGAATTGATGATGCATTTGAGGTTTGTAAGAAAGTTCAGATGTTTTACGACTTGGGCTGTGAGATGGGTAAGGTAGGAGAATTGATGGGGAGAAGTAAAAGCATTTTTGTTGAGTACTCAAAAGAGGATTTGTTCAGCAAGATTGATTATTTTTGTAAATTAAATGTTCAAAAGGATCAAATAGGATTGCTTTTACTTTCAAGACCAGAAATTTTTGGTTACGATCTGAAGTTTAAGGTGATTTCAGTTTCAGGTCTTCTGAAACAACTTGGTTTGAGTGAAAATAAACTGAAATCTCTTAAGGGACAGTACCCTCATGTTTTTGGAAGGAATAGAATGATTAACCTGCCTTCCACCATGAGGTCAATGGATCTTGGTGAATGGTTCTTTGAGAGAATGAAACATGGGTGCCACTCTTTGTTGGATACTTATGCCATTAGTTGCATAGAAGAAGACTTGGATAAGTACTACACAGTGAGTTTAATGAAAATACAAACTAAAATCAGTAAAGTTTATACCATTAAGAGGTTGCATTTCTTGCACAGCATTGGTTTTGGAGAGAACATGTTTGCAATTAAAGCGTTGGCTCAAATGAAGGGTAGTGCCAGAGATCTGCAACTGCGGTTTGATTGCTTTCTTCACTGGGGAGTAGGATATTCTAAAGTGTGTAAACTTGTGAGCTCTCGGGCGAAGATTCTGAACCAGAAAAGAAACATTATTGAGAAAAAACTTGAATTCCTCTGCACTGAAACGGGATTATCTTTGCAGCTTCTTGATGAGTTCCCGGGATATCTGATTTATAACCTAGAGAAGAGAATCAAACCGAGATATAGATTGCATAAATGGCTGGAAGATCAGGGATTTTGTGAAAAGAAATTCAAGTTATCTACCATAATAGCCCCTAGTGAGAAAACATTTGTTCATCGTATTTCTTGTATCCATCCTCCTTCAGCTAAGAAGTGGGTAGAGAATTCATTAGGAGATGACAGGGCATACCTACGGACAAAAGCTGCCCCTTAGGTTAATTTGTTGTTGGGGATTTGAAGTTGCAACCACATTTGCACTGCACTCTGTTGTTTGGTGTAAATTGTTGTCTACGCATGAAAAGTATGTGATAAGTTCTCTCTACTGTATTATGTTTCTATGTTAAGCATGCTCTATCCAATTTCATTATAATTCCTGATCTAGTATCCAGAATGTGTAAAGTATGAATACCTTGGTGCCAGTTGCCATGCTGGATGAAATGCAAGGCCCCCTAGGATGGAAAACCAATTGCATTATAATTTTGGGAGGTTGGTTTCTGTTGATAACTTGATATTTGTGGGGACTTTTTTTGCCATCTGTTTGGATTCTACCTTTCCCAATCACTGTGTTTGTCGGCTCCAACAGAAAATTTTGCGTGGGACCCACATACGCAACGTTACTCGTAAGCGGTTGAGGTCAAATTTACCAAATGTGTGTGTGAGGTGGGATGAGGACATAGCCCAAGCGGTTAAGTCCCTTGGCTTCCAACGGAAGGTTGAAAGTTCGATTCCCACCGGCCCCCTATCCCTCCCTTTATTTCCCCTTTGTAATTGTGTGGCATGGGCTCCCACCACACATTCCAGGCCTTCAATGGCTCCTTCAAAAAAAAAAAAAAATGTGTGTGTGAGGTATGGTATGTGAGGAAAAATAATAACATGGGAGGACATAGAACTTCCTTTGCATGCATCATATGTGGCCTGTTTTTAGTTGAAATCCTTTTTGTTGTTGGCTAGTAACTCAGTAGGCTTAGTGTTGTTTTCTTTTTCTTCTGCCCTCCCCCACCCTCCTTGTTCCTTTAATGCAGACATAGAACTTCCTTTGCATGCATCATATGTGGCCTGTTTTTAGTTGAAATCATGTTTGTTGTTGGCTAGTAACTCAGTAGGCTTAGTGTTGCTTTCTTTTTCTTCTGCCCTCCCCCACCCTCCTTGTTCCTTTAATGCAGACCACTGGATTGTGGGTCAGAACTTGGTAAGTGCCTTTATGGTACGGTTTAGGGGTTGTCCTTTATACATTTGGTGATCGTGTTTTCAGGCATTTAGGAACCTCAATGGAAGTGACAGAGCACTATGGAGTACATGAGTGGCTGCAGCAGGTGGTTGTGTTGTGTTATTCCCTGCACGACAGGTTCATTGTTATAGAGACCAGTTCAATATCTTTAGTGGCCATGGATCTCCTGTTGCCTTGAGAGCAGACCATCTTCAGCCATTGTCACAAAGTTGGGTAAATCTCCAAGTCAAGGGCGCAAGTAATTTACAATATGTGAGTTCGTAGTTAAGAATAAATCAGAAATTCTACCAGTGATGGAATCCGTTGTTGCACCGTTGTGCATGATGAATTTTCATATTGCCTTGGATATTTTTTTCCATATGACATGCTAAAATGTGAATATGTTTGCTCACATACTGAAATTTCGCCAACCACATATCTTAAGTTTTCTTTAAGTTCTCTCTTGTGTTCAACCCTTTGATGATATTGTTATCCAAGTACCAATCTTAACATTGAAGTTGAACATGCTCTGTGTTATCTTGAAATGATGGTTAGCATTTATCCTATGGAGTGAGAGAAGGATATGCTGAGGATGTTGCACCTAACAAAATCCAAGTGAAATCATCTTCATGAGTATTCCGTATGATGGAGTTTGCTTGTCTAGGAGAGATTCTGTTTGGGTATCATATAGGGTATGGTTTTCAGCTGTTTCAGATTTTCATGTTTGTAAGATTCTTTTTGGAGTAATTTCCTTGATTTTCAGATGTTGATCAAATGCTTGTCTGTAAGTTTGCTTTGATATTTTTCGGTGCTCTTCAACTTGGTTTTCAGGTATTCTGATGTTTATGCATTTTGCTTTATTGTAATACTTCTTTGGTTTAGGGCTGCTAGTACCTTGCTAATGATATTGGCATGGCAGAAAATATTGCATTGTAAGGTACACTGATTTAAATTTGAGCTACTGAGGACCCATATTGTATAAAGCTAGTGGAGATGCATTACTGCGGAGTGCGGACAAATGGAAAATAGGGAAAACATCTATACAAGAAGTGCATCACTGAAGGGAAATATTTAGTTATTTCTGATTTGCAGGTCAACTCGAAAAACAAAACGCAATAGTTATCATTAATTTCATTCTTTTAACAGAATATCCAATCATTTGTTGTGGTTTCTCTTACTCAGCCATTTCTTTTTATAGGTATGTGCAAGTTGCAACCACCCTTGGTTCATTGATCGGGCGTTCATCATTAGCTGGCCAATTTAGGCGAACAAACACTTTCATATTGGATGCAATCGTGCAATACCTCTTGCAGTTGGAGCATATATTTGGTGCATAGTACTTTGCTACAATAAGATGGTTTGCTGGCATTGGGATGTGTCAAAAAATCAGGGGTGCCTGTATCTTTTTTATGTGGACATTTTTACTTGCAGATACTAACATCCCTCTGCTCCCCCCGGCAACCAACACTTGATATGCATTGGTTTGTGGTTCGCTCGTGGCTGGAAGTCCAATATGGTAATTACTTCTTCAACATTTTGCTCATTAACATGAAGTTCCACTGAGTGCCCCGATGGAAATTATGTACAACTAGTGAACAACATTTGTTTTGATACATATGCGAAATAATAAATTATATATGCATATGTTATATGATTATATCAACTTTTATGTACAAAGAGTGAGAATTTGGTTGTTAGCTGCTTTGTGGTATTTGGAACTACATATTCTCTAAGTTTTAGGAACTACATATTTAGTACTGTGATGGAATCGTGATGAGGAGTATTCAACTTGCAAGATGTCTAAATTGCAATAGAAACAAGGTGGATTTTTTAAATCCCTCCGAAATTTTAAAAAATGGACCCTAGAGCAATTATGTGTGTTACAGTATATTAGTGTTATTTCTTTATGATGAATTTAATATTTTAATTTTTTTTTACAAAATTTGATATTTTATTAATAAACGATAAATCTGTAATTGAATTTTTATCAAATAAATTAGTTTTATTATTTTGCTTAGAAAGTTTGTTTGTTGTTTGTTTTTAATTAAGTCATTAGCTGATATCTTAATAAATAACTAAACTATATACTCCAAATAGGCATTTGTTAGGGTGCGATCATTAAATTTGACTTGATGTACTGCGGTACATCACAACCCTTAATTCAAATTATAAATTGATGGTTGATATTAACTTGAAGGTTAAAATAGTAAATTTGATATTAGTTTGTAACAAACATTTGCTTGTCGTTGAAAACGTAAATATATGTTCTTCAGCTCCACTTTTCTTCTACGCATTTTCAATATGATAATTCGATCTTATCTTACTCTCTAATTTGCTTATTTTAGATGCTATATACATATATGTTCATGAAAACGTACCTAAAATGTTCATATTTTGAGTCGCTGAATTGTTGATGAAAAAGTCGCTGGATTGTTCATGAAAAGATTGTTGAATTGTTTCTGGTTTCGTCGCTGAATTGTTCATGAAAACGTCGCTGAATTGTTTTTGGTGGCATCGCTGAATTGTTCTTGATAGTGTCGCTGAATTCTTCTTGGTATAGTCGCTGAATTCTTTTAGGTAGGCTCACTAAAATATTTTTTGGTAGCATCACTGAATAATTTTTGGTAACATCGCTGAATTGTACTTCATGTGGTAGCATCGCTGAATTATTCTTGATAGTGTCGCTGAATTCTTCTTGGTGATGTCGCTGAATTCTTTTAGGTAGGCTCACTGAAATATTTTTTGCATCACTAAATTATTTTTGGTAACATCGCTGAATTCTACAAGGTAGTGTCGCTGAATTCTTCTTGGTGTAGTCGCTGAATTATTTTAAGTAGGGTCACTAAAATATTTTTTGGTAGCATTACTGAAGTAATTTTGGTAACATCACTGAATTTGTATTTGGTTCGCTGAATTATTCAATGTAGTGTCGCTGAATTCTTCAATGTTGAATCACTGGAACATTTTTTGATAGCATCATTGAATTATTTTTGGTAACATCGTTGAAATGCTATACGTAATAAACTTGTTACGTTATTTACTGAATATTGTTGATCATAAATATAGATTACCAAATATTTGATATGATTTACCAAATACTCCTTAGATTGATAACATACTAAATATAGGGTTATATCTTCCGTTACATATTTTGTTGGACAACTTTATCCTTTTTAATTTACAACCATTGGATTTGAAATCAACGTTTCAGATTTTTGCCTTGATGTACTGCGGAATCTTCCGCAACACCCTAACTGAACCCCTCCAAATAGGGATCAAAATATGTAGATAGACCAAGCATATAAAGAAAATTAACACAAAGGCTTGGCACTCAAAATGGGAAGACTTGTGAGTTGTGAGGCACTTGTGCTTATGAGCGGCCAAGTGAGAATAGGTAAGACTGAAATAAATTATGTATTCACAAAGAATACAAAATTCTGTATTTTTCTTATGCAGATCAATCTATATGTACTCCTTTTTATCTACCTAATACTTGTATGTCCCAGCTCAAACGTCTTATTTGACTTGACTTTTTTTCACTATTTATTATTGTTCAATTTTTACTTAATATTTGTAGGTATATACGAGTATTTGGAAAAGAATAGTCAAGTCCGGTCTTATTATATTCGTCTAATTATATAGTTTTATAATATAACTTTGAGATATTAACGATTATTATTTTATATGGTAGTAAACCGAGCAATAAATTTATTACTCCTCCGTTTTTGAAATAATGAAACATTTAGAAATTGGCTATTGTTCATACACGCAATTTGACTTAAAGTTTTATCATAGTTATACAAGTTAAAACATAGTCAAGTAGGATCTTGTTAGATTCGTCCATTCGAGTAGTTTTTAAATATCCAGCTTTTAGAATTTTTACTTGTACCGAACTTGAGTTATTAATGATTTAAAATATGCATTGGACTGCGTGCACTGTGAATCCGTTTTATTTTTTTAAAATGGAGGAAGTATTTTTTAAATACTGAAATGTTTTTATATTAAGTCAAACCAAATAGGATCTTTTATTTTGACAACGCTAGGGGTTAATTTTTTTTTTTTGCTTAATTTGAGGGGTTAAATTGAAATTATCACCATTTTATTTTTTGTTTTATTTTTCGTTTTTTAGAAACGAATACTTAACGGAGTTGCAGCTGCCGAAACTGCTAGGGTTTCCCCCTCATATATAAGCATTTTGCCTAAACATTTTTCCACCCCTTCGTCGTCTCCATACTAGCGAGTGGCCTACGGCTCGGAGCAGCGTCACTAATTCCTCTTTATCCAGGTGCAATTCCCGCAATGGATTCGTGTATTTAATTTTTCAATGCATTTCTCCGCGGGGTGACTGTTGATATTTGATCGATGTTTAGGAAATTTAGAAGATTGATAGCCTGTTTTGTATTTCATTCTTTCTCAGTTATTTGGAGATGATTTGAGGTGATTTTTCATAGGTACATTTGACGCTTGTGTTACGCACAATTACTTCAATCAATTTGATTTGTGTTAACACCAAAATTAAAAGGGCTGCCGATTTCTCATCGGTAACAACTTGTTTTCATAATATGCCGAACTGGCTTGGATTTATATTGGGCTACAAAGTTACATTTTTCTTTGACTTAAATGTAAATATTGATGTGATGAGTTACTTTCTGCAAGTTAACATCCCAGAGAAAAATTATGAACATTTTAATGGAAGTTAGGTTGTTTTGGAAGCTAAATAAGGAGGGCTGATATGTAACATTGCAACAAATGTAATTGCTTTGCTGCTTGTGGTGTTGAGTGTATAATGTTTTATTTCCAAATTTCTGGTTAGGAAGTGAAAAGATGTATACTGCCGCTCAAAAGATTCACAAGGACAAGGATGCTGAGCCCACTGAATTTGAGGAGAATGTCGCTCAGGTCATTATCAAATTGATGCTTCTGAACAAATCCCATGCCTTAAAATCACAATTTTAATTATGGACTTCTTGAATTTTGTGAATTCTTGATGTGTAGGCTTTGTTTGATTTGGAAAATACCAACCAAGAGATAAAGAGTGACTTGAAAGACCTCTACATTAATTCTGCCATGTAGGTGTTCCATTGCTTTATTGTTCCATTCTTTGTTAGGATGTGCATTTGACCAAACTCACTCATTCACTGCAGACAAGTTGATGTTCCTGGAAACAAGAAAGCTGTTGTTATCCATGTTCCTTACCGGTTGAGGAAATCTTTCCGTAAGATTCATCCTAGATTGGTGAGGGAGCTTGAGAAGAAGTTCAGTGGAAAGGTATGACTGGCACAATATCCACAACCACAACATTAATTAATGATCTTGTCTTGGTGGTGTTGTATGTTTTCCTATCATGACGAAGTTTTGTGGTTTTGATTCTCACTAGTGGAATAAATGTTAAATGTGGTTATGCAGGAAGTTGTTGTCCTTGCTACCCGAAGAATTGTACGCCCTCCTAAGAAGGGTTCTGCTGTCCAAAGGCCTCGAACCCGCACACTCACTGCTGTGCATGAAGCCATGCTTGAGGACATTGTTTATCCCGGTGAGATTGTTGGAAAGCGTGTTCGATACAGGCATGATGGATCCAAGATTATGAAGGTGATTGCCTAGTTCTATCTAGCCCGTAATATCTAATGCCCCTATTATTAACTTTGGCACATTGTTCCACATCAATTGCAGGTTTTCTTGGATACAAAAACCAGGAATGACACTGTGAACAAGCTGGAGACATTTGCTGGGGTCTACCGAAAACTCTCAGGTAAAGATGTTGTGTTTGAGTACCCTGTTGCAGAGGCAGCATGAGGACCGCATAGTTTGCAACTTCACTTATTAGAACTTCATTGATTTGATGATGTAGTTGCTATTATGACCCATTTGAGGCATTCACAAATAGGTATATCTTTCTATCTTGAACCATGTTTATTTTGCCCATAGTGTTGACTGTTGAACATGAACCATTTTATTTACTTATTTGCAATACCCATTTTTCCTATTTGTGGGAATTTTGAGGCCCGCCTTGTTCTAAACTCGGCTTGTCTTATGTAATAGTATGTGTCTATGTCTATCACCCAAAGCTGATTGCCGGTTTCACCAAGTTCATAATTTTATAAAGCATAGTTATTTGTCATATAACTGTATGAAAAATTGCACCGTAAGAATTAAGAAACAGTGGAATATTGTTTTGACAGTTAAATATCACCCTGAAAAAGTCACCACTTAGCTTAGATATATACTCCTGGCCACATCAGTGGTCCGTATGAATTATGATGTATTTCTGCTCCATATGAATTTGTGATGGAATTCTACTTTGGTCAGTGTGTGTTATTGGATCACCTTCTGCTCTGCACTGGCTGCCTATGGTGTGAAATGTCCCATGGGCAAGTTTGAGTCTAAACTTCAAGGAATAAGTGTTGGTACTACAATCCGAAATTAATTTAAACAATAACTAGTCATTATATCAAGTAGTATATATTTAACTTTTGTCGGGACGGAAAATAAGGATTCTGTAGGAACTGATTCAAAGCAGAATGGAGAATAAGATAAAGCAAACAGAATTTAATTCACCCAAACAAGCACAGGAAAAGACAGATCAACTCGACTTGCAACTTGTAACGAATATCCAGAGTATATGATATCGATTATAATTATCATATAGCAGTAATAATAATCTTTTGGCATATTTATTTATTTATTTTAATGTATTGGTTACAATTGTCAACACACAAGCATGGTAATCTGGTATGGGTTTCCACCCGAGTCCGTCCTGACTTCAGTGATTGGAGGGAATGAATTTGATCGACATCAACTAAATAGATGAGATGTTTTTGAGTATATTATCTCCCGTTTGATTGGTATTATTAGATGAGTTGTAGTAGAATCTTATCAGAACAAGGACTAAATACTCCATCAGTAAATAAATTGGCTTTCGTGCAAATATGATGTAAGTACTTCATTATGAATGGAGGAAGGGCTTATTGTTGTTAAAACTTAAAAGGCGAACATAAAGAGGAGAGGCGGTGTAGAACACATGGGGGAAAAAAAAAAAAACTATAAGGCACGGGTATAAAGCTCCAATTAAATTACTCCCTCCGTCTCACCCCAAGTGTCTTGTTACTGTTGGGCACGGAAATTAAGGTGGAGTTGGTTTGTGAGTATATGGTGGGGTCCACATAATTGTTGGAGGGGAAAATTATTGCTTTTTATAGAAAGAATACATTTGTAATCAGACATCCAAAAATAGTAAGTAGGACATTTGGAATGGGACGGAGGGAGTACTACATAAATTAAGTACTCCATTATTCATTTACAGCAATTGACAGAATTAGTACGATACTCTATACACTTGAGTAAAATCTCAAGCAAGTTGATAAGTTCGTCTTCAACCTTATAAAAAATTTAAATTTAAATATACCGAATAACACCAATAAACCAAAATATTTTTAAATACAGTAGTATTAAATAAAATTACGGTGCACTTTCGTTGGAAGGATATTCTTTTTCTGGAACGGAGCAATTTTAGTTCCATGCTTTTTACCCATGAAAGTAATAAATATTCACATCTCCTTTTATCTTTTGTCTTCAATCATTCAATATTTGAAAATTTTACTTTGATTTGTTCTAAATTTGAGTACAAATCTAGGTATCGCAGATTTAGATGCTCTGGATCAGTATATGTCAGTATTGAGGTGCTCTAAAATACAGTACGAAAACAAATAGCAAAAGTGTAATTTCAAACAACAGAGATTCTACCAAATAAATAATTGACCCCAAAACATTGGAACAAGATAACTGAACATTTGTATATCTCAGACATGTTTTGCCGATGGACAATGGTGACCGTTATTAAAATTTTATTATTAATACTTATTAATTTTCATTTCATTCGAGTTTGAACACGAGATTTGCTGACATTTAATTCACTTGTATACTTTCTCTTTAGTCCTATTTCTAACAACATTTCTATCGCAGCTTGTTCATTTTTCTGTCTCCTTATATAGTGTTCGTATAATAGTTGGTTTACATCTGATTGCCTGAAAAACACAATAAGGATGTAATGACTATATGAAGGTGGGAAAACACTCTCATTTTGCTCCTGCCTGCCTAATTCTTCCGTAAAGGCTCTGATTTCTCAAAAAACCTGCTGTTAATTCCTGCTCTGTATAAACTCAGACCCGAAACCGTTTCCACAGTAATCTCAGAGTTTGCAGAAGTGAACATAACATCGCCTCGAGTAATCGGATGTAAAGAAACGGGCGTGCGCATTCTACCCTCTCCTGCCGTGACTACAAAGATCGAAGGACCAGGGACAACAGGAAAAACAGTAGATGTTGAAGGAGGAAGATTGCATTGATCGACCTCAAACTCATCAAAAGGGGGAAGATACTTCACGGTGTAAGGATTTGAAGGGACTCCTTGAAGGATTTCCGGAAAGCCCTACAAGAAGTTCGAGTCAGTGTTTAACCAGAAGGGAGAATAAATTATAGCATGGATGGAGTTGTGTGTTTACCTGCTTGTAAGTGAGCATGGAGCAGAGCGTTTTGATATCTCGGTTCTTTGGAGTGAAGCCAGCGCGTACGACATTGTCAGATGTCGCCATGCACTCCATGCATTCACCGTGTATATAGGCATGGAGTTCGTTTGCCCCCAAGTATAGAGCTTCGCCTGGTTTGAGTTTCACGTGATTAAACAGGAAGGCTGCTATCAAGCCAATGTCCTCAGGGTATTGCTTCTCCAGCCTCAGAATCAGCTCCTCCTTGTCGCTCAATTCCCTCACCTACCAGAAAGAAAATAGATAAACAACTGTGACCTGCCGGACACAAAGCAAATTTTTTTTCTTGGCGAGACGAAAGAGCTCAACAATCCATCAATGCCTTTAAACAAAAAACAGATTCATTTCAAACATATAGTAGTACTACTAAACATGAGGCGAAAACAAACGCGGATATTATTTTCACATACCTCACTTTTTGTATTCAGCCGATTAATCAATTTCCCAGTTACTTCAGATATCACATCCTTGCTAGCTGACATGAGCTTGGAGAATAGGGTTTTCAAGGTCTCTTTCAACTTATCCTCCCCATCGTCCTCGCTTATTTGTAACAATTGATCTACATACGAGCTTCCAACCACTTCGGTGATCTCGGGTACGCTGTGAACAACAGTCTTGAGTTCCTGAAAGTAGTGGAAAACGCATACATACATTACAGAGTGCGCTTAAGGAACAGAAAATACAAAACCAGCCATTATTTAAATTTAAAGTACATGTCCAATTTTATATTGTGCGATTTATTTCTCCTCATGTGTTCCCCTAAAACATCGCAAACTATTTTATTAGTTCCATACTTCTATATGAACTTGAAAGTTGATCGTTCTTCCTACAAACTTCAAACTCTGCTATAGCATTTAATGGTGCTTAATTTGAAAATAAAAATCTATTGTCATACATTAATACATAGTGACCATAAATTTGCAAGAGCACACTGCTTCGAATCAACCGCTATGACATTCTGAATTGACGTCAATATCTATTCTAGTTATGAAGACAAATAGGAAAAAAACACAATAATTTCCACCCTCAGCACAAACCATTTTGCACCGGTTTAGAAGGCAATATCAATTCTAGAATTTGTAATTTGTGTCGCCAACTTGCGTCCACGCATGAAGAAAGATATGTAGCATTGTAACAATCAGGTAAATTTGCTGATTTATTACCAACCATGCCACAACTTACTTGTTCCAGAAATCAATCCAGGATGAGAATTTACGTCAAATAGGCCAAAAAGGGAACCAAATTCGGACAACTCTTGCTAAAACCTTTGCACAGTTCACATCACAATGCAAGAGAACAAGGTCTAGATAGGCAATCCCGAGTGAATCCCAGGATATCTCTCTGTTTTCTATATGCACACATACATGATCATGACATTCACCACAGGAACAAGCGGAATTGCAAATACTAAAAAAATACTATTTGTTTCACATCCGAACCAGAATTGATAAACAGAATAAATTAAAATAACTATACTACCTCAAGATCAACAAATCCGCAGAGAGCCTCGAATTCAGTGAGTGCCAAAGCCATCTCAGGTTTGTGATTATCATCCTTGTACACGTCCGGCTGCTCCTTGTGCAGAATTTCAGCCAAACTCTTGTCAGGATGAGCCTGTATGGACAGTGCTTTCGCCACCGATAGAACCTAAAACAGAGGAAAAGAGTTTCAAACATGCATCGAAATCATATCCAAATAGTATTCAATTGAAGTGTTAAACAAAACACGAAAATAAATAAATAAATAAAGAACTGAAATCACGGATACACAGATGGCGAAAACGTTTTTGTTTGCACATCTCAATGATCTCGAATATTCAACAGCTACGTAATCACCACTAGAAAATTTTTCAATAAGCACACGACATAATCCATAAAAACAGTTACGAAAATAATTACCTTAAACAGAAAAGGCAGATTCGATCCCCACCTCTGCCTCACCTTCTCTCCCAGCACGCTGGGGTTCCGTTCAATCCAATCCTTCAAACTCAAAAAATCACGCCCCTTCTGCTTACAATCGTCACTAATTAATCCACCATTTTCCTCCACCACGTACGATGGCCCCGACTCGTGCGTCCCCATCCAGAATTCCGCGTAGGGTTTATCACCCTCCGCCGGCTCCCCGGTGTTCCACTCGTACAACCGCGCCACACACGAGTCGTCACCAACCTTCCCCCAGTCATAATTCATCACGGAGCACCTCAACCTGATAATTCCGGCGACTTCAGACCCCATCGGAGAAACTAGTAATTCGATAAATTCAAAAGACGGTTACAAAAATATATTGAGTCCATTGGAAAAAACGGAAGGTCGGGTATTTAAATGCAACAACGATCAAGAGGGAGGGAAAGAAAGATAGCGTCGAAACTAACGGCGGTGCGGTGAGTCGGTGCGGTTACGTCGTCACGGAGTTGACATTGATAGCAAACGGTAACGGCGGCTTCGTCAGCGCGTGGGTCCAGTAGGAATGGCAATTGGCAGCATTTGTATTATTTGTAGCTTCTGGATAAAGGAGTTCAACGCATGATAGTATATCCGCTAGAGAATTAACGGTGCAGATTCTCTTAGATTTCCGGGGCATTGAGACTCCCGATGATTTCGTGACAAATGAGATCATCGCCAATGCATTTACTTTTTCCTAATAGGTTGCCCTATTCACCCGGATTATTATAATAATTATTTTTATTATTATTGTAAAATTATTTGGGTATGTTGATTAAATGGGATGATCAGAGTTAGCGAAATTGATTTTTCCAATAATGGCAGTAGTATAATTTATTCTCGTATTTGTTGAATACGACCTTAGAGATGTTGAATGTATGACTATGCTACTCCCTTAATTCATTTGTCGTTTCAAAAATATATTATATTAAAATATTATATTTATTACTATAATAAAAATATAAAGTCTTCTTATTAGATTATAAAATGACCCCATGAATAACCGTAGTCAATTATAATTATATTTCAAACATCATCATGAATTTTGAACAGTTTGAGAGAGAAGTTGGAAATTTGGTAGAGTTGAGATTGACAATTGAAGGTGTAAAAGACTATATAAGTAATGTTTAATGTAACCATTAAATAAATATATGAGGGTTGAATAATTGGAGGAGTCAAGTGGTCTGCGGTCAGATACTACCAAAACTTTTATTTCCATGTTCTCACGTAAATGCACCATTTCTGCATTTCACACAATCTAAGATATATTTTTAAATGTTTATAACTCAAATTGTATATAAGTTAAAAAATATAAAAATTTGATATTCTAAAACTATGTGATTAGACGAATCTAACAAGATCTCACATGACTATGTTTTTTCTTATATAACTATGTCTAAAAAATTAGTTAAAGTTACCTAATGAATAGTTACTACTATGCAAATGGTTCACTTATATGAGAACGGAGGTAGTAATACACTACTCTGCAATGTGTCAGAAGTTGCCAAACGTGTTGAGACCAATTGTAATTTGTAACGTGTAAATGTGTAATGTCTAAGAAACTCTAGAAATCTAAGAATAAAAATAATTCAATAGGCAATGTAGTATAAGTAAATTTAATTCTAAAATACTATCGCCCACATTTTCCATTTTTCAAATGGATTATGGGCATTGTTACTAAAATGCGGCCGCATCAACATCCCTTGGTGGTATAGTAATAAATTTCGATTAGTTTCGATTTTTGCATTATCAATAAATAAATGTGGGGTCGTTGATTTTTGCATTATCAATAAATAAAAGTGGGGTCGTTGATTATTTCAGTTTTACTACTTTTGGAATGACCAAAAATTCAGAAAATGAGAAAATTTCTATCTTGCCTCCGCCAAAAAAGAATAGAAATGTCGACATCCAAACGAGTATTCACTAATCACTTACACCCCATCCGATCTGGGCTCAACCAAGATCCTATCTGCTCCAATCTGGGCAGCGGGAGGTGACTGCTGTGAACCGGAAGCAGCCCCAGATGCAGATCCCACCGAACCTATTAAAGAATATAACATTTTGTGTCGTTAGAATATAATGAAACACTTAATCAAAGTCTAGTACCTGGAGTGCGAGGCGTAGGAGTCTCTGGGACGGGAGAAGATGTCTCCGGTATCTCACTAGGCTGCTCCTGTGAGCCATCTGCTACAACTGTGTTATAACAGATAAAATATGAGTAGTCCAGTCTAATATATGGAGTTAACATCGAACAGTAGTTTAGACCAAGCCATGATTTGTTTAAATTTAAATCATAAATACCTGCGTTCGAAAGCGTCCAGTCCTCCATCGCCGCTCGGATAGCTGACTGCAGCTGAGGCCCTGTGACCCTGTGTGGGGTCCCCGAACCACCAGATCGAGATCCCGATCCTGACCCACTGGGCGTCCTAGAAGACGCACCACGTCCTCGTCCTGACATCTGCAAAATTTATTTGTAATTAGTTGCTACCTTTACAATTAAGTTCAAATAAGATATACATTTTAAATCTTAATAAGATTAGCAATTAGTAAGATCACATTTCAAACTTGAAAATCCTCATCCGAAGTCTCCTGTGATGGATCATCCGGATCAGAATCATTTGAGGTGGAATCAGTGCCTATCGATGAATCTGAATCAGTACTCTCATCCTGCTGCAGTTCAACATATTGAACGTCGTCGTCTGTTAGGCGCTGTCGCGCGGCAGTAATGGTTGTAGATTCTGGTCGAAGTTGTTCTGGGGCATCGACTTGGAACGCATCAACTTCTACGGATTGACTAACTGTTATTACTCCTCTCGGTTTGACTTTACACACCGCCAACCACTCATTCCGGCTCGCAGCCGGTCTAATGTTTGGGAACGGTACGTAGCACACCTGTTCTGCCTGATTAGCAAAGATGAAAGGTTCGTATACGTTCAATGATTTGGAATGATCAATTTCCACAAGTTTGTAGTTTGGGTGAGTGCGTGTCCCAAATCCTTCACGTGGGTCAAACCATCTGCATTTGAAGAAGGTTGCTTGCTTAATAGGCAACGCAGGGTACTCTATGACTAGAATCTCCTCGATTATACCATAATAGTCTCCTAGGTTCTCCGATTTGATACATACACCACTGTTGTACGTCGATCTGTGCCCACCGTGGGATTCTGTGTGAAATTTCATCCCATTAATAAAGTACATAGGATACGATGTAGCAACCGGAAGTGGGCCTTGTGCAACGTGAGCTATGCATGGATTGTCGGGTGGATTGCTCGTCACATATTCCTCAAACCATTTTGGAAACTCCGCAGATTGTGCTACCCAAAGCTCCGGACCACCTATCCCAGGGCGTTCCTCCAACAATTTAGCCGTGAATTCACTAAAAAAATATATGAATTTAGTTTCTATGGCATATATTCGAATAGGTGCAGTTACTAAAAAATAGAATACAATCAAATAAAATTGAATGAACTTACTCGATGTATGGTTGCATCTCGGCGCAGTTTAAGATTAGATAAATATGGATGACTTTCGATTCTACTTCTGTCAAACGCCTCTTCTTCGACTGTCCCTGGGGACGTCCCGCGTGTTTGAATACACTAGGCAGGCATGGATCAAAATTTTGTAAGCCACCATCATCATTCCTTGGCACATTCCTACCTCGGGTGAACACATGCTTCTCAAAGTAATGAGAGCAAAAAATTGAGGCCTCCCGCACCATATAAGCGTTACAAATACTACCTTCAACATGTGCTTTGTTGCGCACGGTTCTTTTCAACCGATTCAAATACCTTAAAAAAACAAGAATTAAATTGAATATGAAGAAACATATATTAAGTATGGAACGGTACGAAAAAAATAAATTGTTTCATTTACCTCTCGTAAGGATACATCCACCTAAACTGAACAGGACCGGCAATACGTGCTTCGTAAGGTAAGTGGATGGGAAGATGTTCCATACAGTCGAAGAATGCCGGGGGGAATATCGTTTCTAACTTACACAGAACCACTGGAATATCGATCTCCAATTTCTGTAAGTCTTCTATTGTAAGTGTTTTGGCAGTCAGGGTACGGAAAAAATTGCTTAGTTCGGTGATCGGTTCCCAAACACCCTTGGGAAGCAAATCCCGCCATCCTATCGGTAGTAGACGCTGTAAAAAGATATGGCAATCATGACTCTTCATGCCAAACATTCGATGCTTATTCATGTCTATGCATCTGCCCAGGTTCGATACGCAACCATCCGGAAACCTTAACCCTGCCACCCACCTCAAGAATACATCACGCCTCTCTTTATCCATTGTGTAAACGGCTTTAGGATATCGACCGGAACGACTGTCTCTATGCAGTTCAGGCCGATTACACAGCCCCACGAGGTCCTCACGTGCCTTGGCATTATCCTTTGTCTTCCCCTGAACATCCATGACTGTGTTGAAAACATTTTCAAACACATTCTTCTCAATGTGCATTACATCAAGATTATGTCGAACCAAATTTGTTTTCCAATACGGTAGATCCCAGAATATACTCCGCTTTTTCCAGCCGCAAGTCTTACTGATTACTGCATTCTCCTCAGCTCCTCTTAATTCAGTTACTCGACGTAGACCATGCATTTCTATGTCTTCCAACACTTCGTCGCCGCTCTTGTACCTCGGTGCCAATCTGTGTTCCTCCCGATCCTTTGTAAATTTGGACTTATCAAACCTATAAGGATGATCTGAAGGCAGGAACTTCCTGTGAGCATCAAACCACGACTGTTTGCCACCCTCTCTAAGGCGTATCGATTCTGTTTCCTCCATACATACTGGGCAGGCATATTTCCCATACGTGCTCCAACCAGACATCATAGAATAAGCCGGGAAGTCTCCAATGGTCCACATCAACGCTGCCTTCATCTGAAAGTTTTGTTTTGTATTTCGGTCGTATGTTGTGATCCCAACATCCCACAACTCCATAAGCTCGGCTATTAAGGGTTGTAAAAAGACATCGATCCCTTGTTTTGGGCTTGATTTCCCAGGAATTATGCACGTGAGAAACATGTATTCATCTTTCATGCACATACCGGGAGGGAGGTTATATGGAGTTAAAATTACTGGCCAACATGAGTATTGAGATCCCGACTGTCCAAAAGGTTGGAAACCGTCCGTACAAAGTCCCAACCGCACATTTCGCCCCTCCGACCCAAATTCTGGATGAATTCTATCAAAGTCTTTCCATGCCTTCGAGTCACAAGGATGACACATCTCTCCTACAATATCATGCTGGTGTCCGACATGCCAAGTCATGTGTTCCGCTGTCGCCTCAGATGCATACAACCTTTTTAATCGGTTTTTAAGTGGGAAGTAGAACATGTATTTCCGTGGGATCCGTGAATTGGAATTCGTTTCCCGATACCGCGGTTTGTCACAGAACCTACAATTCTGTAATGTAGCATCTTCACGCCAAAACAACATACACCTATTCTCACAGCAATCTATTTTCTCAACAGGAAGCCCCAATCCCTCAAGTAATTTCTTTGCCTCGTAGAAGTTCTTAACCATAGCATTATCCTCGGGAAGCAAATCAATGATTAGTTGGCACAACGTATCGAAGCACCGCTCCGATAAGTTGTGTTCGGCTTTAATGTTCAATAACCTAGCTATTGTTGAAAGCAAAGTCATTTTCTTGCACCCAGGCCACAAATCTTTGTCTGCCGCCTCCAACATGCGGTAAAACAATCTCTCTTCCGGGTTAGGTTCCTCTGGTGGCCTCGGTTCACCAGCTTCCTCATGTGGTGTAGTGTCGGGCATACCAAATCTCATTCCCTCGTAAACCATTTGTAAGTAAGCATCATCACGTGCCTCAACTGATGGGGCACCCACACCGGCATCGTCGTATCGTTCAAATTGGTGCACTTCTCCATGACACGTCCACCTTTCATAGTTAGGGACAAACCCATGTTTTTGTAGATGGTACTTGATGTCATCATCAGGTAAATAACACTTGTTCCTACACCTACGACATGGACACCTTAATTTTCCTTGGGCCCTATCAACTTCTGGGTTTCCATGAGACATACGAATAAACAATTCAACTCCATTAGTAAATTCTGATGTCACTACTCCAATTTCACGGCGGGAGCGGTACATCCAACTCCGATCCATCCCCTACAAGTTTGGCCATACGCCACAGAATGAAACCCATTTGAATCAATATTGTTAGGTTGATCATGTGCTTTTACCATATTGTGAACGTTATTTAAAAAATTTATACACGACTTATTGTATATGTTCATTGTGTTCTTTATGAGTGTAATTAGTTGTGTTGTTGATGTGGTATGACTTATGTTTTGTCACATTTTTCATACGCTAATTTGTTTTATTTAGGGAGTAAGGAAACAACTAATTCATAAATATTAATTGGGTTCGGTAGTAATTTAATATGTTCAATTCCAATCTATTAAACAAATGTATTAGGCCTCAAAAGGCACCATACGCCATATAATCCAATACCCCATCAAACTACAAAAAATCATTCAACTACACCTCCAACGTTCTACTCCAACCCCAACATTCAAAATCTAAAAATAATTCCGCATACTCTACGATCCAAATATGCCTCCACTCTAACAATTCAACTCCATTGCACATCAAATTCATAATCATATAAAAATCAACTCCATTGCACATCAAAATTCAAAATCATATAAAAATCAACTCCATTTCAACTTCGATAACACATACTCTTAAAAAGCATGTAACTTTCTCATACAAACTCCGATTCGAGCAAATCATATATCAAAATTCATCTACTCGACGAGAGCTTTCTAACTATGTGCCTAGAATTTTGAAATTCCAAAAAAAGAGTGCGAAAAGGCCCGAAACAGCCGCTGCTCTCTACATTACATCCCGAAAATTAATTTCCCCAACTAATTTGGATAAGCAATCGCACACATATGACATTATACATTACGACAATACAAGTATACCAATCTCAAGTTAAACAACATATGAGAATTATATAGAATGAAATACCGAGAGGACAAAATCAAATCACATTTTCAAACATCCAAAAATAACAACAAACGAATGGATTAAAAGTGAAGAAATAGCCAATCGAGTACCTTCGATTACTACACGAATGGAATGGAGAGGGATTTTCGGGTGCAAGACGAATTTGAACCGCAAGCCTCGAGTCCCCTCGGTGGTTGCTCTTTCCGGCGGCGTTACTGTAGGGGCGGGGTGGCGACGGCGGGCCGGTGTTCGGGGAGCGGCGACGAAGGGCGGCGGCAAGCTGGCGGTGGTCGGCGGTGGTCGCGTGTGGCGTTGGGGGCGGAGTCGAGCGGAGGTTTTGGTGAGAGTGGCTGCTTTCGACTGATTCTGGTCTGCCCGATTGGGGATTTTAATCCCTAAATTACCGACCCCAAATGGGGTCGGTATCACCGACCACAAAAAACTGTGGTCGGTGATTTGGTTGCCAGCTGCTGGGGGACCCCATAACGGTCATAAATATTACCGACCCCAGCTGGGGTCGGTGCTGGGGTCGGTAAATCCGACCCGCACTTTGTGGGTCGGTAATTGGGGTCGGTAATCCTCATTTTTCTTGTAGTGTCAGATACACGCACGACCATATCCAATACTCCCTCCGTTACTTTTTAGTTGTCTTTTTAGATAGTTATAGGTAGTTATGCTATATTTTTACTATATTGCCTTTCACTTTACATAAATGCTATTTGTTGACATTTATTATGAATGAGTTTATTTGAAGGGTAAAAATATAAATTTATGAGTTAATTAATGCAAACATTGATTATTGAAATTGAGCTGAAAGAGACAACTATTTAGGAACGGAGGGAGTAATATTATAATCATTTCCGTCGGATGCTATATCCTTTACATACATGCATGCATCCTTCGTTGTAGTGAATGTATACTGACTACTGTCATAACAAATTTATGTAGAATAAATTAAATTATTTATTCATGGCAAAAAATAACAGTGGATAGCGTAAAAAAGCGTGTTATCCATCCGCCTTGGTTTGTGTGGATAAAAAAGTTTGCGACTTTTATGGTGCATGGTGTATGGGAAACGGATTCGTTCAAGGTTGGCATCGCATACTCCCCTGCAGAATATAGAATACTACTCATATATGAATGAATTCCTTGTTCGATGTGGGATAGTGAGATTTAATGGGATAAAATATTAAAATGGGAGGAAAGAAGTCGCTATTGTGGGTTATGGGTTGGCTCAAAATTTCGACGTTTCTAGGGATTTAAAGTAAAAAGCGTGTTTTAGGCGGTATCGTATCAATTCTCCCTTAAAGCGACTTCCCCAACCCAATTTTCTTTTTCGTGTATACTCCCTCCGTTTCGAAATAATTGTAACATTTGCATAGTTGTAACTATTCACTGAGTAACTTTGATTCAAATTTTTAACACAGTTATACAAGATAAAACATAGTCAAGTAGGATCTTGTTAGATTCGTCTAATCGCGTAGTTTTAGAATATAAAATTTTTATAATTTTTACTTTTACACACTTTGATATATGAAGCGTTAAAAATGTGCATTGAATAACGTAAAACGAAATAATGTTACAATTTTTAAAAAACGGAGGGAGTATTAGACTACCAGTATTAATAATTGTTCTACAAACGGCCTCCATTTTTTACTGTATTTCTTTTTCATTACATAGAAAACAGGAAATTTCTTTTTTTTAGGTGAATACCAGGGTATCCTCAGGCCTTATTGGACCCAAGATTAATCCCTCGAGGATCGGGTGGGCATTGAAGGGTTGGCCTCATTGGACCCAAGACTAATCCCTCGAGTATCGGGTGGACATTGAAGGGTTGTCTCTCCCAAAGCAGAATTCTGCATACACAAAGGCTCGAACCCGAGACCTTTGCTTAAACTGCTAGAGTCCCATACCACTCAGGCCAACTGCATTTGGTAAAACAGGAAATTTCTTTGATCGTGGGAGTATTTTATTGCACAATGGAAATTTGGAAATGCCTCATTTGGACCATATTATAATAGGGGACCTGAGAATGGGCGATATCGACAATTGGGATATTCCAATGAAATCTACAATGTTTGATCATATAATAAAATTCACCGGCGGTTGAAAACTTGAAACGTGTCTTGGCACAAACCGATGAAGTCACATGATTCTCGCCTATCAGAACCATAGTTAATTTTTATTGGGGGTGAAGCCTGGGACTGCATCCTTTATTAAGAGGCCCATTTATGTGACAGTAAAATAAGAAAGCCCAACAGTTTTTTGTTGTATACAAGGTTGTAAACATCGATAGAGTTGTAAATAGAACAAACAGTTCGTGAGCTGAACTCGTTTCGATACGTGTTCGTTCATTAACAGCTCGTTCGGTAAGTTTAACGAACCGAGCTCAAACACATAATTTGGTTTGTGTGTTCGTTCGTTAAGTTCGCGAACAGTTTGGAATTCTTTTTTAATGGAATATATATTATAAAAAATAATATATATTAATTTCACATTTCTCTCATAAATTATATTTATATATTACATTTTCACACCTAATTTAATTCTAAAACAAATAAATTTATTAATAAAATAAATGGTTCGTTAACTGAGCTCGATTAGGCCCGTGTTCGTTCGTTATTAGCTCGTTCGTAAGGTTAAACGAACAGAGCTCAAACATGAAAATTGGCTCGTTAAGATTTTTGGCTCGGTTCGTGTTCGTTTGTTAAGCTTAACGAACAGAGCTCAAACACTTGAAGCTCGGTTCGGTTCGGCTCGTTTACAGCTCTAAACATCGATTTCGGTATCTTTATCGGACATATAAATTTAGGAAAATTTCGAAGATATTTGAGAAATTTCGGAGATATTTGTAATTTTTTGAGAAAACTAATTCGAGTTTCTGAGATGATGAAAATGAAGATTTTTCAAAATTCATCACCTCTGTTGCTATATAAATTAGTAATATGCTAACAATACTCAGTTAATGATATAATATGCTAGTAATATTATTGATATCATGCACCATGTTGATTGATAAGAGACTTAAAATTGATAAACAAGTTAATTGGATGACATCATCAAGGGTTGAAACATAAATTTTAGTTTTTAATTTTTTTTTAAAAAAATATATTTTTAAATTTTAGAAAAAAATTATTGTTTTAAAAAAATTCGGGAAATTTAGGGAAAATTCGGTCAAATTTTGGGAAATTTCGAATTTCGGGTGAAATTTCGATGGAAATTTTACAAAAAAATATTGCATGTGAAATTTCGCTTCGGGATGTCCCGAAACCCTCGAAATTTTGGAAATTTTGGGGATATTTAAAACAATCGTTGTATATATGTAAATGAATGTCCTCACAAATTTCAGTTTTCTAAAGACTGCAGTTTCATTAAGAGGAAAAAAACAAGGATTTGGAGTTCACTGAAACACAGGAGTAAGGACGTGCTGTTACTGCACGCAGAAATGAAGTTGAGCATCATGTAAGTTGAGACAATCCACAAGCAAAGTTTATCTCTGTGGATGAATAATGGAGGAGGTAAACTTCTTGCAGTCAATTTCTCCTCCAAGCCAAAGAATTGATCACCAAGAACATCGGCTGCCTGTGACGACCAAACAACCGGCCACCTTCAAAACGGTGTGCCTGTGATTTAGAAAGAATATTGCATTCATGAGTTCTGCATTTTATGTTTTTTTCTAGTAGTTGATTCCATCAGATAGAATGAAACCAATGTAGTAGAAAGAATGTTAGCAAAGTGAAAATTACCTCAAGACAAGATGACGAGGCCAAAATAAATCGATGCACAGAGAAAAACAAAGGATATCATTCCCCTGCAGGATCCACCAATAAATTAAGGCTAAAAACATTACAAGCATGATCGAAAAAAAAAAAAGAAAAAAAATTGAATTAGGCATCATAAGTTGAGGTTTCTGAATCTTGTTTCTTCATAGAATTGACTGTTGAAAAAAATTCTTCAACTTCACTTACCAAATAATGCCCCATCCAACTCCAGTACAAGGACAGGGGCAGAGTTCTGCGAACTTCTCAGCATCGCTTGTGTGGACCCTTCGAGATATCAGATCATCGTATATATCTGAATAAAGAAGGAACAAACCAAAGAAGTTAGATTGAGTTCTTCTATTGGCTTGCTTGTGAAGGCAGTGTAGGTTCATACCGTAGACTGAAAACAGGCTATTCATAACACCTGCTCGCCGTCCAGAGAGTAATCCATGAGCAATGTGAAGAAATCTAACGAGTTAAATGCTAATATAAATGTGTAATGAGGTTAAATCTATACCAATGAACAGGATAACGTAGCGAAGGATACGGACTTTGGTTGTTTCTTGCAGAACCCAGACAACAGCTATAAAAATGATGAATCCTGGCGAGTACATATGAAAGGAATCAATATATTGAATTACTCGAAGATATCATGTGTGGAGATTTGATTGGCCGTTTACTCACCTATACAAAGCCCACGGAGTGTCCACTGTCCAATGTCAAAAGAAACTCTTAAGATATACTCCTATGAAATGGCAAAGATTACCGTGGAAGGTCTACCAAAATGTTCAAGATTCTTACATTTTTGGCGATGAAGAGCACGATGATGAGGGAAAGGATGAGACAGCCGGCAGCAATCCTGGCAGTCAGAAGATTGGTTGATGCAAGAATGAGAGCCATGCCCCAAAATGATGAACCGAGGTCTACAACAGGAAAGCAATAACAAATAGTATTATGGAACAGAAAGCTTCCTAGAGAGGAGAATTGGGGTCAATCAAAAGGATGAAAGAGGTGCATTACATCCGGCTGGCAAGATCAACCAATACACGCCACCCCGTGTTTGGGTCATGCCACCTTCGTTGGCATGAACTTGGATGCCCTCCACCTGTGTGTTAAAGAAGATTAGAAATGGTGGATTTGCTTAATCTATCTAAGAACAAGCATTCACAGAAAAAAACATACTCCGTATTTATAGACATCACGAAGAGAGAATAAAAATAATGAGCAGTAAGCCTCTTACATCGCCACAAGTAAGCTTACAAGCGATTGCATGACTAGCTTCATGAAGGAAAACAGTGATGAGCTTGAAAGGTGTAAGCAAGAATGTCCTCCATAACTGCCATAAAGAAACACGGATCGTAGATGATTTCTGACTCGTGATATTGTACTTTAACGTAATCTGGACTAGAATGCAATTGACATCTTCAAACCCAACATGCCCCAATGTAACTTCGATCACACAAAACACCAAAGGCCAAAGCTTTAACTGAGTCAATGTCAAGTAAGACGAGCCACAGCTACCAAATGCCATGTACTAAATTCAAATTCCAGTTAGCAAAGCTACATTGGAACTATTTGAAGTTTGGTTGAATCACTAGAGTGTATATCTAAAATCAACATTGTGTATCAAAATCATAGCAGCAATAGTATTTCATCAGATTATTAAATTTAATATTTTGAAATGAAATTGTGCCTATAAGCCCTGCATCAGTGATTTCCCACTCACCCTTGATTTCCCATTCACCCTTCACCATTAGTACTAATACTTAATTGGTTAAGGACAATAAAACTGAACTTCAAAAAAATAAAAAATAAAAAATAAACCATAAAAGTTGTAGAAACCACGAAGGGAAGCAAACAAATTAGCAAAAACAGAATATATGCACTCGCATAAAGCTCAATAAATTTGAATCTTCAGCAAAAAGAAGCTCGAATCTTTGGACAATAACAAAAGCGAGACACGAATCAAATACAACACACACACACACAAAGAGAAAAGGCATTAACTTACAGCAAGAATGACCACAGTGAAAACGCCAATGGAGGCAAGAAACACTACTTGATCATGCTGGCAGCAATTGTTCAGTTCCCAGTTCGGATTCATGCTGCCACTGCCCCCACTCCCTCCCCTGACTAAGAATTACAAAAAATAGTCAAAAGTCGCAACAGAGAAATCAAGAATCTTGATTGGAGGAGAAAACCAAGAGCCCCAAATCGAGGAGACGACAGGGCGAAGAAGATGGAGAGCGAGGGAGGATTTTGATTTCCCAAAATTTAATACTAATGTTTGAATAATGATGGGAGGGGGATGGGAATGCGAACGGGGTGGGTGCAGCGTATACTATACGGAGTATTTTAACTGCGTTTCTCCCAATCAAAACCGAACACTTGTCGTTTCATTTGACTCCTTGGGCTTTGGTCTCAATATTTCTTTCGTAAACAATTATTTAAATTTAAAAATGTCGGCGGCTTTCTGGGTTTTTGGGTTGGGGCTCCTTTTTTTATTACAATATGGGCCTCAAATAAATTCCCATATTAAGCCCATAAATAGCAATCTGAAGAATGCAAAAAATCACTTCAGTAGATTTCTTAATCATAATTCTGAATTCATTCTTGTTCTTGAAAAAGGATCGAACTTGATGTTTGGAATGGCAAATTAGTATCAGCAGCAGCATTGGATTAATCCAATTTTCTGTCAAAATAGCTAAATTACGGTTGAATGCAGTAAGTGAAGCTCCTCGTTTTCTTGAGCAGAGACTAATTTATTTCATTCAGTCATGTAAGACTCCCAAACAGCTCCGAGAGATCCAATCCCAGATTCTAGTCAGCGCCATTGATCACCAAAACCACCTGATAAGCTCCCGTTTCCTGGCGAGATGCTCGGCATTGAAGCAGATCGATTACGCCCAACAGGTGTTCGACCAATTGCCTGACAGAAGGCATACGTCGCTTTGGAATGTAATGTCGAAAGGGTACCTTCAGAATGAGAGGTACAGTGTAGTATTTACGTTGTTTACTGATATGATGAGGGAAACTGTGAAGGTTAATTGTTATACATTGCCTGTGGTATTGAAGTCTTGTTGTAAAAGATTGGCTTTGATAGAAGGGGAAGAAGTTCACTGTATTGCTGTTAAAAGTGGTTTCAAATCAAATACATATGTCGGGACTAATTTGATCGAGTTGTATTCGGGGAAGGGGCGTGTGGTGTGTGCTTACAGGGTGTTCACTGAAATGGTGCTTAGAAATGTGGTTGCTTGGACGGCAATGGTGAACGGGTATGTTAGCAATGGTGATTTGGTTTCGGCTAGGAGGCTCTTTGATTTGGCTCCAGAACGAGACATTGTGTTGTGGAATAGGATGGTTACGGGATATGCAGAGTGTGGAGATATGGTGGAGGCTAGAAAGCTATTTGATGTAATGCCGGGCAAGGATGTCATTGCGAGTAACACCATGTTGAATGGATATGCGAGGAATGGGGATGTGGAAGAATGTGAGAGATTTTTCGAGTCGATGGAGGAGAGAAATATTTTCTCTTGGAATGGAATGATTGGAGGATATGCTCACAACGGGCATTTTGAGCAGGTCATCAGCATGTTTAAGAGGATGCTGGAGGAGGTTTCTGTGCAGCCCAACGACGCCACCCTAGTTAACGTCCTGTCTGCTTGTGCGCGTCTCGGAGCCCTTGATTTTGGCGAATGGGTGCGGATGTACGCTGAGAGCAACAAATACCTGCAGAACACTTACGTCTGTAATGGTTTGATAGATATGTATGCAAAATGCGGCGTGGTGAAATCTGCAATTGAAATCTTCGAGAGCCTGGAGAATAAGGATTTGATATCGTGGAATTCCATAATCAATGCCTTGGCTGTGCACGGTCATGGTCCCGACGCCCTAAGGCTTTTCACCGAGATGATAACCATTTCCAACGAAAAGCCGGACGATGTCACTTTTATAGGCGTTCTGTGTGCTTGTTCTCATATGGGCTTGGTCCATGAAGGATTGGATCATTTTCAATCGATGAGCAGGGAATACGCCATTGAGCCCCGAATAGAACATTATGGATGCGTGGTCGACCTCCTTGGTAGAAACGGGCTGCTGGAGCAAGCTATGGAGTTTATCCACAGTATGCCTGTGAAACCCGACAGTGTGATATGGACAGCATTGCTTGCAGCTGCCAGGGTTCACAGGAAGATCGGGTACGCTGAGGTGGCGCTGCAGAAACTCATCGAGCTGGACCCTGGGAACCCTGCAAACTACCTTATGTTATCCAACGTTTATGGTGAAGCACGAAAATGGGGTGAATCGGCGAGGCTGAAAGTTGCAATGAGGGACACGGGAACCAGGAAGGTACCGGGGTGGAGCTCGATCCGGACCGACGATGGGATGGAGGAATTCTATGCTTTCGATGAGAGGCATGAGAAAAGAGGTTACATTTATGATGCTTTGAATGGATTGACAATGTTGTTGAGATTACCTGTTTGTGAATTGGATTTTGAGGAGTTCAGGTAAGAAATGCAGACAAGCTTACAAGAACTCCTTACCATGTTTGGATTATTGGTACATTTTTTTTTCCTCAAATGAACAAGGAATGAAACACAATGAAAAAATGAAAGAGACAGGGATGGATGCATTGGCGGAGGGTCAATTATCATCAATCACTAATACAAGTAACGTATTTATAATTATTATATAGTTATTAAAAGAAAATTTAAAAACAAAATAATATTACTTCAAAATAATTACAATGGTTTTAGAAAAGTTCTTACATTTAATTCTTGTACAATAGCATCTTATCAATTCTAACGTTCATAAACAATCTTAAAAATTAGAATTTAGAGCGAAGATACAAATTGGAATTCTCTCAAACATGGATTTTATAAATTGAATAACAGTTGATGAAATTTAGGCAAATTTCATATAGAAAATTTTCAAATAGTGGAGAACAATTTGAACTTGAATTTGAAATTGTAATAGCAATTGAGATACATCAAAAATTCAAACTAGAACTCTAATAGTATAAGAGAAGAAAACAAAAATGTAGAGAAATATACATAGTCGGAAATCTATTAAATTTTAATTGAATTTGACTAAGTATATTAGTAATTTGTACACTATAGTATTAATTTCTTAATACTAACTAATTAATTTTTACACTATATATTATTAATTTCTTAATACTAAACTACTAATTTTATTTTTTAATAATGGTGGGTTAATTGACCCACCATGCTTGGGTGTACATCCGCCCCTGCTTACATGTATGCATGCAATGGGTGGACAATAATAGTGAATATATCTTTGAGGGATGGATACTTAATGTCAAATGCATATAGTTGCGTCATATGACAAAGTAATCTGATTTAGTACTAATTTTGGATTACTTTTATTGCATTATACGTTATCAGATTGCTATTGTAAATACATACTACAGAGATGGTTGACAGTAGAAATGACTCAAGGACAAAAGCAACCATGAAGAAACTTGTGTTTTGCAATTTGTGCATTGTGCTTTGCTTCAATATGCTTTTGAGTGGAACATTAATGTCAAACAATATTGAAATGGATGCCTTCCTTGAATAGACTGGGGTTCAATTTAAAATGTTTTGATATTCTATGGAGGTTCTCTGGTAGGATTTGTTGTGTGGCATCTATTGTAACATATTTTGAAGGATATTTTCAAATTACTGCTACAACATCTTTTTACTTATATTACATGTTGAAAGATAGTGTACACTTGTATATCAGCCTCCAAAGACCAAAGTTAGTGCATGATTAGCAAAGTAGGAAGTATGAAGTATATATATCAATAATCATTAGAATGTGGTGGGTTGCATCCCCTCAACTTCATTCTATAGGCTATAACATATTTTTGTTGTTTAAGTTGTGCTTGAAAATCTGTTAAGTCATCCTTTAGTCCTTTTATTGCTTGGAAATCGTGTAACCCTTCTACTGGATGCAATATTTTGTACTGACAGAACTTGTTGGATAGTTTTGGTTGGCAGAATCTTTTCAATGTCTCTACTGTTTAGACTTCGTTACAATGGAAGATGCTCTATGTGGATGGTTTCTGTATAGACTTGTCTTTGAAATATAGTTGAATATTTTTATGTTGTAGACCAAATGTATTTTTAAGGTACCGAGGAGGTTTGGCTGGTAAGAAAAATATCATTGGTAAGTGTAGTGAACTAGACAACTAGTGATTAGAGAAACAACCATACACAATGCTTTTGGCATTTGAAGCCTTAAGTATTGTTTTGCGAGTTTCCAGTCTGCACATGATAATAGACATGGTGACTTTAAGATGGTTATTGCTGGTATTTATAATGTATTCATGTTTGAATATGTTGCAGTAATGGCATCAGTACATGTTCAAAATCAAGCAGCAGCTCAAAAACTACTAGATAAAATGAGTCAGCCTAATTTTGACAAACGGAATTCTAGAAATCAGAGGCACCGAGGAAAGTTTAAAGAGGAAGAGTCAAATTTCATCACACTGGATGAATGGGAAAGGAGGAAAGCTGGAACCAATGTTTCCATGACAAATCAGCAAAACCACTTTGATACATGTTAAAATAATGTTAACATGCTGAACATACCATGAAGACCAGAAACAATCACTGAGTTGATAAAGACACTTAAAGATAAAACTATTTTGTAGTTCATGAAAGTTGACTGAATTTGATTGCACTGTGTTTCATTGCAGCTAGCCAAATGGTTTTGAACAAAGGAAGTCCCCCTGAAAACACAATAAAAGAGACTCAATTTCAATTTCTGAACAAAGTCACCGAACAACACATAAATAAAACAAGATAACCTTTCAAAATCAATTAGGAAGCGCTTATTTTTTATCAAGTCCTCTATTAATTATTTGGGCTCAATTTATTTACTTAATATATTAAATTGAGTTTAAATCTTAATATATTACCTCTAATCAGTTTCGGTAGGGAAATACGCGTACAAATAACTCTGACACGCCCTATATCTCTCCATCCTCATTTATCCACCCTCCTCCCAGTTTACTCCATACGAGTTCTTGATAATAATGTACTCCTCTCCCTCGCTTGAGCCATATCCAACCACTAGCATCGAATGCAGGTTTTTAAATCCATAGCTTATTTTCTTAAACACAACCTACAAAAAATACATTGAACATTAGAAATTCTTGAGGGCATTGTAACAAAAATGTGTGTGTTACTTTGCACAAAATGACTTTATGCATACTATTACTATTGTACACAAACATACCCCCATTATATCTACGAAATGCTTTGTTAGTACTGAATACAATGATAACTGGCTGCCGAGCGATTGCTTTCAGAAGAGTGTGCTCATCATTCTCGTGTACTACCGAAGCCGTTGAAGCCGCTAATAGTTACTATTGCTCCATTCTGAAAATCATATTGTAATTTACTAGTATTACCCCGCCCAATGGGCGGGAATGTGGAAAATGTGAATAATAAAAAATTGAATTTAATAAATAAAATTGGCTCAATTTTATTTGGTCAATTACATTCCCCAATATCCTTAAATTAATTTAGGCATCACATAAATAGATTGTACAATAATTAAACAATAAACAATATGCCACGAGCAATAATTTATATATTATACTTTAGTACTTTAATAATATATTATACTGCAATCAACTGTCTAAAAGGAGAAAAAATAAAATAAAATAGAAATAAAAGATTTTCTATTCATGCCTCTAATGCGATACACAGACAAATGAAATACATGAAATTACTGTTGCACCGGCCGGTAATTGATTACTGGTATTCATTCACCCTAAGTCATTGAGGGATTAGATATTTCAAAACCATGTAGATATTTTCAAATTAAATTAGAAAAATATAAAAAAATACTTTTGTGAATGAATGAATTGATAAAAATTGAAATTTAGAAATGACTTGAAAAAAAACATTATTTTATGTACCATCTCCACAAATTTCATAATGATATAATTTTGTGGAATGTGTGACCATAGTTTGATCATTTTATCTTTATATCGCGATTTATCTAATTTAGTTAATATATCTAATGCAAATACTCCGTATTTGTTTTCCATTGAATTTGATGAATATAATATAAATCTATAAAGTATTTACTAAATTTTTTATCATATTAAATACGATTTCAATTCATAAAGTATTTGTTAGTATTTAAATTACATTTAAATAATAAATAATATCAACTCATAAATCATAATATTTGGTACTCCCTCCGTTTTTAAATAACTTTACCCTTTGCATAGTTGATACTATTCATTGAGTAACTTTGATTTAACTTATAGCATAGTTATATAAGATAAATTATAGTCAAGTGAGATATTGTTGGATTCGTCTAATCGCATACTTTTAGAATATCAAATTTTTATAATTTATATTTATATGTAATTTGAGTTATTAATAATTAAAAATGCGTATTGGATTGCGTGAAAAACAGGAATGGTGAAGTTAAAAAAGGACGGAGGGAGTATTATTCTTTATAAGGGTCCATCACTATTTCTAAGAGCCCATCACTATTCATAAGGAAAACACTATTCATAAGGGCAAGAGTTTTTATATTATAATAGATTCATAAAATCATAACATCGTAATAAAAAAACTTATAATACCAAAAAAAATTCAAAAATAATATGTTACCCTATTTTTGTTGTAGCGTCCCGTTGCACCCGACGGGTAGTCGACTTCCTTGTGAAGCCAAATCATTATGTGTTCCAATGCGAGGCATTCTCAACCTCCCTTCTTTTTTCCCAAGTGATGTACGCAATCTATTAACTGTTGAGCAGACAACTTTACTAAATTGCCGGTCACAACTTAGTTAATTCCCTCGATTAGGGATGAATATAATACGGTCCGGACGGTAAACCAAATCGGACCAAACCGTATTTTTACGGTTTGGTTTAATTTGGTTAATGATTTAAAAATTTATAATTTGGTTTAGTGTTTTATAAATCATAAACCGTACGATTAAAAAAAATTACAATTTTTAAACCGTAAACCCTATATATTTATATATAATATTTAATAGTTTCTAAATATATATTACTCTATATATTTATAATTTTTAAATTAATAAATAAATTCAACCAAAGACCCGAAAACAAATTTAAAACAAAGTTTAACTTGAAAGCTTATAAGTCCATAACTTAAAAAATTTCAAGTTTAATTCTCAACCTTAAATGTTATTTGGATTTGAGATTTCAATGCAGCTAGCCAGATGGTTTTGAACAAAGGAAGTCCACCAGAAAACACACAAAATAGACTCAATTTCAATTTCTAAACAAAGTCACCAAACAACACATAAATAAAACAAGAGAACCTTTCAAAATCAATTAGGAAACGCTTATTTTTTTTTTTATCGAGTCTTCTATTAATTGTTTGGGCTCGAGCTCAACTTATTTACTTAATATATTAAATTGCGTTTAAATCTTAATATATTACTTCTAATCAATTTTGGTAGGGAAATATGCGTACAAATAACTCTGACACGCCCTATATCTCTCCGTCTTCATGTATCCACCCTCACCCCAGTTTAATCCATACGAGTTCTTGATGATAATGTACTCTCTCCCTCGCTTGAGCCATATCTAACCACTAGAATCGAATGCAGGTTTTTAAATCCATAGCTAATTTTCTAAAACACAACCTATAAAAATACATTGAACATTATAAATTCTTGAGGGAGTTGTAACAAATGTGTGTGTTACTTTGTATAAAATGACTTTATGCATACTATTACTATTGTACAGAAACATACACCATTATATCTACGAAATGCTTTGTTAGTACTGAATACAATGATAACTGGCTGCCGAGCGATTGCTTTTAGAAGAGTGTGCTTATCATTCTCGTGTACTACCGAAGCCGTTGAAGCCGCTAGTAGTTACTATTGCTCCATTCTGGAAATCATATTGTAATTTATTAATAAAACCATAACACCATAATAAAAAAAACTAATAATACAAAAAAAAATTCAAAAATAATATGTTATCCTATTTTTGTTGTAGCGTCCGACTTCCTTGTGAAGCCAAATCATTATGTATTCCAATGCGAGACATTCTCAACCTCCTCTTTTTTTTTTCCAAGTGATGTACACAATCTATTAACGGTTGACCAGACAACTTTACTAATTTTCCGGTAACAATTTAGTTAATTTCCTCCACTAGAGATGAATATAATACGGTTCGGAAAGTAAACCAAATCGGACCAAACCGTATATTTACGGTTTGGTTTGGTTAAAGATTTAAAAATTTATGGTTTGATTTAGTGTTTGATAAATCATAAACCGTACGATTTTTAAAAAAAAATACGATTTTTAAACCATAAACTGTATATATTTATATATAATATTTAATATTTTTAAATATATATTACTCTATATATTTATAATTTTTAAATTAATAAATAAATTCAACCAAAGACTCGAAAAACAAATTTAAAATAAAGTTAAACTTGAAAGCTCATAAGTCCATAACTTAAAAAATTTCAAGTTTAAATCTCAACCCTATATGTTATTTAGATTTGAGATTTCAATTCAACTAGCCAGATAGTTTTGAACAAAGGAAGTCCACCTGGAAACACACAAAATAGACTCAATTTCAATTTCTGAACAAAGTCACCGAACAACACATAAATGAAACAAGAGAACCTATCAAAATCAATTAGAAAGCGCTTATTTCTAATAGAGTCTTCTATTAATTATTTGGGCTCGGGCTCAACTCATTTACTTAATGTATTAAATTGAGCTTAAATCTTAATATATTACCTCTAATCAGTTTTTGTAGGGAAATATGCGTACAAATAACTCTGACACGCCCTATATCTCTTCATCCTCATGTATCCGCCCTCCCCACAGTTTACTCCATATGAGTTCTTGATGATAATGTACTCTTCTCCTTCTCCCTCGCTTGAGCCATATCCAACCACTAGCATCGAATGCAAGTTTTTAAACCAATAGCTGATTTTCTTAAACACACCCTACAAAAGATACATTGAACATTAGAAATTTTTTAGGGCGCTATAACAAAAATGTGTGTGTTACTTTGCACAAAATGACTTTATGGCTACTATTACTCCTCTACGAAATGCTTTCTTAGTATTGAATACATTGATAACTGGCTGCCGAGCGATTGCTTTCAGAAGAGTGTGCTCATCATTGTCGTGTATATTACCGAAGGCGTTGAAGCCATTAATAGTTACTATTGCTCCATTCTGGAAATCATATTGTAGTTTATTCATAAAACTATAACACCATAATTTAAAAAAAAACTTATAATACAAAAAAATAATTTCAAAAAGTCTTACCCTATTTTTTTTGTAGCGTCCTGTTGCACCCGACGGGTAGTCGACTTCCTCGTGAAGCCCTTTGATCATTATGTGTTCCAATGCGAGGCATTCCCAACCTCCCCCATTTTTTCACAAGTGATGTACGCAATCTTTCAACTATTGAGCAGACAACTTTACTAAATTGCCGGTCACAATTTTGTTAATTCCCTCGACGACACTGTAACACCCCCATTTTAAAAACAGCGGAAGAAGGGTGTTACCGCCACATTTTCTATTTGAGTTCAATACCAAGATGACTTAAATAGAAAATGCTAAGGCTTAAAATTTAGAATATATTTAAAATCACAATGGCCAACCATAAAATAATAATTATCTATAAAAATCAGTTTAGTACGTACCATACTAGTTTATTAGACTAGGATAAAATGTAATTGAATACTTAAAGTACCACTTTGACCTCGCAGGGTCGAAAAGAAATAGTGCGACATAAAAGCTTATTTCAAAAATCCCCAAAATCCCAATGCAATGCCATGCCAATCTCAGTCACCTATCCTGAAAAAGAATGAAAGCAACAACATCAGCAATGCTGAGTAAGTCAATCCCCTATCCCACACATGCAGGAGACTCAGGGTTGACCCAATGACACAAAAGGATAATTATATACCGATAGTGACAATTTACCGAATTTAAATTCCAAAAATTGATAATGTAGGTAACACATATGTTAAATGAAACCAATCCAATGCACCATACCAATCCAATAATCATATACATCATCTCTCGCCATGCAGAGGACTCTATAACTACTAACACCGGTGTCCTAGACTAGTACTCCGACTGTCTAGGGTTATAGACACATACAGGCTCTACCCATAGGAGGGACAATTACCCTCATCCAATATTCAATATCCAATATCCAAATAATCATACATCATGCATTGGTTTCATTAGACATATATATTTTACCAAAACCGATTTACATAATTATTGAACCAAAACAACCGAAAAATAGCCGAATAATTTATATTTATTCCATTTACTATAAATCTCATAGTGAACCGACTCCCTGAGAACCAAGTTAAAAATAATTGCCAAGGAATTTAGAGCATAATCAGTAAGTGGAAGTCAAGCTAATAAGTAAATAATTAGTAACCAAGATACGTACAGAAAGAGTTTTGTTTTTCAAAGACAAATACATCTATCCTACTTTGACTCCCGGGAAGAAACAAGGGAACACAGGGAAATAAAAGTGAAGCCTCTCGGTCCCACACGACTAGTATACACACAAATGGAACTTAATGAAATTGACTGCAAACTCAGGAGGTGTATACGACAATATACATATACACACATACAAGTCTACCCGTGCTGGTGTTATATATATATATATACCCAATTCCGAATCAAACAAATCGGAGCCCGATAAAAATTAAATAATGGAGACCGTAAATAGACACACACATATGCTTATTCAAAACAGGAATTGGGATTTGGCAAACTGAGAAGGGGTAAACAGGAGTGAGCAAATAGGCGAAAGATACTTTGCTGAACCCATTTGGAATTTAACAAAATATACAAGGGCGGATCAGTGAAGAAGATGACTGAGCCCAGAAATTCCAATCACAATCACATACTTGAACCAACGATCGGGATTTGACAATTTAATACATAGCTGGAAAGTGAACAAGGAAGAGCGGCGGCTGCCGAAGTAATTCTCGAAGTTAACAAGAGAGTCAGGGCAGTTCGGTGAAGACGGGGCGGGGACAAAAGATGTGCCCAGACGACGATTTGAAAACAGACCAAACAGTTCATGGATCCAATTTTATTTTCATACAAGGCTGCTGCTTTGGTAAAGTGAAGGGTAAACAGGCAGTACAGATAAACAATGGCAACCAAGATTCAATTGTTCAAACGAAAAGAAGCAACAGGCGAGAGTGCAGTGGGGGAATAGAGGATTAACTTACAGATTTGAGAATTGGTGAATGATGAACACGACAGTGACGAGGGTTTGAGAATTGGAGCTAGAAATTGTCGGAACTTCCTGGAAGAATTAAAGCACGCAACAGTAAGGAATTGGGGATTAGCTTCCAAATAGAGAACCCATCTTTCAAAACTAAATGAGACAACCGTAGGAAATTGACTTACCCTTGAGAATTAGTGAAGGATGCAAGCAATAACACGGCAGGATGGATGGGTTTAGAGACTGCCAAAGCTTTCTGGAAGGAGAAACGAACGAAGGCAGCACAGTGAGAATTAGACCACTGAAAATTAACAAGATTGAAAAGAAAACTACTACCCACCGTCAGGAGTGATTGAACGAATAGTGGGAATTACTGGGGAAGAGGAATTACTTAAACGACTTAGAGGTTCAACGGGTTTGAGAGATTTTAGGGAGTGTATCTATTTTTTTTGGGGCTGAAGTTGGAAGACTTCCCGTTAACATCCCCACTACCGAGATGTACTACACGGTAGAAAAATTCAAACCCTATAAGTGTTTTGTTATTAACTGGGCTCCATTTTGGATTAGCCAAAATATTTAAATTAGCCCAATAAAATGGATTAGCAAATACCTAGCCCAATAAATTAAATATAAATATACCGTTAAACATAAATTAAAACATAAATATTCAAAATTTACACCATTAGTTCGTATGCAAATATTGGGCATCACAATCTACCCTCCTTAAAGAAAACTTCGTCCTCGAAGTTTATTAGAATATGTCGTTTCGAAAACTAGTCATAAAACACTCACCTTATATTGTCAAGTCGTCACATCCTCCCCACCTTGGATAAATAGTTATGTCCGCATAACTTGTTCGCTAGCTTCGATGAATATCTCTGGGTATTTTGCCTTTACATCTTCTTCCATCTCCCATGTAGCTTCTTCATAGTCGTGGTTTGACCATAGGACTTTAACCATGCGAATTGTTCGGTTCCTTGTTGCTCTCTCCTTCGTGTCTAGAATGCGCATCGGACGTACCTCATATGTTAGATCCTCGTCCAGCTCAATGACTTCTGGTTGTAGGATGTGTGAGGGATCATGATGATATTTCTTCAATTGTGATATGTGGAAAACATTGTGTACTCGCGAAAGCTCCGCTGGTAACTCGAGTCGGTAGGCAAGATTTCCTACTCGCTCGACAATCTTGTAAGGGCCAATATATCGCGGACTTAATTTTCCACGCTTCCCAAAGCGCATCACTCCTCGCATCGGCGATATTTTCAAGAGGACCTTATCACCAACCTCGAATTCTCCCATTTGGCGGCGTTGATCGGCATAGCTCTTTTGTCGATCTTGAGCTGCTTTCATCTTCTGTTGAATGACTTTAATTGCTTCGACTGAGTCATCAATAAGTTGTGGTCCCACGACCACTGCCTCCGTATCATCCCTCCAACATCATGGGCTTCGGCACCGTCGTCCATATAATGCTTCAAACGGTGCCATCCCAATACTTGAGTGGTAGCTATTATTATAGGAAAACTCGATTAGGGGCAATCGATCTTCCCAACTACCTTTGAATTCTAGGACGCATGCCCGTAACATGTCCTCCAGTGTTTGTATTGTCCTCTCAGTTTGACCGTCTGTCATGGGATGGAATGCAGTACTCATCTTTAGCTTAGTCCCAAAAGCTTCTTGCAACTTTGTCCAGAAATTAGAGACAAATCGGCTATCTCGATCCGACACAATGTCTTGAGGTATTCCATGTCTCCTCACCACATTATCAACGTATGCCTTAGCTAATTGATCCATGGTCCATGTGTCCTTCATGGGTATAAAAATAGCAACTTTAGTGAGTCGATCCACAATTACCCATATTTTATTCATACCCCTCAGTGTCTTCGGCAGTCCAGATACGAAATCCATAGAGATGCTCTCCCATTTCCATGATGGAATCTCCAACGGTTGCATCAAGCCCAACGGCTTCTTACGCTCAGCTTTTACTTTCTGACATGTCAAGCACTTTGACACGAACTCACTTACTTCTTGCTTCATCCTTGGCCACCAGAACACTTCTTTCAGATCTTTGTATAATTTGCCTTCTCCTGGGTGCACTGAATATGGTGTGTTGTGCCCTTCCTCCATGATCCTTTGTTTCAACTCCACACACTTTTGCGGTACGCACCATCGTCCTTGGTAACGAATACTGCCATCTTCGTGAATTTTGAACTCATCAGCCTTGCCTTGTGCTATCTTCTCCTTGATTCTTTCAAGTTTCACATCACCAGGTTGAGCTTCGCGGATCTCATCGAATAGTGTTGGTTTGATAGTTAAGTTATTCAATAACGCCGACACTGTTCCTTGATGAACAAGCTCAATATCCAATCGAACCAAATCCATATAGAGCTCTGAAGGCAATATTCTTGTGCTTGTCAAATGTTTCGTCTTACGACTTAGTGCATCAGCCACCACATTTGCCTTCCCTTCATGGTAAGCAATGTCTAGGTCATAGTCTTTAATGAGCTCGAGCCACCGTCTTTGCCTCATATTCAGCTCTTTTTGTGTGAAGATGTATTTCAAACTCTTATGATCAGTAAATATCCTACATGTTCGCCCATATAGGTAGTGCCGCCAGATCTTTAAGGCAAACACCACAGCTGCTAGTTCCAAGTCATGTGTAGGATAATTTTCCTCATGTGGCCTCAATTGTCGCGAGGCATAAGCTATGACATTCCGTTGTTGCATCAGAACACAACCAAGTCCAAATTTTGATGCATCACTGTATATCTCAAAGTCTTCTTTGTCGTTTGGCAAAGTGAGAATAGGTGCTGAAGTGAGCAACTTCTTAAGCTCTTGGAAGGCTTGTTCGCACTGCTCCGTCCATTGATACTTCAGCCCCTTTTTCAGCATTTGAGTCAAAGGTCGAGCAATTTTGGAGAAGTCCTTAATAAACCTTCGATAGTATCCTGCCAAACCCAGAAAACTTCGAATCTCCGTTTGGCTCTTCGGTACAGGCCATTCAGCGACTGCTGCTACCTTTGTCGGATCCACTGATACTCCTTCAGCTGAAACAATGTGACCTAAGAATGCCACTTTATCTAGCCAAAACTCGCATTTCGACAGTTTAGCATAGAGTTGGTGCTTCCTCAACAATTCCAACACTTGGCGTAAGTGTTGCGCATGCTCCTCTGCATTCCTTGAATATATCAAGATATCATCAATGAAGACGACTACGCATTGGTCCAACAGTTCCCGAAAGACATTATTCATTAGTCCCATGAAGGCTGCTGGTGCATTCGTCAAGCCGAAGGACATCACCGTAAATTCATAGTGTCCATATCTTGTACGAAATGCTGTCTTAGGTATATCCTTCTCTGCCACCCTCAGCTGGTGATACCCTGATCGTAGATCAATTTTTGAAAAGACTCGTGCACCCTTTAACTGGTCAAACAGGTCGTCTATCCGCGGTAGATGATACTTGTTTTTAACCGTTACTTGGTTCAGTCCCCGGTAGTCAATGCATAGCCTCATCCCTCCATCCTTCTTTCTGACAAAGAGCACTGGAGCTCCCCACGGTGAAGTGCTCGGTCGAATATATCCTTTACTCCGCAACTCTTCTAATTGATCTTTCAATTCTTTCATCTCAGCCGGAGCTAATCGATATGGAGCTTTTGAGATTGGCTCTGTTCCAGGCACCACATCAATCGTGAAGTCTACATCTCGAACGGGTGGCATCCCTGGTATCTCTTCAGGAAAGATGTCCGGGTATTCCTTGATCACTGGTATCGACTCCAATCCTTCTTCCTTAGCTTGCATGTTGTGCACATGACACATAAACAGTGGGTATCCTTTACGTAGCATCGTTCCCAATTGTGGAGCTGTCACCCACTTGGTAGTCGGCTTACGCGGGTTCACATAGTATGCCACCTTCTCTCCCTTTGGTCCTCGTAGGACCACCTTCTGCTTCTGACAGTCGATCCTTGCCTTGAATCGTGTTAGCCAATCCATCCCAAGGATAAGGTCAAAATCCCTCAGATCAAATTCTGCCACTGATGCCGGAAAGACTACTCCTTCTATGGTGATAGGGACATCAGTATATCTTTTCTTACAGGGAATTACGTCCCCTGATGGTAGAGAAATCCCTAGTGTGATAGACTTAGGTGGTGGAAGTTGTAGACTTTTAACTACTCGAGATGCCATAAACGAACAGCTTGCACCAGAATCAAATAATATATGAACAGGTACACCAAGTATTAAAAATGTACCTTGCAAGACATCGGCTTGTTGCTCCGGTAAATCCGCCTGATTAATCACATTGAGGCGTCCCTGCTGCTCGAATCGGTTTCCTCCACGGTTCTGATCATTACCACCCCGATTTCCATTTCCTTGTTGCTGCTGATATGGACGCTGATTATTTCCATTGCGGTTTCCGTTCCAATTCCTATTTCCATTCCAATTCCCATTTCCATTCCTCCGATACTGATTATTCTGTCCTTGCTGGTATTGCTGCTGTTGCTGTCTCGGACCTCTGTTCAGATCCTCTCGTATCGTGATCCTATCAATGCGAGTGTGGCACTCCTTAGCAAAGTGTCCCTCTTTGCCGCATCGGTTACATGCTGTTGGGCTAGGGCATTCTTTCACCAAATGTCGCCGATTGCACTTCGAACAAGGGGTCAAGATTCTTCCCATTTCTTCCCTTCTTTGTCCTCCACCTCTGTGGTCACATTCTTGCCTTGGAGGGTTGTTATCATTCCTTCCAATTTCAATCCTTCCCCTTTTCTCTTGAGTCTGTCTTTCATTCAGTTTCCTTTTATGCTCTTGAACTCGAGCAACTGCACATGCTCGATCATAGATCTTTTGGAGACTTGAGAATTGTTTACCTCCTAATCCTTCTCGAATTGCCAAGTTGAGACCCAACTCGAATTTTTGTGCCTTATCATGATCAGTTGGCACCAAGGCTGGAGCAAAATTCAGTAGTTCAGTAAACTGAACGTAGTATTCATGCACACTCATCTTTCCTTGTCGCAAGGTTATGAACTCCTCATACTTTGCATTTTTAACACTCATCGGATAGAATCTCTTCCTTAGGGCCTCCTTGAACTCATCCCATCCATATCCCGCAGTTTGATCTTGGATGTGTAGTCTCCACCACTTATCAGCTGCTTTTCTCAGAAAGTAGGTCGCTACCTCCACCCTTTGGTCATCCGGGCACTTTATTGCTGTAAGCAGCTTATCCAGTGTATCAATCCATTCTTCCAGCTTTTCAGGGTCTTCCTGTCCTTCATAAGTTGGGGGCCGATGTTTGAGAACTACATCGAGGTAGTCAATTGGCGCCGGTGTTGGTGGTACGACAGGAACAACATGTGTATCACCCCTTTGCCTATGAAGGTCGGCACTCAGCATAACCACCATTTGTTCAAGAACCCTTAATCGTTCCCTATCATTGTTTGGAAGAGGTGCATCGAAAGGATTAGGTTGGCCTCCAACTGGGTCAACTTCGCGGTCATCTGCCTGATTGTTGGCCATTCTGCTTCACACGCACACAATATATAAGTTCTTGTTTGAGTATTCCAAAAAATGTAGCAGATATAAAAAGGAACATAGACATAAGATAATATCAAAACAAGTAGTCCACAAAAAAATGGCCAAAACAATACCAAGCAATAACTAGCAGTCAATATCGAAATAAATAAGCCAAAAGCAACATAGAATTAATCATAAGTATGAAATTGAATCATAAGAGTAGAAGTGATCATTCACTCCTCTTCGTACTCCTCCTCGGGGTTGAGTCACTTTGATTCGCTACACATTGTCGTATGCGCGTTTTAATTTCCGCCAACCGAGTATTGGTAGCGACCCTATCCTTCTTGGCTTCCGCAACAAAGTTGCGGGCATCCTCTATGCGTTTATTCACACGTTCCTCCAATGTTGCCATTAAGGTTTCATTCCTTTGCTGGAGCATTTGGTTCCGTTCATTGGATCGTTTCAGCTCCTCTTGAGTTTTTCTAACCTCTTTACAAGGTGTGGTACCATACCCAAAAGATCATCAATGACCTTGTCACGACTATTCCCGTCAGCCATCTAAATAATCCAAGTCCAACATCATATCATATATCCATAATTATCAACAAGTTAGACATGCAATATGGATGCAAATGCCCACCCCCAAAATTTAAAGATATTTAATGCACTCTTTATAATTTAATGCATATTAAAAAATAATAATAATAACCTTAGCGATAATACTAGTAATGGTAATTACACAACTATGTGTTAAAAATATATAGAATTACCGCCAACAATAATTATATATGTATGAAGGTACTAAAGTACACTAAGTTAATATGTTAAGAATATGCCAAGTTTTAAAATTCTAAAAATATGAGGTACTATCAATATTTATTAAAACAAGTAAAATACCTTTTAAAACATACTAAAGTAATAATTAAAAAAATATATATTTAATATATTCAAAATATGGGCTTTGATACCACTTTGTAACACCCCCATTTTAAAAACAGCGGAAGAAGGGTGTTACCGCCACATTTTCTATTTGAGTTCAATACCAAGATGACTTAAATAGAAAATGCTAAGGCTTAAAATTTAGAATATATTTAAAATCACAATGGCCAACCATAAAATAATAATTATCTATAAAAATCAGTTTAGTACGTACCATACTAGTTTATTAGACTAGGATAAAATGTAATTGAATACTTAAAGTACCACTTTGACCTCGCAGGGTCGAAAAGAAATAGTGCGACATAAAAGCTTATTTCAAAAATCCCCAAAATCCCAATGCAATGCCATGCCAATCTCAGTCACCTATCCTGAAAAAGAATGAAAGCAACAACATCAGCAATGCTGAGTAAGTCAATCCCCTATCCCACACATGCAGGAGACTCAGGGTTGACCCAATGACACAAAAGGATAATTATATACCGATAGTGACAATTTACCGAATTTAAATTCCAAAAATTGATAATGTAGGTAACACATATGTTAAATGAAACCAATCCAATGCACCATACCAATCCAATAATCATATACATCATCTCTCGCCATGCAGAGGACTCTATAACTACTAACACCGGTGTCCTAGACTAGTACTCCGACTGTCTAGGGTTATAGACACATACAGGCTCTACCCATAGGAGGGACAATTACCCTCATCCAATATTCAATATCCAATATCCAAATAATCATACATCATGCATTGGTTTCATTAGACATATATATTTTACCAAAACCGATTTACATAATTATTGAACCAAAACAACCGAAAAATAGCCGAATAATTTATATTTATTCCATTTACTATAAATCTCATAGTGAACCGACTCCCTGAGAACCAAGTTAAAAATAATTGCCAAGGAATTTAGAGCATAATCAGTAAGTGGAAGTCAAGCTAATAAGTAAATAATTAGTAACCAAGATACGTACAGAAAGAGTTTTGTTTTTCAAAGACAAATACATCTATCCTACTTTGACTCCCGGGAAGAAACAAGGGAACACAGGGAAATAAAAGTGAAGCCTCTCGGTCCCACACGACTAGTATACACACAAATGGAACTTAATGAAATTGACTGCAAACTCAGGAGGTGTATACGACAATATACATATACACACATACAAGTCTACCCGTGCTGGTGTTATATATATATATATACCCAATTCCGAATCAAACAAATCGGAGCCCGATAAAAATTAAATAATGGAGACCGTAAATAGACACACACATATGCTTATTCAAAACAGGAATTGGGATTTGGCAAACTGAGAAGGGGTAAACAGGAGTGAGCAAATAGGCGAAAGATACTTTGCTGAACCCATTTGGAATTTAACAAAATATACAAGGGCGGATCAGTGAAGAAGATGACTGAGCCCAGAAATTCCAATCACAATCACATACTTGAACCAACGATCGGGATTTGACAATTTAATACATAGCTGGAAAGTGAACAAGGAAGAGCGGCGGCTGCCGAAGTAATTCTCGAAGTTAACAAGAGAGTCAGGGCAGTTCGGTGAAGACGGGGCGGGGACAAAAGATGTGCCCAGACGACGATTTGAAAACAGACCAAACAGTTCATGGATCCAATTTTATTTTCATACAAGGCTGCTGCTTTGGTAAAGTGAAGGGTAAACAGGCAGTACAGATAAACAATGGCAACCAAGATTCAATTGTTCAAACGAAAAGAAGCAACAGGCGAGAGTGCAGTGGGGGAATAGAGGATTAACTTACAGATTTGAGAATTGGTGAATGATGAACACGACAGTGACGAGGGTTTGAGAATTGGAGCTAGAAATTGTCGGAACTTCCTGGAAGAATTAAAGCACGCAACAGTAAGGAATTGGGGATTAGCTTCCAAATAGAGAACCCATCTTTCAAAACTAAATGAGACAACCGTAGGAAATTGACTTACCCTTGAGAATTAGTGAAGGATGCAAGCAATAACACGGCAGGATGGATGGGTTTAGAGACTGCCAAAGCTTTCTGGAAGGAGAAACGAACGAAGGCAGCACAGTGAGAATTAGACCACTGAAAATTAACAAGATTGAAAAGAAAACTACTACCCACCGTCAGGAGTGATTGAACGAATAGTGGGAATTACTGGGGAAGAGGAATTACTTAAACGACTTAGAGGTTCAACGGGTTTGAGAGATTTTAGGGAGTGTATCTATTTTTTTTGGGGCTGAAGTTGGAAGACTTCCCGTTAACATCCCCACTACCGAGATGTACTACACGGTAGAAAAATTCAAACCCTATAAGTGTTTTGTTATTAACTGGGCTCCATTTTGGATTAGCCAAAATATTTAAATTAGCCCAATAAAATGGATTAGCAAATACCTAGCCCAATAAATTAAATATAAATATACCGTTAAACATAAATTAAAACATAAATATTCAAAATTTACACCATTAGTTCGTATGCAAATATTGGGCATCACAGACACCGACTACCGAAAATGCCCAGCACGTGCCTGCATTTTTCAAAAGGTAGTTCAAGTTATTTATTGACTTAAATGTGTAATGTATGGTTCATCAAAAAATAAATGAACGAATTCACACTTTGTACTTACAGTATGCTCTCTAATTCTTGATCCCGGTGACAGCGCCCATCTCTCTCCTATCTATGGCCTCAGGCGTTCCAATATCCTTATCGTTCTCATTTTCATCATCAGACAAATGAACTTTTACACTGATGATAATCTCTAGTATGCCTTATAGTCAGCAGAGTTATTAAATTTATTGGGGAAGCCATTGGGAACCTCTTCGACCTAACAGTGATGGAGATGAAACATGAAGGAAACAGAAAGCATACAGAGTATTAGGGAAGAAAATTTACTAGCATATAGAGTACTAAAGAGTATTAGGAAAAGAAACTAGCTTACAGAGTACAGACATGGATGGATTGTTAACCGTATGAAACGGATCATTTTCCAAATAAATAAATGTCTACTTTAATAATGTAAACTAGTAGTATTTTACAATAGTAGTAAGTGGGTGTTTGGATTAGTAATATAAAACAGATTATCTGCTTATTGCATTTTCAAAATGCAAATAATCAGGTTTGCAGCACCTTTTTTTAGCAGTTAAACTGATTATTTGCATTTTGGAAACGCAATAAGCAGATAATCCATGTTCTTACAGCTTATCCAAACACCCTCTAAGTAGCAGAGGATAGACAGAGTGGGGGTAGAACACTAAAATACTAAAATTAAGGGCACATGCTTAAGAAATAGGCAAGTTGTAAAATAAATATCCAGATAAGGACATTAATAGAGTGGAAATTTTATGACAATAAAGTTAGTATCCTGACTACTCATTCATCTGCATATGCGGACATGTTCTAGCCAAGGGAAAGGGGTGCTACGCATTACCTAAATGTGAAATCATTCCATTTGGCTTCAATTAATAAATTTGAAAAGGGGTTCTATATAGACCTAAATTGAAGGGCGTAAAAAGAGCATGAATTGTAACTGCCATTTTCATCATTTAGCAAATATGAAGATATGGGTTGGGAATTGCATATCCAATCCAACATAGCAGCGGACGGAATTTACAGAAACGAGAGAACGGGGATGATAGATCTGAACGCCTTTCCGGATGAACTATGCGAAACCCGCGTCCATGCTATAGCACCTGAGCACACCCATGACAACGCAGACTCTACACCGGATGGGGAAAACTTTATAGAGGGCGATGGTGATGTTGCGCAAGGATGTCATGATTCGATAACATTACCTGGTGTTGGGGGGAATTGATGAAGATGGTGAGGGGGTGATTGAAGCGTGCTCCGATTCGTTCCCAATAAGTGATGCCACCGATAGCAGTGAAGCCGATGCCGGAAGCAGCTGTTTTGCACGAGTGTTGACTGGTAAAGGATGTTTTAATTTATCAACTAATATGGTGTATGCTGGGCTAAACACGCTTTGAAATTGCTTTAAAATATCATACGTAACAACTAAAAGTTGCATGGAAATAATGTGAGAGCAGCATCGAAATGAAGTTCGTATAGCAGTGAAGTCATTTGTAATTGAAAATCAGTGGGAACATGTATAGTAGCATTATAATATCGATAAAATAACATTCAGTGCATGGTGGTATAACATTAAATTCATGTTCGTTTAACAGGAAAAATAGCAGTTTTAAAGACGTACGAGACGGACATATCATATGTGTTCACAACACTTATTGAACATGTCAGAAGATCTTGATTTAATAAATAAAATAAAATAACACACAGTGAATGGGTTTGTAGCACAAATGAAAGGTCACAGGAACACAAGTAATTTTGCGACATATCATGCGCACACAGTATCAAAAATTATACAGTGAGACCAATGGCAGCATGAGTTCAATGATTTAATAGCACAAAATAAATCTACTGAAAACACAAGTATGCGATTTATTCAACTCTAAAACAAATGAGTTGGCAGAGTTAGGGTGTGGGCAGCATAAAACTCACATAAATATTGGGTGTAGAAAAGTGGTTTTTTCTGGATAAGGTTGGGTGAAGACAAAAATCTCACATAAAATCTATTCTTAAAATTTAAAAAATATGTAGAATCTTTTTAATTTAGGCAAAATCTTGGCCCACCACACATGTAAGTATTTGATCCCTAAATAAAATTGTCCCACGACTCCAGGAAAGTAAAAATGGAAACACCCGTTCATTTGGCCTGAATTAATAAAGTATAAAAAAAAGGAAAATAAAATTAACTTCTACTACCATGTATCAAAAAATAAAAAATAGCACATTATTGACATATCCATAGCACTGGATTTCCAGACTCAGGATACAAACACATTTCATTTTATGACATCTTATTATAAGCCTTTGGTCACATGGCAACTGGCAAGTGGTAAGTGATTAAACAACAGTTCCCCTGATCACACTCCAGATCCCAGGCTTCTTTAACCAACCCCAAAAATCCTTTTTCGGCCATCCAGTAGTTATAAAACCTAAAAGTTTTATACCCCACTCCTTCCCCCCCACCCCCAAACTCACCGGGTAATGATCCGACAACACCGTCTCACATCTCTTCTGAATAATATCCCCCTCCAGGCACATCCAATCGGTCGATATCAAAAATCTATCCAATCTGCTACTCGCATTCCCCCCTCCCCACCCAAGTGAACTGTTCCCCCCACAACGGCAGATCAACCAGGCCCAACCTGTCCACAAACTCCCTAAACTCTCTAGATGCGCCCCCATCCTCACTAGCTCTTATTCTCTCCCCATCCCAACACACCGCATTGAAATCCTCTGCTAAGCACCACGAGCCCCCAAGCCCTGTGTTACATTTCTGTGATATCACATCCCAAAACTCATTCCTTTCGCGCCTATCATTTGGGGCATGTATACAAACTAGGTTCAACTTCTCTCTAATGTTCCCAAATTTGCCTCTCAACCAAATGTAGTTATGCTCCTGTTCGATGACCTTAAAATCTGAAACACTGTTGTCCCAAACCACCAGAAGGCCGCCAACACTCCCGTTAGCAGGTTGAAAGCAAAAACTACACCCCGAAGATCCCCATAACCTGTTAACCAATTTGTCCTTAATCTCTCTCATCTTGGTTTCCTAAATACACAAGACTTGTGGCTTATTTCTTTTACACATCCTCATAATCGCCCTCCTCCTTACACCCCCATTCAATCCTCTAACATTGCATGTTATAATCTTTATAATGAACAGCTTACCACACACATTCTCTGCCCACCTCCTCCATGATTCTATCTAGAACCGCCTCCCTCCTAACCAAGCGTCCCAACCCCAATCTTTCTGCAAGCGCCAGTGTTTCTTCAGCTTCAGAGAAGTCTATTAATTTCACTCCATTTGCACTTCTAATCGTCACGAATTGTAATGATGCAAACACGTCCTTTACACTGTCCTCACCTGGGCGAGCAGGCCCCTTCCCACCCCTGTTTCTGAAACCACCGAGTTTACCCCTCCTTTTCCCCTTGCGAGGGCCCGCCACCCTCCCTCTAAAAACTTCGGCCAACGCTTCTTCAACCTCCTTGATTTCCACGACGACCCCCTCGTCCCCGCCTTCTCCGCTGGATTGATTTCCCTCCGGACCAGGCATAGTCTCCGGCACCACCTCTGATACACTATCTTCCTGATCCACTAAGCACAAATTACCCACATCAACCACCCCCGTACAAGGCCCCCCTCCCCCAAACATCTAACCCCGACTCCCTCCGAATTAATCATCTCCACCGCAACCCTCACATCCGACGCATCGCCCCCACTGATAGCTTTACCCTTTTGAGATGTCTGGAACTTAGACGATTTCTCATGAATATCGACTTTTTCATTTAGTCCAGGCCCGTCATGTTGGGCGCAATCCACTTCTGCCGGCTCGTTATATTCAAAAGCCCAATTCCCTTATGGTCCATCCGGCCCATATTTGTGTTACAGCCCATCCCAGATCCAACTCCAGTTCCCAGTCTTCTAGGATATTCATTGGGGCTCACCACCATTATGGCATTGTTATCATTGTCTGCCGCCGCCTTCGGCCCTTGAACATCCCCATGCATCCCTCCCAACGATCTTTTCACTTCCCCATGCACAATAGTCCGGGACCCTCCACGACCTCCTTCTCCGGAGAGCACTCTCCATCCTCCGACTCCGTGTTCACCTCCGGATGCAAGCCATGGCTATCAGCCTTCAATTCCTCGGCCTCCACTACATGTTTGAAATAATTTGGCAGCATTTTCACCAGAAATTTATCCTTCCCTACCGTGATCCACACTCTCGATGGTACAATGAGTGTATCTCTTAACTCGACGAGGATCCTCGCTCTATCCAACCTTTTCCTCCCCCTCGTATCTCCATCTATATTTTCCAACCTTCCCCATCCTTCCACTAACTTCTGAAAATTATTGGCACTTCATACCGATATGGGCAATCCGAAGACATATATCCACACTAACTGAGTTTGAGCCAATACATCCTGCATCCATTTCCGTTTCCACTCGATGAGATCTCTGTCGCCCTGGTCTTGTAAAAAGCTGGCGCAGCTATCCACATTGTTGAAGACCGCCACAACTGAGATACCTCCTCCGTAAATCACATCCTCGCAACCTTTATGTTCTCTATACAACCAGTCTTGGAATTCGGTCAACAATTCTAGTTTTCGAACTGCCACCACAACTGACCTCGCAAGCCATTCCAAATCCCTTGTTTCCGCCTCCATCTTTACCGTATTAACATTACAGTACTTTCTCCTCTCCGGACTTCTTTCTCTGCTGCCCATTGCCACCTCCGCATACGATCTTCCGTCCCTCCTGGCATCAGCATACACTGCATGTTTCTCGACCCGCCTATCCACACTCCTCACCCCGATCAGCTGACCCCTTAAACCCACTGAGGGTTTCGCCACCCCACTGTTTGCACCAGCGAACCTCCTGCTTGGAGTAGCCCAGTTTGCTATCAACTTCCTCCCTTCCATCATTCTCCCATTCAACATTTCAATAGCCTTCTCCGCGTCCCCTTTGCTATGAAATCTGAAGAAACCAAACTTACACCCCTTCACCGCCCACTTTCTTACTGGGATAAACCATTCCCCTACCTTAGCCACTCCCCCAACCTCCCTTAAAATATGGCCAATAGGGACGTTTACAGGTATGTTGCCAATGTAAACTCCGACCAGGAGGTGTCGGGGATTGATACTCCCCTTAGACGTCCCTGAATCCGACGGCTTCCTCAGCTCCTATTGCTTCTTACCCACCGGACTTCTCCTGCTGCTCTCCATTTTTAACTGTGAAAATTATAATCTATATAATAAATGTTTAATGGCAAGTGGTAAGTGATTAAGTGGGCATTTTTTATTTAAAATTCTTAATTATTTTAGGAACACATTAGTGAAGTGAATGTGCTGGAGGGAAATCGTTTGGGTGCTGGCAGCATGTATGTGCTGCTACGTTCAAAAGTGATGGGTATGCGTATATGAAATGATGTGTGAGTATCAAAAAGTGATGGATGGAGGTTATGAACAAAAAACTAATAAAAAAAACAAACTACTGTCTTTACATCACTTTATAAGGCTTATACATCACTTTACAAAGGGCTACACATCATTTTTAGCGCTGCCTGCTCCTGCTGGCAATTATTATGCCATTATAGAAACCGTATTGGTGCTGGAGATGCCCCCTAATATATCTGGATCATTTATATCTTTGGTAGTAATGTAAAGTGCCTGTGTTTTTTCCTTTAAAGAAACGATCATGGTAAATAAATAAAAATACTGTATAAATTACTCATTTGTCGAAGGTCCGTGGGTAATTAATTGTAATTAAAAAAAAAAAGAAAAGAAAAAAAGGTTGGAAGAAGAAACTATGGTGTGCGCCACAAAATGGAAGCGTTAAGGGCAGGGCCCGATTGCAGCTGTAGTATATATAGCTTGTAGTATTAATAATTTAAAATGTGAGCTCGGGTCGTGGAGTTTGGAAGCATGATATGTATCATCTATCTTACTTTTCTATGGTGGGTCTGGAACTTCAAAGTAATGTTATCTCAAAGTGTTAAATCCATATTTTTATATTGTTTTTTGTTTAAAAAAAAAAAATCTTAGTTCATCAGGTGGTCAATGATTTAAATTTAATACTCTCAAACTATCCTTGATTCTTGAATGGATATGATTTATTTTCTGAAGAAAAAAATGGATATGGGTTTTGCTAATGTCGGTGCCAGCCTGCACAATTCAATATCAGTTCCCACGTCCATTGAAAAAATTAAACCCTGAAATGAACTTAAGTTGTAATTAAGTAGTAGAAGATTAGAGTTTGATTTTAATAAGTTTAGTATCAGTTTGAGAAAACTTAGGTTCGAAGCATGATATAAGTTGTACTCCCTCCGTCCCAGCTAACTTGTCCTATTTGACTTTTTGACACTGTTCATTCTTCTACTTTGACTCGATTTTATTGTATGTATATATTTGGAAAAAAATAGTCGAGTTGGATCTTGTTAGAATCGTATAATCATGTAGTTTTAGAATATATATTTTACATATTTTTTTCTTGTACACATTTTGAGATATTAGAAGTTGAAAAAGTGCATTGGATTGTGTGCAAAAGTGAAACAAGACAAGTTAAGTGGGACGGAGGGAGTAGTAATTAACATTTGTTTACAAATATTGTTAAAACGTAATGATATGATGATGGCATGCATGAATTATGAATGTATGTAAGTAATTACTAATAAATATCGTTGAGCAGTACTTATCGAACACTAAAACGGGAAAACGGATGGGACATCAAAATAGGCCGGACTGAATATTCCATCATCCTAGCTAGTTAGTTAAAGAAAATCACGAAATACTATGCCACAAAATCATTTAAACCCTATTTCCAGAGAAGAAAAATAATAATAATAATAATAAACTTGATAACGAAACAAAAATATTCCATCATCCTAGCTAGTTAGTTAAAGAAAATCACGAAATACTATGCCACAAAATCATTTAAACCCTATTTCCAGAAAAAAAATTAATAATAATAAACTTGATAACGAAACAAAAATTTAGACGAGGAGTTCTTTATTTATTTATTTATTTTTGGTTCAAAGAGAATAAATACTCTAATTTTCTCATTCAGGCCGTAAGTGGAGTGGGTTACTTTAATTTGTTTCTTTACTCGCCAATGGGAATATTAGGGTTTGTTTCGAGCACGCACATGTTGTCCTCTTTACTTTGTCCTAGCCTTGCTACATTGCACCCAACCACTATTACATGGATATTGCACCCAACCATTATTACATGGATGTTTGAGAGAAAGCAGATCCGCTAGTGGATAGCAGATTTGAAGAGCATATTGTTTCACATTTCTCTCTTCGAATCCGCTATCCGCTAACCCCAAACATTCCCAGTATATATTTATAAACCCTATTTATTATTTCCTGTGATCATTAGTGATAATGATATGTGTTCGATTGTAATAAAATTCAGCCCCTCTTATCTCTTGTGACTATTTAATCCTCTGACCCCTTCTTTTCATTTCCTATGGGGAAAATTTTAGTTATTACTAATAAGTACGTGATTAAAATTCAATGGTGCATATGGGGTCGAGTACAAGGAATTTTAGGTTTAATTTAGGAAAAAATTGATAACGATGATTGGATGATCAAATTTCATCTCCCCACGTCGTCGATCGTGTTTGCCAACCGGTTACTTTCCTGAAAGGGTACTACTCGTCATGTGACTTTCTCCCATAATGTCTAGTAGTATTTATTTTGTCTTCAATTTCAAGCTCCAATTTTCCAAAATTCTTCATCTACACTCCTCTTTCATTTCTTTCATTACCTGCTGGAGGCTGGAGGGCCCCCCAAGCATAAAATCAACCTTATAATTTCTATTCACCACACCCTGCCAAGATTCCAACCGCCTGACTGATGCTCACTTGCCCTGCCATGCCCTTTCGGACAATCTACGTACATCAAAACCCCCTGTCCCAAAATTATTAACTGATCGAATTTCGATTTCGGGCAATGGCTTTAATCGAGGGTTTCCCCGACAGCCCCCGTATGAGTCCCCGGATCTCCTTCTCCCACGACCTCTCCCCAAACGACGTCGTCCTTGTCGACGAACACTGCATCCGTACACACTCCGCCTCCGCCGCCGCCGCCGATGATGCCGATTTCGACTTCTGCGTCTTCCATCAGGAATCCTCCACCGCCGACGAGCTTTTCTCCGACGGGAAAATCCTTCCCATCCAGATCAAGAAAAGGCTACCTCCGCCCCCGAGATCAGCGCCGCCGTCTATCCCGCCGCCGCAGCAGCAGCAAAGCGTACACGAACCTGGTTCAACAAAGTGTCCGTGTTCATCCTCGCCGGAATCCGGCGAGGAAAAGCACGGCTACAAACCCTCATTCTGGCGGATCAAGCGCAGCACCAGCCTCAACTGCGGCAGCGGCTACGCCGGGACGCTCTGCCCGCTGCCGATTTTATCCCGCAGCAACTCCACCGGCTCCGCCTCCGGCGGCAAGCGGTCGCCGCCGATTCCCAATCCCAATAACCACAAGCACAATTTCTTCAAATATTCCTCCCAACCCCATAACCATTCCCCAAAACAATCTTCCTCAAAGCCGCCGCTGAAGAAAAACAGCCATTCTTCTTACAGTAATAATTACAGCAGTGGGATTCGAATCAATCCCATTCTCAATGTTCCTCCCGCAAATCTCTTCGGCTTGGGCTCCATCTTCTCAAGCAAGAAGAAGTGACGAATCGTGAATCAATCAATGAATGATGTTAATTCAATTACCTAATTGATTGAATAACAAAAGATTCGATTTTTGGGATTTAATCTGCCTTATTTCTTATTTTTAATTATTTAATTTTATTTTGTTTTGTTTGTTTGTGGATTGTGAATTGTGATGAGTGATAACTGCTTTACTTCCATTGTGGCATGCTGTGTGGTCATACTCATCAGTCATCATCTTGTTTTGGTGTACTGTATATTCTGTCTCTGATCTGTGGTGGTTTGCCTTTTTCATGTTACGGATTCTGTCAGATATGTATTTATGACGTTTCTGGTGCGTGTCCTAAGGTTTTCTTGGCACAAAATTTAGTTACTGCTGTAATGATTGAGTGACTGCGCAATTTTTATACAGTACAGTAGGAGTATATGTAATTCTGTAGATTCGATTATACAGTGTGATGTGTACGTATTCATGGTACGTAGACGGTGATATCTGTATTAATTAGTTTACCCACTTGTGTTTATATTTCCATTTAGGGTATAAAAATTTTCCATTAATACAAATTAGATATAGTACTTCCTCGTGTGTTCTTTTATAAGTGAGACATTGCATGTTTTATCATTATTTATTGAGTAACTTTGATTCGAGTTTTTAATACAATTATATAAGATAAAATATAGTTAAGGGAATCTTGTAGATTCGTCTAATCGCATAGATTTAGAATATCAAATTTTTATAATTTTCACTCGTATGCAATTTGAGTTATTGAGGATTAAAAACGTGTATTGGACTGCGTGAAATGTGGGTCCGTAGCATTTAAAAAAATGGAAGAAGTATTTTTTAAAAAAAGAAAGGAAAAAGTTATTAAGTGTGATAAGAAAACGTTATTTAAAGATAAAACAGGAATGTGCTTGATTAAGTTTCTCTTTTTATTTTGCAAAAATAGAAAACTAGGGCTATTCTTAACTTTTGCGAGTTGTAGTTGCGAGCTATAGCTGCGAGCCGCAACTGTAGAGAGCTGTAGCTGTTGGGAGCTGTAGCTATCAGTTTTTGTATAAGTGTTCGGCAAAAGTAGTTATAACTGAATAGCTTATAATTTAAAGAGAAAAATTAATTAAATTGGAAATTAGCTTTCGAAATCTCCCAAAAACTACTGAGCGTAGCTTGTAGAGTTTTTTGGAGCAGCAATTCGCAGTTAAAACCTTCAAAAACTAGTGTGCGGAATGGGTTTGTACATTGTTGAGCGTAAAATATGTAGAGGTTTAGAGACCTCTTTTGATTTATAACTTTGAAGAGATTACAGGAAGGATTACAGGAACGTAAACAAAGCGGTAAAATTGCAGAATGAAAACAACAGAATAAAACTTGCAGAAAGAAAATAAACTGCAGAAAATGAATTTTTCTCTGTGGAGTCGAAGGGGCCTTCCAAATGAACATCCCTTTGGCTTTTATAGGCAGAAACCCTCAACCGTCAGATACCCACAACCTCTCCTAGGACACCTGTCGTCACGCCGTCTCTCCTGCTGGCAGAGATCTTCAACCGTCAGACACCTGTCTCCACGCTGGTTCTCCACATAAACCTCCCTTCCATTCTCTTCGTAACTCCTGGGCCTACATAATACGAGAAACGGGGCGCCGCCACTTTTGATGGCCTCCCAGGTTTGTGTCTTGCTCACTTTTGATGGCCTCCATTCGTCGTGCCTTGGCCTCCACCAAAGGTTTCTCGGCCGCCACCAGGAGCTCCCCGGCCGCCGTACGGCACCCCTTGGCCGCCACTTGGTTTATGATTGTGTCGCACACTTGAATCTTGACTTAGATAATCCTATGCTCACTTAAATAGGTTCACTTCAATAGCCTCACTTCAATAATAGGCTCACTTTAATAGGCTCACTTTAATAGGCTCACCTCAAAAGGCTCACTTTGATAACTCACGTTGAGGCTCACTTTAATAGGCTCACTTTAATACTTTTATTCAGTGGGACTCACTTTTATTGGGTCAACAGATGCCCCCCTCGCGTAATTAGTCTGATTAGGACTTTCTAAGGCGAATTTACGCGTTCAATATAGGCTTGACCCATATCCTCCAGCCGCCATTAAGGAAGTCCTACCCAGCCGCCATCCGAGCCTTGCCAGCCGCCCTTGGAAGAGCCCAGACCGCCATCCTTGAGCCTTTCGTTATGCCGCCACTACTCAGCCACCAACTACTCGGCCTCCAAGGCCGCTGTCAATCACGCTCTAGGGTCACTATCCAGGGTTGTTTCTACCAAGGATCAATGTAGAAGCCACCACTATTGGGACGTCTTCCTCTTTACCCGATTTCACTTTATTGAAATGAGTCCCTTGTAAAGGAAGACGCTTCTCTTCCTGTTCCTCCAGGAATTTTTCCAAACGGGCCGCTCTCTCGGCCAGTTGGGCAAGATTACTTGCATCATGCACAATTAAATGTTCTTTTAGTCTAGGCAACATATTGGATACTGCTATGTTGGCTATTTCCCTCTCAGGGATTGCCATAGTACATCGGCCCTTAAGTCGTTGTAACCTATTAATGAAGGCACTTGCCGTCTCATCGGCATATTGCCTTGCATTAGTTAAATCTGCGAGACTAACCTGGGACAGGGGTGTATAGAATCTTTCATGAAAGGCTTGCTCCAAATCAGTCCAATTCTGGACAGAATTAGGCCGCAAAGACGCATACCATGCGAAAGCAGGACCGGTGAGGGATGAGCTAAAGAGCCTCAACTTCAACCAGTCGTTCGATGCTGCCTCCCCACACTGTGCAGTGAACCTGCCCACATGCTCCACGGTGGATTTACCTTCATCCCCTGAGAATGTGGAGAATTCAGGCATCTTAAAGCCTCGTGGGTATGGTTGCACGCTATCAACCCAATCAGGGTACGGCTTGCGGTATGTTGGCCGCTCCATCGGCCTCAGTTGAATCCCGAAGTGCTGCTGCATCATGTCTGCCAGAAACTCGGGCGACACTACTGGCGCCTGCGCAGGTGGCATCGCCACTGGGGGTGTAAGAGGAGCCACAGCGGCTGGTTGCGGCGTCTGCCCCCCTTGCGGTGGCGTCTGCCCCCAAGGTTGGGGCGCCTGTCCCCAAGGCTGCGTCGCCATGTAGGGTACACCAGGAACATTCGGCACATTAGGTGCCGCTTGTCGTGGTGGCATACCAGTGGCCCCAGAGACCGCTGTACAGCCTGGCGGTACACTGGTGGCCATTAAACACCCTGGTGCTGCATGAATCGGCATTGGAGGCGCTGTATATCCAAGATTCGGCGCCATAGGAGCCGCTGGGGTATAGGCGTAGGCTGTCTGGTATGGATTCACGAACGGACTAGGCAAATCTCCTACATCAGGTAGTGGTGGCTGACTGGGTGCTGTTCCCCAAGCCCGTAGTTGGCCGCCTGACGGCCCTGAACATATCGGCGTGTTAACGCCGTTTACAAGGGCGGTTGCAGGAGCAGTTGCTTCATGTTGAGTCCGCAGAGCATTGAAGCCTCGGTCAATCTGATCGGCCATAGCAGGCCGCAAAACGTCCATAAGATGCCTCGTGAGTATAGGCATGAACTCGGCCATCGATTCTGTCATCGAGAGCCGCATTTGTTCCGTCAATGTGGGGGTCTGCATTATCCCCTGTTGTGGCTGGGCAGTACTCGTCGTCTCAATTGCATCCTCAGACGACGTTCTAATAGGTGTCTTTTCTTGCAGAGACATTTCTTCGAATTTCTGCGTTAAATTACTTACCAAACGTCCAGACCTTAGACGCATACACTTCTTTGAAGCGGATATGGCTTTAACTTCGGTCCCACTGGGCGTGCCAATTTGTTGAGCGTAAAATATGTAGAGGTTTAGAGACCTCTTTTGATTTATAACTTTGAAGAGATTACAGGAAGGATTACAGGAACGTAAACAAAGCGGTAAAATTGCAGAATGAAAACAACAGAATAAAACTTGCAGAAAGAAAATAAACTGCAGAAAATGAATTTTTCTCTGTGGAGTCGAAGGGGCCTTCCAAATGAACATCCCTTTGGCTTTTATAGGCAGAAACCCTCAACCGTCAGATACCCACAACCTCTCCTAGGACACCTGTCGTCACGCCGTCTCTCCTGCTGGCAGAGATCTTCAACCGTCAGACACCTGTCTCCACGCTGGTTCTCCACATAAACCTCCCTTCCATTCTCTTCGTAACTCCTGGGCCTACATAATACGAGAAACGGGGCGCCGCCACTTTTGATGGCCTCCCAGGTTTGTGTCTTGCTCACTTTTGATGGCCTCCATTCGTCGTGCCTTGGCCTCCACCAAAGGTTTCTCGGCCGCCACCAGGAGCTCCCCGGCCGCCGTACGGCACCCCTTGGCCGCCACTTGGTTTATGATTGTGTCGCACACTTGAATCTTGACTTAGATAATCCTATGCTCACTTAAATAGGTTCACTTCAATAGCCTCACTTCAATAATATGCTCACTTTAATAGGCTCACCTCAAAAGGCTCACTTTGATAACTCACGTTGAGGCTCACTTTAATAGGCTCACTTTAATACTTTTATTCAGTGGGACTCACTTTTATTGGGTCAACATACATATAAATATAAAAAAATTATAATTGTAAATATAAAAAAATTATTTTGGAAGAGATATATCCACTAAACTCATCCGTACTTCGAATTTGTTCATCCAAAAAAATAAGTACTATTCTTATTTATACACTTATATCAACCTTTAGTACATAAAATTCAAAGTTGTTCAGATTGATGTGCGTCTTGTACTTGGATGTGTAAATCAACAATTGCTAATCCGAATAAGACAAATTATTTGATACTATAAAATAATTATCAAGTAGCTCTAGTTCAATGTATGTTATGTGTATGTTGTGTGCTTAAAGTAACAATAAAATGTAGTAATCCGTCTCATTTAGATTGTCACGTTTGACTTTTTGGCACTATTCACTGTTTAAGTTTGATTCGTATTTTTATCATAGTTATGTAAGAAAAAACATAGTCAAGTGAGATCTTGTTAGATTCGTCTAATTTTATAGTTTTAGAATATCAAATTTCTATAATTTTTATTATACACAATTTAAGTTATTAACCGTTAAACGTGTTAGGTGGGTCCGTAGCGATTATAATGAGACGGAGGTAGTATAACCTTTGAACATTAATATCACTTATGAAAACGAAATTCGAAATACCTAATTGTTCGGATAATCCTTTTTAAGCTTATAAACCATTGTTGATCATAATGGGCTGAAGGTTGGGTGGAATGTCCCCTACCAGATAGGCTTGACAGAGTGGCAATGGCATTTTATCACGTGTAGTGGTGACCCAAATAAACCCCTTCTTACCCACAGGAAATGAAGTATATATATACACCAGAAAAGATCAAAGCCCGATTCTCATAGGCCCATTTAAATGAACATGAAAATCTACATATAATTAGGTAAATATACTAGTACTAATACTATAATGTCGCAATCTCTCAAAATTATGAGATCCACGTGCACCAAAAGTAAATAAATAGTACAGTAAATAAATTCGACCCAAAAGTATCGTATAAATGTACCTGACCCTGCATTCCAAAATCCAAATTTCCAAGTGCTGCCAAAGTGCCAATGCCATGGCCCATGGCGATTCCAAAATCTTATCCAATACTCCAATTAGTTGTCATTAATAGAGATAAACTTTCAACTGTAATTACACTGACCTCATTGTACTATTGTTTTGGTTACTGGTAAAATTTTAAGGTAATAAAAAAGGGAAAAAAAAGGAACTCATGGGCAGTGGTCGAATGAGGCGGTAAAAAAGTTTGTTGCAATCTCCACCCGATTGTTAAGACACAGTTGTTTCTATTTGTTATACTACCATTTCTGGTGTTCCGGACCCCCCAAAGCCTATAGGCCACAGTCCCCTCCGCCACCTCACACGTTAATCCCAAGTCCAAACACTCCACTTCATCCTCGATACTCAATAGGATCACGATTCACAATTCTCGATTCTATCCTCTGCTCCCTGCAGCTGCAGGTATCATCATGGTTTCCTTGTTTGCTCTTCATTGTTGATTTTGGATGTGGAAATGCATTTTCGTTAGGAATGATGATTCTCTGTGATTCGCAATTAAAGCATCCAATTGCAGTTCGTGTACTCGGTTTATTTGCCGAGATTTTTTCCGTTTTAATTCCGGTGCCACCGCCAGCCATTGCCGCTTTCTATTCTGTGTTTTTTCGTTTTATTTTATATTTTGTGTAATTGTGAATTTGTGATTTCTATTGACTTTTATTACCCGAATTTAAGCGTTGACGGACTAAGTAGGAGGGAAATGGAATCTATTGTCTATGCTTCGAAACCACAGACGGGCGCTGGCCTAGGCAGTCACTGGCTTTTGCGGAGGACGGGTGATTTGAGGAAACGTAGTTTAGCAGTTGCTTGCCGCGATCTTCGCTCCACCAAGAGGAATAATCGATTTGGAATTAGCTTCGGCTCCGCTTCAATGGGAACTGCGGGTCGCGCCCGGAGTTTGTTTGGATCGTTGGCGAAGGCTAGAACAGTGAAAGCTCAAGCTTCTGGTTAGAATTCTGCAGATTTAATGTTTTGTACTTTGCTTTCCTGTCCACTGGAGCTGCACATTTTTCTTTTCAGAATTTCTTGATAATGAACGCGCGCACACTAAGATATTATGGTGACCATCAGTTGATGGACTATTGGTATGCAGATTTTGGGTGGTAATATGATATAAATGTGAAGTTGTTGCTCACTTGCTGAAATATTTGACAGTCACCATCAACATAAACCTGATTTTTGCTGAAGTACCATGGTTACTATTTAAGCTGGTGCTCTATGCTATCTTGAAATGACAATCAGAATTTATCCTATTGAGTCGCAGGTGGAGATGTTGAAGATGTTGAACCTAACAAAATCCAAGTGAAATCATCTGCATCAGTATTGCCTTATGTTGGAGTTGCTTGTCTAGGAGCAATTCTATTTGGGTATCATCTAGGGTATGATTTTCTCATTCTTTCATGTTTATAAGATTCTTTTCGGAAAATTGTTTCCTTGAGTTTCAGATGTTGATCAAGTGCTCGTCTGTTGTCAGTTTGTGTTGATATCTTTTGGGTAATTCTTATTTGGTTCAGTGTTGTCAATGGAGCTCTGGAGTACCTTGCCAAGGATCTTGGGATAGCAGACGACACTGTATTGCAAGGTAAGTTGTGGTTGAAGTTTTGAATTACTTCTAATGGCCCATTTTATAGTTTATGAAGCAAGTGGAGATGCAGTCATGCAAAAGTGGTCTTTTTATTGTTGGCATGGACAAAGGGGAAAAAAAGAAAAGGAAAACAGAGAAAACAACTAGATTGGACATGCATTGTTGATGGAAAAACATATAGTAATTTCTGAATTGAAGGTCAACTTGAAAACAGACTTAGGCCCTTATCCAACATCTTATAAGCCTCGTAGGCAAATTGCATTTTGCCTCTAATAAGAGGCTTATAAGATGTATAAGTGGTATCAAACGGGACCTTAATCTCTCATAAAAGAAATAATTTGCTGTGTATGAATGCATTTGTTGCGAGATATACAATCATTTGCTGCTGTTTCAGTTACTCAACACTTGAACATGTGGGCATGACTTCTTACATGTTAGTGGTACCGATTCTCACTGGCTCACTACCATTTCTTTTTATTTCAGGCTGGGTTGTTAGCACTCTTCTGGCGGGAGCCACTGTTGGTTCCTTCACTGGGGGTTCATTGGCTGATCAATTTGGACGAACAAAGACTTTTATATTGGATGCAATTCCTCTTGCAGTTGGAGCTCTTCTTTGGTGCATACTTTCATTCAAGTATATGGTTTTCCTTTGATAACAATTGGTGCACACGTTATGTCCTTCTTTTTTTTGTTTTTTCAGTGCCACAGCTAAAAGTGTACAGACTATGATAATTGGCCGGTTACTTGCTGGCATTGGGATTGGCATATCTTCGGCTATTGTGCCACTTTACATATCAGAGGTACCTATTTCCTGATTTCTAATGTGAACATTTTTACTTGGTAGATATTGACATTCTCTGTTGCTCCACCCCATCAGATTTCCCCTACTGAAATACGCGGCACGCTTGGATCAGTCAACCAACTATTTATATGTGTTGGGATCCTTGTGGCATTGGTTGCTGGTCTACCTTTGGCTGGAAATCCTATATGGTAATTGCTTCCGAAACATTTTTCTTATTAACTTGAATTTAGGTAGCACCAAGCGCCCAATTAGAAAATAGAAACTGTGCACAATAAATAAAAGCTCTGCATAGAAATTCTTTGCTCCCACTCCCCCAAAAGAAAAAAAAAAACTCATCTCAAATCTAAAATTTGCAAATGGAACCATTCTGTTTTCTGTTGTACATGTTATGGGATCCAGGCTTGTTGAAGTTTATTAATGCTTTTTGCCTTTCAGACAGCCATATTTTAATTGCTTTAGGTCTTATATTCTTTCGTAGTTTTGGAAATAACTATAGTTTACAATTTTTGGGTTCATGAATTATTTAACAAAATTTAACTGTTCTGAGAAAGTTTTTTATTTACTTTCGTATGAAATTTTCTCCCTAGTAATTAAAATATCATTTGTTGGCTTAGCTAAGGCTGCCCAGAGTAAGAAAGAAAATGGTCTCTTAGAGTGACATTAAACTTTGACACAGTACCTCTCTCACCTAGTTCAGGAAACAGCATGCACATCATTCAATAGAAGTGCACACTCATCAAGTTTGCAAAGGTGAAACATACTATTTAGTCTAGGTACAACATCTATATCCAACTGTTCTAATTTCATTGCTCTGAGATACATATAAATATAAGCAATTTAGCAAAGCTCATAGTAAAATCATGCTGCAGAATCCATATTAATTTAGAGCTACGCAATGACACATATGGCAACCATTTAAATTATTAGCACAAATGGAATTGTCTGATCCTGAGATTGCCATTTGTTTAGTTGTATAATCCATGCGATAACAGAGAATAGGTGCAAACACAAAGAAGAAAGAGGATATGGTTTTGGCTGATGAACAAGCCTACATCCTCGGGTGTTGCAGCAGTTCCCAATTCTGGAGACATTTTTCTTTACAAGTTACATCAAATATATTATAAAGAAAATGGGTACAAAGAACCCATTGATATTGAGCCACTGATACTAAGAATATTTCAAAGAAATCCAACTTCTAAAATATCCTTCAAATTGCTGTCACACTATACTGCACTAATAATCTAGCTGAATATATACCTTCTGTCATCCCTAATCTCAGTTTTTTTGTCATTTTGAGCTTGAGGAAATCATTATGATTTGGTTTTTCACTTTTTCTTACTGCTCCTGTACCTATATTATGGAATTTTGAAATAGTTAAATATCATAGTAGTTTGATTTATTTGAATATACCTTCATTTTTCTCTATTTATTCTGTGTTTTATTTAGGTGGAGGACAATGTTTGGCGTTGCTATTATTCCATCTTTCTTGCTAGCAATTGGAATGGCATTTTCTCCTGAAAGTCCCCGCTGGCTTTATCAGGTTTCACTGTCAAACTTACCTACCTACTCCCAATTCATTATGGTTATTTATCTTGGATTCTTATGTAATGTGAACATAGTCTAGACTTTTTCTGTACTCAATGATGACTGGCACCAATTATATTTTCAGCAAGGAAGAATTTCTGAGGCTGAACTATCCGTTAAAAGGCTATTTGGGAAAGAAAAAGTTGCTGAGGTTATGAGTGATTTGGCTGCAGCTAGCCGAGGTTCGTCTGAACCAGAAGCCGGGTGGTTTGATCTTTTCAGCAGCCGCTACTGGAAAGGTAAATCTTCTATTGCGTAAGTCTTTGTCTTGGCTTTAGAATTTGAATGTTATTTATTCATCATTTTGCTTCACAGTGAAACAAAATGGGCTCATTAATCTCAAATTCTCAATCTGTCAATCAATTCAAGGAAAGGTTGGATGTATCATTTTCATGGGTTTATATAGAACTTCGGAAAAATTAGATTTCATTGTGTTAATTCATAAATCTCTGGTTGCTTGTATGGATGGGAGCCATTCACCCATTACCAATTGATTTTGGGTTGGAATCTCCTATCCAAATTGTAACATGTTAATTCAAAAATCTTTTTTACCAAATTAAAGCCAAGGCCAATTGACAATAATTTTCAATTATGTAAAAAATAAATAAATATATAAAATCACTGACCCAGTCCTTCACATTATGTCCGTTTAATACAATAATCTTTGTGTGACTCTTCTGGATCCTATTTATTTCTTTTTGAATTCTCTCTTGTTTGAGTTCAATTTCATTGCATCATCCTGTCGTTCATTTGATGAAACCTAGCTCATGAGTGACTACATTACATCCTTAAGCCTCTCTATTAGTCGCTCATGTGCAAGTATGTTAGTCCTCCTTTCCACATGATTCGTGGAGCTCTGAATTCTGTTGACAAATAAATGAATAATTTATAGGGAAGTTGCAGAAAATTCAGCAGGTGAAAAATAAATTATAAGAACTTCTTAGAAATCAATAAATTATGCAAAGGATGTTGGAGAAGAAATAATAGGATAGCAGTGGCGAGTGTCTTGCATGGTCTTCAATTAGGATTTGCTACTTTTATTTGCATTCTAATATCTTTGGGTGGATTGCAGAGGACAATCTAAATAATAGCATTGTTGTCCTCATCTGTTGCTCAGCCTGAAGTTAGTGTTCTCCTTAATTTTTTTGCAGTGGTCAGTGTTGGTGCAGCTCTCTTCTTGTTCCAGCAGCTTGCTGGGATAAATGCTGTTGTGTATTATTCAACTTCTGTTTTCCGTAGTGCTGGAATTACATCTGATGTTGCAGCTAGTGCTCTGGTTGGGGCTTCAAATGTTTTTGGTTAGTCTTAATTATGAAGGTTATAAGAAAAATTATGGATTCGGTTAGTCATGCAAGGGGTTTTTCTCATTTGGTTCCTCTCTTTATTAAGGCACAACTATTGCATCCTCATTGATGGACAAGAAAGGAAGGAAAAGCCTTTTGCTGACAAGCTTTACTGGGATGGTACAGTTTAATCTAATGGATTCTGAATTTCTAAATGGAAGTTTGAAAACATTGTAGAGGGTCATTTGAAATGCATTTTGGTAAAGTTCTCAGTTAATTTATTCGTGCAGTAAAGAGAATTTTTAGGGTTTTTTTTTTTTTCTCTCTCTTTTTCACATTTGATGCCCTTCCTTCTTTACTCCCAATTAGAGTTTCTGATGTTGATGCTGGGGTAACTAAAATATTCCAAGATTTAGTCTTAAAACTTATTCTTAGATCATTTTTTAAAAAATATTTATGTTAATTCATTTACATTATCCTTGCTATCTTTTTTAAGCATATGGTATTTACCCCAAGAAATTTAGACTAGTGTTCCCCAACTCTAATATGGGGGGCCGTTTTTATTTTAGAAATTCAAGAACAGAAAACATTACCTTATTTTCAACCTCCACTTCTGTGTAGTGTTGCCGTCATCTAGGAAGTTCATTTAAACTGATATTTGAAACAGATAAGTGGTGTGTTCATTTTCTGTCCTGTGTTGATCTTCCTCATTTTGATTTTCACTTTTTCTTTTTTCTTTTTTCTTTTTTCTTTTTCCCTGCAAAGGCTGCCTCTATGTTGCTACTTTCGTTGAGTTTTACTTGGAAGGTCCTTCAACCATATGCTGGTACACTTGCTGTTGCTGGGACTGTTCTGTAAGTGTATATTGTTTGCATCTCATTTGCATCAATGTAGTGATGACCTTTTCTTATGCTACAATATGCTCATGTTTGTTAATGCAGTTATGTATTATCCTTTTCTCTTGGTGCTGGCCCAGTGCCTGCTCTACTACTTCCAGAGATTTTTGCATCTAGAATCAGAGCGAAAGCAGTTGCATTGTCTTTGGGCATGCATTGGGTGAGCAAAATTCAAATGTCTTATTGCGAACTTCCCTATTTCTGTTAAAAAGTTTGAGAGGAAATGCACACTAATTTCCCTAACATTAGCTATCTGGTTCGACTAAATGAGAGTTGTGAAGAAATAAGGATAGAACCAGAGTTAGTTGAGATTATATTTCTTAACGCATCTATTCACTTAATGCTACACACTGTTCTGCACTAAAATGAAACAAAAAGGGTGTTGTTTTATTTGGATTACTGAGCTTCTGGAGTTGAAATTAGTTTCCTCAAGTTGATCACTAATATGGAATCATATTTGATGTTGAATTAACCTCAAATTATTTTCACACAATTAAAAGTACTCTATACCTTGCCCATGGAGATAAAACTTTTGCCCGAAAACTGCTAGTTTTCTTGGATTTGCATGCATAATCAAGCTTCTTGAACATTCTCTGTCAAACTTAATATGTATAAAATTGGATATGTTACTTGATTCTACACGTCTGACTCTAAATTTATGAATTTAATCATGATTATGATCCTTGTATCTATAATCCGGGAAGAACCGAGCATGAAGCTTTTCTTACTAGGCATGGTTGAAGATAAACTTTCATTAATTTGTTTGCAACTGTCATTGTGTTCTGAACAGATATCCAACTTCGTCATTGGCCTCTACTTCCTGAGTGTTGTAAATAAGTTTGGGATAAGTTCCGTCTACCTCGGATTTGCCGCTGTTTGCTCGCTGGCTGTTTTGTACATAGGTGGCAATGTTGTCGAAACAAAGGGGCGATCTTTGGAGGAAATAGAACGTGCTTTGAACCCAGCTGTGTGAGTTTGTTGCTTAGCATGTGATCTTGGCGACATCTGAGAAGACTCTGTCCATAAAGGTCAGGATGTTAGGTAGGACCTGTCTGAGCCCTTCCTTGCTTTAACGTAGCACACCATCCTAAGGTGTTTTGGACAGTCAGATGCATGTTGGATATTTGTTTTGGACCGGAATTTTAATAATATTCAACTTGCAAAAAGCCAAAAAGGAACTGGATTTATTTATGTTTTGAATGTGTTGTGCCTGAAAACCAATCTACTGGTCAAGTAGATACAAATATCTAATTTTCAAGTTCAGCCAGGTTTGAGCTTAATATGAATATAAGAACTCAAGTGCGGGCTTAAAAGCATGGCTTGTTAATGACCTTAGAGCCCATTTGGAATGACTTCTAAGAAGGTGTTTTTGGCTTTTGATTCTGCCAAAAGTACTTCTAATAGAAATTAGGTGTTTGTTTTGGCTTTTAAGAAAAAGCAAAAACACCTCGAAAACCCAAAAAAGTGTTTTTGGGAGAAGCAGCCCCATGAGGTGCTTCTCCCAAAAGCAGAAGCGAAAAGCACCTCGTAAAATGTGCAAGAACTTAAATACTCCCGCTACTTAATATAAATTACACTATAAATATATCTTATTATCATATTAAGTAGCAAGTCCTTTTTGGTAATTACTACATTCCAAAAGCACTTTTCATTTTTATTCATCCAAACATAATTTTTAAAGAAAAACACTTCTCAAACATTTCATCCAAACACAAAAGTTACATGCTTTTGCTTTTGTTTTTGACTTCTGCTTCTACTTTTGGCTTCTGTTTGGACCCTTAATATCATACTTAAGTATAAATGTATAATCCCTTTTTTTCTTTTTTCATTAACCTTTTGTAATTTTACTTGGTGGGTATATGTCAAGTCCAAGCACATTTCACTTTCTTCATGAGTAACCATACATACCTCCAGAGCAGCATGTGTTGGGATTTAGACACCCCACTGGCCACTGCCATTTATAGGGCATGCTTACATATTTCTTTACATTCCTATGTTATCAAAAACAAAAGGGGCATGTTTACAGTTTACATGGACAAAAAAACCGTTATATACAAGGAGAATTTTGTCAACCATATTTTTCAGAACAATTGTGAAAAATATGAGTAGATAGTATATCAATGTTTATGCCCCGGATCGAAAAGAAGATTCCTAAGGCACTGATTGCTAACACACTACGATTAATCATTGCCTCTGATATCAATGAAGGGATGGAGAAACTATGTCAGTGGTGCTTCCGAAGCCTTTCCCCCTTTTGAATGAGAATATGACCACATGGAACTCAGATACTAGACAACACGAAGATCCGAAGAAGGTGCAACAATGGGGTCAGTATCAGGGCCACGGATTTGCTTCACCATCACTTATCTGACCATATCACGAAAACCATCGAAGAAACTGTTGGGTCATCAATGAAGACAGAACTGCACCTAAAAGAAAAGCATCTCAATCTTATGACCACCCTTCACTTCCAGTACTCTACACAAAACCCAGTTATGGCTGATGACATGCTAATACACTTCACATATTGGACTTTCGTTCCCACCGCTCCTTTGTGTCGAGTCTGGAAATTTGGTAGGAAAAGGAAAATGTTAGATATATGAATTAATGATCATCACTAGAAACATTCAAGATGCTTTCAGTTTTTTAATTAGACATAATATGCCAATACACCAAATTCCCTCATCCACACAACGCTGTGAGCATAGAAAACATATCGTTAATAGGAAAAATAAATAGAAAAAAGTTACCCCCAAAACAATTTTTGGTGCCTTTTTGCCGTCATATTTCCTGCGAAATCGTCATTGCATGGCCCTTCGTCCACATATGAGAATTCCCCAGCTCTCTTTCCAGAAACTGAATGGTTGCTTGAATCCCCAACGGGCTCACCGGGTTCTTGATCCTTTAACTCTTGGCCTTCCATGGCCTTACTCAGTGCAGTTCTTTTCCCGTCACCTAACCTTGCTGTATATTTCCAATACTATCAGGAACACTAATCACCAAAATAACAAAAAGAAAAAGAATTATCCAATAAAATAATTTGACAAACCAACCTTTGTCCCTCTTATGCACTTTGGATTTTGCCTTGATTTGTAAACGTCTCCTGTGCAATTCCTAACCAGATATTGAAAAGAACAAGTTTGCTTAAATTATAATGCTATTCAAAACAAAAACTACATTAAGCTGATGATCAACCAATTTTCAGGACACAATGGAGTATTTCTCAAAAGATGAGAACACCAAACCTCACTTTCAATTCCTTGTTTATCGTATATGTTATATGTACAATTAAAAGCGGCCGAACAAAACAGGACATTTATTTGTCACCAGGCCTTAGCCAAGTCTACAATCTCTCAGCTGCCAATTTTTCTTCGTAATATAAATATATAATCCAGTCGATCCCAAATCCCCCATTTCTTCACGACGAACAATCACGGCATCCAATGTAAATGGAGTATAAAAGAAAAAATCACAGTACCCAAAAAATAGTAAACAGAAAATTATCCAACCAGATAAAAATACTATCATCCACAGAAAAATAAATTTCAAAGCAGAATAAACGCAATGCCGTGTAGGAAAAAATCATTCCAACGCCCCCCAATCCTGTGGTGTTAGGGTTCAAGTTTGCTTGAAATTATGGAATTCACCTGAAATTTGGAGAGCTGCGCCTCAGTAACCCCATCTTTGGGCTTGAAATTGGGACGTAAAGAAGCCGCCGATCCTATCGCAGCTTCTCTCCTTCGATCTAATGCATCTTCTTCTTCCGCTCGTCTTTCCATTCCCAAAATTAATTCTTTACCGTTTCTTTCAGGATTTCATAATGTAAGCAGTCGCCGTATTTGGGCTCGCCACCTATTATAAGAACATAGGCCTACTGCTTTGTTTTGGACCCTTAATTGGGGCCCCACGTGTTTAACAATAGGGTAAACAATACTTAATTGGGCCCCCAATGAACAAAACTCCCTTAACTGGAATCCTTAAATGGGCCCCCAATGAACAATACTCCCCCTAGCGCCATTTAAATACTCCCTCCGTCCCATCTCAAGTGTCATGTTTGACTTTTTGACACGGTTCATTGTGCAACTTTGACTCGATATTATTGTAAGTAGAAATTTGGAAAAAAAATAGTCGAGATCGGTCTTTTTAAATTCGTCTAATCGTATAATTTTAGAATATATATTTTATATAATTATTACTTGTATATATTTTGAGATATTAATAATTAAAAAAGTATATTGGATTGTGTGCAAAAATCAAACAGGACATTTTAAATGGGACGGATGGAATAATAGTTTAAGCTTAAGGTTGCTTGGAATTTAAGTAATGTAAAAATAAAAAAAAAATAAAAAAAAGAGGAAAAGAAAAGAAGAGAGATTTTGACTATATTTTATTTTATACAATTAATTTATAACTTAATTAATCCTTTCTTAAGTTTATGGGGAGCATTTTTTCCCCAAATAGGGAGCATTCCTAACTTTTCCCCTCATCTATAAGAGCATGATTAATAGGTGTGCATTATTACACAAGTTGTACATTTATATATATACACAAAATTATTAAGTTTAAAGGGACGGGAGTAATATTTACTTATCTTGTGTTTAGATTAGCTAGGTTTCTATGAGAATGCGTTCATCAACCCAGTAGCTAGTTTTCCCAACACTTTCTCTTTACCCTCCAAAAAAAAAGAGAGGGCTGAAAAATTGTAGCAGTATGGTGGACATTATTAATGGAGCTAATTAGAACCCTAATGGTCCCAGCTGGCTAATTAATAAAATAAGCAAGTATTTGTAATTAAGTGTTAACAACTGACAACTGTCCTGTCCTTTCCTTGAATCTTGATATCAAAGATTTGACTTCTCCACTGTTCATGTTAAAGGGTTCTTTAAGCAAACTCAAAACAAATTCCAAGTCCTAGATATCTACTACCCGACAAAAACATGCATCCTATTTGCATGTAGTGTGTTGTAATGGCAACTTCTAATGGCCCTCTAATTTGACTTCCATCTTATATACAAACTTTAATTAAAGTAAACACCAATATTCAAATTTATATATATGTGCTGCATCAGTATATTCAAACTTGGTGAGGACTGTATACTTTTACTCGCTGGGCACTATATGGAGTATTATGTAGTACTCATATTTTTTAATGATTATTTTCTTTTTATACGTAAAGTTCGGTATATTTTCTTAATACTTAATATTTTAAAATTGTATATATTATATATTTTAATCATTCTAAGAAGATCTAACTTAATTATTTTTATGTTAATGGGATGGATGGAGTAATATGTATTGGTGGAATTTGACCCAAAATTCGGTATGAACAAAACTGTTCATCTTAAGCAAGTGACTTTGGACATATGAAGCCCCCTGTGATTGACGCGAAAAAAATGAAAATTCCCAAAACGTACGTTTCAAGAGTGAACCAAAATTCACTAGAAAATGAGGCCATTTTTTTGTTCGGACAAATTGTGCCAATTGCAAATTAAAGACCATTCCACAATGATCTTTAAGCTGTCCAAACCCTGGTTTTCCGAACGTTTGTTGTTTCATTCGTTTCTCTTGATCGTCGGGGTTTCCGTCGGCGTCGTCTCCACCTTATGCCTCCGAACCTTCTCCTTCACCATTCCTTCCATCCCATTCTTCAACCCTCACTTGACGACAATAATCAGACCATCAAATGGAACCCTAACGTTGTCGAAACACACCACTGCAATAATCAGCCCTTTGGAGGTGAAGGAGAAGGAGAAGGAGAAGGAGAATCAAACAGCATTGATCAGTTTGATGCACAATATGACCGACGATGAACTGTTCGTGAAAGCTTCCAGCATTCCTCAGAAAGCTCAGAATGATCCCCCCGATTTTAAGCATAAAGTGGCATTCATGTTCTTGACTCCAGGTCCATTGCCTCTTTCTCCATTTTGGGACAAGTTCTTACATGGCCACCAGGACAAGTTCTCCATCTACGTCCACCCTCACCCTTCCTTCAATTATTCTTTCCCTCAAGATTCGGTTTTTCACGGCAGACAAATCCCTAGCCAGGTTCGTCTCAATTGCTCGATTTAGGTTTGCCTAATGATTTAGGGTTTTAGGGTTTGGATGAGATGATGATCATTTAATGTAATGTACTATTTGATTGTATTACGTGCAGCCGGTGGAATGGGGTACGGTTTCGATGATTGACGCCGAGCGGCGGCTTCTAGGGAACGCGCTGCTGGAACCGGCGAACCGGCGGTTCGTGCTCGTCTCCGACTCCTGCATTCCGGTTTTCAATTTCACGACCGTGTACGACTACCTTATGGGCACGAACCAGAGCTTCCTGGGCTCCTTCGACGACCCGAGGAAGCCCGGACGGGGCCGGTACAACAGGCAGATGTGGCCGACGGTCTCCATCGAGCAGTGGCGGAAGGGGTCGCAGTGGTTCGAGCTCCACCGCGGCCTGGCGGAGAGGATCGTCGCCGATAAGACGTACCACGGCGTGTTCCGCGACCTCTGCCGGCCGCCGTGCTACAGCGACGAGCACTACCTGCCGACGTTGGTGAACATTCTGTACCCGGAGATGAATTCGAACCGGAGCATCACGTGGGTGGACTGGTCGCGGGGCGGGCCCCATCCGAGGATGTTCGGATGGGCGGATGTGAATGCGGATCTGTTGAATTGGATACGGGTCGGGTCGGAGTGCGAGTATAACGGGGAGAAGACGAATGTGTGCTTTTTGTTTGCGAGGAAGTTCCTTCCCAACACTATTGGGCCGTTGATGCAAATTGGGCCGTCCATTCTCGGGCTGGATTGAAATTTTAATTAATTTAGATAATCCAGTTTAATTGTTGGGTTTTCAAAATTCAAGCTGAATATAGATTACTACTTATTGTTTATTTGTTTACCTGAATTGAATAGTTTTTTTTTTTTTTGAGGAGCCATTGAAGGCCTGGAAAGGGGTGGTGGGAACCCATGCCACACAATTACAAAGGGGAATTAAAGGGAGGGATAGGGGGCGGTGGGAATCGAACTTCCAACCTTCTGTTGGAAGTCAAGGGGCTTAACCGCTTGGGCTAGGTCCTCATCCCTCCTGAATTGAATAGTTGATCTGTTGGTGGCTGTTTATAAATGAAATATACATATTTTTTTTTAATGATCTGTTGATTCTTTCTTATCTTCGAGATTGATTTCTTCACTCTCCAATATTTTTATAAGTCAATATATTTGGTTAATTTATTCTTTAAAATTTAACTTAATTTTCTAATAAACTTCGTGTGTCTTAAGAACAACAAGATCGCTTCACTTGTGACTACAGTGGCGGATCCATAAATTTTTTTAAGTGGTGTCCCAAAAAATAGTGCAAGCTATATTAAGTTAGGGATAATAATTACAACACAAAAGTATAAAGGAAAACTTGGTTGAAATGAATGATTGTGGTGTCACCATAAAAATCAAGTGGTGTCACCAAGCCTAATCTAATTAAATATAAAAAAAAATCTACCTTAAAATAGCAATTTCATCAATTTAAGTGGTGTCCTGTGCCACCCATACTTTACATATAGATCCGCCCCTGCTTGTGAGGATTGTCACATCATAGATCAACAAATTACAACATTAATTATTATTAATTTAAATTATGATTTCATTTACAGTTTATACTTATATAGTACTTCCTCCGTTTTCTTTTATTTGCTACGAACCCGCCCAACATCTAGTCCAATACACATTTTAAAACCATTAATAACTTAAGTTCGGTACAAGTAAAAATTCTAATAGTTCGATATTTAAAAACGACATGCCAAGACGAATCTAACAAGATCCCATTTGGCTATATTTTTTTTCGGGGGTAAAGGAGGGCCGAAGCCGATTTTATTGCAAAATTTGTATCGTTTGGTACAAACCAAGACGGTCAGATTCTAAGACATCAAGTAAAAAATCAGGGGGACGAACAAAGTGTTGAAAAATATCAATCCAAGGTCGACCTTTGATGAGACGATCAGCTGCAATATTGCACTCTCGAGGAACTGAGGAAAAACGTAGCTCCCAATCCCACAATATCATGCTATGAACTTGTGTAATCCAGTAATGTTGATAATGGCCAAAATTGACCATTATTTTCAATCTATTTCCGTGTCTAATACGGACATTTGATCGCATTCCGGTCTTATTTACATAAGAAAGCAGTTGAATTTGACAGATATATGCACGTTTGTATAAATAATAAGCTGGTATTGAAAAACACAAAAATATTGTTATTTTCATTAATTTTATGTTAAAAAACCCAAAAACATGATAAAAATATTAAAAATCCCACATTTGATAATTATGGTTTGTAACGTCTGTTCGGTGGAACACGGGTTCATTAAATAGAACACAAACCAAATAATCAAATGGAAACAAATATACTTATATTATTTTTATATTTGATGTATATATTCTTTATACTTTTTATGTTCATTCTTATTATTATTTTCAGTTTTATTCTCTGCTGTATTAAAAATTGAATGGTCCACTAATCCATTTGTTTCAATTAATTGCAGGTGATTAATTTGGTCCAAGAGTCCTAGTCCAATGAATCCAGCCCACCAATTTCAGTATAATCCAATTTGATTAGCCCAATACCAACTATTATTTTGGCCCAGCAGCTAAAATTCTCCAGGCCCAAATCTCAATTGGCCCAACACCACACAACCCTAACCTAACCCTAACCCTACAAGCTCACTGCCGCCGCCAACCTTGCCGCCGGCGCCGCCACCGCCGGCCGGCCACCATCTCCGGCGAGCCCCCTAATCCTCCATCCATTTCGAGATTCGGCCTCTCCACCGCCTCCACCTCATCCATTCCTCCGGCAGCGCCACCACCACTGCCGCCTTGCCGCCACCATCTCCTCCATTTTAATCCCCAAAACCGAGCTCGCGCCACCACCCTCAACCAAACTCCGGCCACCACCCGCGGCCATCTCCACCATTTCCACCTCCATCTCTTTCCTCAACCTCCGCTGCCACCATAGCCACGGCCAGCCGCCGGCCATCCACCACACCTCGCCACCACAGCCCCTTCTCCATTTCCATCCAAACCCCATCGAGCAGCCGCCCTCTCTCCACAACCATTTCCGGCGGCCGCCCCCATCCTCAACCTCCGGCATCCCCCAGCACCACCACATCCGCCACCACACCTCCGTCCCAATCCCGCCACCAACAGCCGCCTCTCACCACCACCTCCCTCATCCACATCAAACCCTCGCCCGCACCACCAGTGCCGCCGCGCCCTTCGCCCCTACACGCGAGCAGCGCCGCACCTCCGCCCTCGCCTCCGCAAGCGCCGCGCCTCCATTTCCAACCGCCACAATCTCCGACAGCCCTTAGAAGACGAAGCTTGAAGAGAAATTGGGAAAATGGAAAACAAAAAATTGAGAATGAACGGAAGAAGAAAAAATGGCGATGGAAGAAATTGGAAGAAGAGTGGAAAAAGAAACGAAGAAGAAGAAGATTTTGGAAAACTGGAAAGAGGAAATAATGAAGAAGAAGAGAATGGAGGAAAGAGGAGAGATGAAAGAAATCTGGGATCGAGACAGATGAGAGAGGATAGAGAATCAGAAAAGAATAAGAGAGAGAGGAAATTAAACAGTTGGTCGCGATAGACACTTTGTCGCGGTAGAGTGTTCCGCGCCCAAATGCTCCGCGCCCAAATATTGTTCCAAGACTGTGAGAGGAGAATCAAGGCACAAAATTTTGTCGCGGAACCATGTTCCGCGACAAAGTGGACCTCGACCGCGACAGCCTCTCCGCGACAGAGACAGCCCTCCGAGACAGCCCCTCACGTGACATCCCATGTGCACTCCATTTTGATTTTCCCACATGTCAAATGGATTGAGAGCTCCCTGGACCTGAAGTCCCACAAGCACAAGCCTTTTCGTCCTCTTCCTTCTGGACTTCAACTCCCGCCCCCTCCTGGGCGCCATAATGGAGCTAAAAAGTGTGTCTTGAAGCAGAATTTGTTCCGCGACAAAGCATAATTGTTTAGCGACACAATGGGCCTAATGGGCCTAGGGCTAATTCTCCACCTCTATAAATATAACCTCCCACCCCCTTGAACAGTAACCTAGCTACACTTTAGTTTAGTTTACTGTTTTGGAGGCACCACTGTGCTCTCCAAAATTAGTGTAGGTAGATGTAGTTTAATTTATTTTCATGCCATGTAGTAGATCTTAGCTTAGTTTAATTTATGCTTTGTAATAAATAAGTGTAGCTAGTGTTCACTTTTATTTTTCCAGTTTTATATTTTGTAGTTTGTGGGTTTCAAGCACTTAAATCAATGGGTGTATTTTGAACCATGTTTTGGTATTGTAGTTAGGTTTTATTGCTTTCCTTACTTTAATAAAATGCATAAACACTTGATATTTATCCTTGATAGATTTAATGTAGGTTTTATTTTATTTTATTTTTATCTTTATTTTTAATGTTAGCCTAGCCAGTTTGTGTTCTGCTCCTGTTTTCTTTTCTTTTTAGGGAGTATCTTTATTTTTGCTTTTGTTTTATTTTATTCCTAGTGCTAGCTTTGTTCCTGTTGCCTCTTGGTATCTAGATAGTCTATTATTTTCAATTTTATTTTCTTATTTTTAGTATACTAGATCTTAAAGGGGATAGTGTTAAAGTGTTTGTGCATTTTTATTTAAAATTGCATATTCCTATATTGTATTGCATCACATTGTAACCCCACGGGTTGCAATGTAATTTTCCCGTTGTGATCCCACGGATCACAACGCACACCCCTGTAATGCAATATTAGGCGTTATGCTGCCAAAATTTTTATAAAATATTTTAAAACCCTTTGTCGCCATACACTCTTGTCGCGGAACCACGTTCCGCGACAAAGCCCCTGTTTAGCGACAGAGGACCAAATTCTTGCATTTTGTCTGCATGGCTTTTGTCGCGGAGCACCCTTGTCGCGGAACCACGTTCCGCGACAAAATCTTATTCCGAGACAGAAAATTATGCCTTGCCATTAATTTTGAAACCCCTTGGTCGCGATGCAACTCTTGTCGCGGAACCACGTTCCGCGACAAAATCCTTGATTAGCGACCAAGGACCCAAATACTTGTAATTTTATTCTGGGAGGACTCTGGCGCGGAACCTTTGTCGCGGAACCACGTACCGCGACAAAATCCTTGTTCCGCGACCAGGAATTATGTCCTTACCAATTTTCAACCCTCTTTGTCGCTATGCCTCTTTGTCGCGGAACCATGTTCCGCGACAAAATTTTTGCTTAAGCGACAAAGCAAACCCTAATTTTCAAAATCCCATTTCTCTTATTTCCCACCCCTTTGTCGCGAAACCTTTGTCGCGGAGCCACGCTCCGCGACACGAACTCTGCATCGCGACAAAGTGGCACTTTTGCCAAATTTTTATTCTTCATCTCACTCCATTAATTAATTGGACCTTTATATTAATATTTTGAGGTTGAAATCCAATGATCTCAACCCATGATTAATTTGATATAAAGAACTTTGTTCAATTTCCCATTAAAAGATTCTTCTACAAAAAATTAAACTCTAATGATCTAAGTATATAATCCGGACTGTAATTAATTAATTAATTATGGAATGAGTGATTATTTAGACACAAAGAGTAATTATGGATTCATTTCCATACCTTGCATGAGAAACCAATGTCTCTCATGCAAGATGAACCAAAAATATTTTTCTTTTATTTATTTTGTCTTTTCCCGTAATGTGTGAAACAGCTGATAAGGAATATATCAGATAAATGTTGGCGGGTATTCCCACACGGATAACTAGCTCGTGGTCTGTATATTAATTATTAGATGTTATTTTGCATGGTCTGGATAGTGGCCGGTGGAAGCCTTGGCGGTTCGTCCATCCGGGATTATAATAGCTGCTCAGCTGACTCCTATCCGGATACAGTTTTATTTTCTTTATCTTAATTTCAAAACCTGAATTCAAGTTGTAGTATTATTAAATGATGTCGACCAACATTATTTGAGAATTATTACAACAAGAAAATATGTGGGTTTTTCTTCCATTCACAGACAAAAGGGAGCTGAATGACGGCGGTCACCGTCACTTGGAATTCCTTTTTGTCTAAAAATCTTTCCATCTGGAATAATTGGGAACTGGATAGCAGATGTTTGCAGTCCAGATCACCCCAGTTATTTCTGGCACTCTCTTTAGCCAAAATTCTTCTCATCTCCGGCTATTTCATCTTTGTGTTCCAACTTCTGTCTAAACCCGCCTTATATTTTGGGTTATTTGATTTTACACTTCTCTATAAATTTATGCATGATATTATTATGTAGATATTGTGGTCAATATTATTTTGGGATCCTTCCCTTGGACACAGGAGTCTTGATTTTAATCAGATGTCTCATAATAAATTTCCAACAAAAATTCCTTTATAAAATCCGGATCTGAGTAAGGGATAAATTCGACAGTTATGACTAATTCACATCCGACTGGGGGTTGATTTTGGGAAATTAGAAGCAGAGTCAGCGATTAGGTCTCACCTAGACTGAAAGGATCTGTGTTTTAATTGAGAGTCTAGTACCTGATAGGGAATGATTTTCAGATTTATTATTTTTCCAAAATTGCTGTTTGTTGGAAATCTTGTATTAAATATTGCACTGGGTCAGATTCCACTTGGATTCCGATAAGGTGTGACAGATAATACTAGAGGAACAACATTCGGCCTTGGTTATTTTCTAAGGTAGGGTTGAGTATTCTTTCAACTGCTATCTTCTTCTGCCAAAGCCTACTTTTGAGTCCTGAGTGAGTGCATCCGGAACGAACTAATTTTATTAGTTCGTTTCATTAGTTTGTATCTCATAACCACCCGACGAGAAGTGAACACTGCGAGCGGTTCACCGAGAATAGGGAATTCTTGATCCACATCCGGTCATTCTGACTGGGGGCTTTCTTTTACTACCAGGGTCAAACTTTCAGAAACCTCCGAGTGATAGGATTTTAAATGCTTTCTTTACTGCTTTCTTTTAACTGCTTTCTTTAGAGGTCACTCGGTTGTATTGAGAGTTGTGTAACTGCTACTAGGACTGAGAGTTAAGGGATAGTTCAGGGCTTGATTAGAATCTTTGGGTGTGACATGGGGGAATGATAACAGTACTTGGCACCTCAATAAATGATTTGTCAGGTGTTGCTTGTCCACCACAGATAAATGACATACCTCTGCGCAGGGGCAGTTATATATCTGTGGTATCTTAGATTTTGCTGTCTTAAGGCATGTAAATCCTTACTACAAGTACCTGTCTGTTAAAGGGAACATGGTAAAGGAAGCATGAGAATTAGCTAACTGATGAATTATCCCAAGCAAAGATCTGTGTATTAAAATGGGAGTTTGATTGTGTTTCATCTGAATTTTGTCCAATCTTTATTCTTTTCTCCCTGTCCCTTCTGTCTCATTTTAAACCTGCTTTCTTAAACAATTTTAACCGCTTTCTTAGAATAATTCTATTGCCTTCTTAGATTAAATTTAATTCGTTTTGTAGAATAATTTTATCTGCTTTATTTTGATTGCTTTCATAGCTTAGTTTAAATTATGTCAAGTAGTTGTTAGTCATTTCTCAAACTTGAATCGAGTAACCGAGTGGAAAATCTTAGTAAATGGCGTGGGCCCTGCTTCTATCGCACATCCTCCAGTGAACGATCCGGTACTTACTATAAATTACTGCAATTTTTGACTCCGTGCGCTTTCGGGGGCACAGTTTCTTAACACGAGTAAATAAAAATGTGATTTTTCAGAAAATACTCAGTTAGTGGGAATCTGCCGAAAGTTTCATGGCAGGGAATCTCATGACATGAAATCATGAGAAGTATCATGGCACATATGCCGGGGACCCTCAGTGTGACAGGCTGAAGGTCAATTTATCCCGGTTGTATCATGAGATTTGTCAGAAGTTTCATGGCAGAGAGGACCACATTGCCATTTGAAATTAAAGCCCCTCACATGAGTAATAAAGAGTAACAACCTTAATATATCCCTAAACCCCTCCCGCGAATCATAACTCTTTTCATTTTAATTAATTCAAACCTGATATATTTTATTGAAAAACACTCGTGTTAATGAAATTTGTCAAAAGTTTCATGGCGCCGTTGCCGGGGAGGATGCAGCGTCGTTTATTAAGAGAATTACACTCCTGATTACTCATAGTTAGTTTAGTGTTAGTTTAGTGTATTTATTTCAGAACAGAGAAGTACCCTCAAATCAATTAAACATTTAGAGTACTAAGACTCTAAATGTGAGGATGTTGATTTGAGGGGAAAACCTAACCAATTGGGTATTTTTGCTTGCAGGAATCATGGAGCCACCAAAATGGTGTACGGAGTTAAATGTGGAAGTGTAGCATTGGGGCTACACTACTTTGATCTTTCGTTTAATTTTACACCTCTCCAATTGTAAAATCGAGGTTAATTAAACGAAAAATCAAAGAAAAATGGAGAAGTGTAGCAGTGGAGCTACACTAATTGGCAATTGTAAATTGCACAACACGTGAGACTCACGTGTTTGTCATCTCCACCACATCCGGACCACGAAGCTCAACCGCTGCTCCATCGCTCATCCACCTCAACACCACCACTGCGCTGGGGAAACCCTCATCACTGGTGAAACAACAAATGGAGCAGCAGATCTTCGGACCACCAATTGCTCACCACCATCGGACAAGCCACGGCCATCATCTCACTTTCCGTCGCCCCCTGTCCCGACTGAGCATCTAAAGAGGTTCCCGGTTGGATTAGTTCTGTAATTGACCGAAGATTATATCCGGAATTCAAAGAAATTTAAAATCCGGAATAATTTTCGCAAGAACAGAATTAATCCAACCTAAATTTCTGCAAGTCAAAATTATATATACACATATATATATTTATATGTATCTACAACTCTTGTGCATATTATTAAATAATTCGGGTATTAATCAATTAACTCACATTTAGAGTACTAAGACTCTAAATGTGAGGATGTTGATATTTTTGAGGAAACCCGATAACTTCTTCTGTGTTTGCTTTGCAGGAATTTGTGGAACTACCAAAAAGAAAATTAAAGCTCCAAAACAGGTTCCCGGTTGGATTGATTCTGTGATTAGTTGAAAGTATTCCAGGAATTTAAAGCGATTTAAAATCCGGAATAACATTTATAAGAACAGAATTAATCCAACCTAATTTATGCAAGCAAATGTAGTAGATTAAATTCTATAAAATTCAAAAATGTGATTGAACAATTTTGATGAAAATCAGAATTTTTCTTAAGTATTGGGCATCGAACAATCGCCCTGTTCGACGAACCAAACGATCACATATAGCCAAAATCGTCGAACACTTCATTAGTTTGACGAAAAAGGCTATCGGAATTATTTTTTCTATCTTTTATGTTAATATTTTCCCCCTCCCTCCCTCCTCTCTTGCGTTATTTTGATTTTGATAATCTGTTTAAGTAGGAATTGATTTACTCACATTTCGAGCAAGGCTCAAAATGTGAGGATGTTGATTCTTCACTTAAAAAAAAAAAAAAGTGTGTTACTTTTCTTTTTGTTTATTTTTATTATTTTATATTTAAACCCAGTGCAAAACATGCATAACTCTGTCTAAGAATTCACATATTTGATTTTGGTTTATGATTAAATTTTCAAACTTTTAAATTGGGATAATATAATTGAATACATGCATGATATGAATTTTTGAGGTTTTGAGCTATAAAAATTTAATGATATAATCATCTTGTTGGGTAATGAGTCCTCATGTTGAGAATTTAATTGAATAGAGTGTAAGAAATTTTCAAAGATTATATTTAAGAATATTGTATGACATGAATGAACCATTCCATGTGAGATTTGAGCCTTGAGTCATTTTTACTCATTCTTTTCTTTGATGTGTGAAAATCATTTTAGTTAAAGGACACTAGAACTTGCGATTGGGACCGATTCAAGATCATGTCATATTCCAAAAATCGAGCATATGATCGAGGCACTTAGAAAAACCCAAATTTTTGGCCTTCGTTTGAATTCCAAACCAAAAACATTTTCCCCTTAGGATTAACCACTTTGAGCCTTAAGCCTAATTTTTCTTTGAAGCCCTCTATATTATTCCAAGCCTTCGAAAAGACCAAAAAAATTCAAACCCAAGTGTGCAAGAATAAATTTTATCAAGGCATTACAATTTTTGATCATCAACAAAATCTCAATCGGTATTCAAAAATCCGATCAAAAAAAAAGAGAGAAAAAGAAGAAGAAGAAAATTGTTGAGTTCCATTCAACACAAAAAAAAAAAAGAAAGAAAGAAAAGAAAAATGTTGAACTCTTTTCAACATTAAATAAACTGCAAATGACAAAGCAAATTAGACATAGTCTAATGTCATGCAATATGAAGAGAAAAACAAAAGAAAAAGAAAAATATTGATGATCATAAATTTTTAAATAAAATAATGCCATGTTATGATAAATGAATTCTTGCCACTATTAACCCAATAATTCCCTTCCATACCAAATGTTACAACCGTATGCCCCATTATAACCCTTAAATAAGACCTCATGATCTCGATTTGAAGGAATGAGCCGGTGGCGAGTTGGTCAAATTGCAAGCATATGGAATAATTTAATTAAATTTGATTATGAGTGCTCATTGATAAAACCCCTTTTTGAGAGTGAGTGAAATTTCCGTTTCTACTATATGTGAGGCTCTGCTTTTAATTATGTTCATGTCATACTTTAATTCTAGAATTAAATCAATGAATTTTTCTAAACATGAAGTTAATGAAGAATTATCAATAATGACTGATTTGTAGGCCTGATTAAGTGAGAAGTATCATTTTATTAAACACTGCAATCAAGGGAATTTAATACTTGTAGTTTTTGATTGTCTTATCCCAATCTAAAAAGAATGAAATTTTTGAAGCCACGAAAATAGATTGAATATGTAGAGTCCGTGTTCTTAGGAACATTGACTCTGACTGCTCGGGGACGATCAGTATTAAATGTGAGGATGTTGATAATGGCCAAAATTGACCATTATTTTCAATCTATTTCCGTGTCTAATACGGACATTTGATCGCATTCCGGTCTTATTTACATAAGAAAGCAGTTGAATTTGACAGATATATGCACGTTTGTATAAATAATAAGCTGGTATTGAAAAACACAAAAATATTGTTATTTTCATTAATTTTATGTTAAAAAACCCAAAAACATGATAAAAATATTAAAAATCCCACATTTGATAATTATGGTTTGTAACGTCTGTTCGGTGGAACACGGGTTCATTAAATAGAACACAAACCAAATAATCAAATGGAAACAAATATACTTATATTATTTTTATATTTGATGTATATATTCTTTATACTTTTTATGTTCATTCTTATTATTATTTTCAGTTTTATTCTCTGCTGTATTAAAAATTGAATGGTCCACTAATCCATTTGTTTCAATTAATTGCAGGTGATTAATTTGGTCCAAGAGTCCTAGTCCAATGAATCCAGCCCACCAATTTCAGTATAATCCAATTTGATTAGCCCAATACCAACTATTATTTTGGCCCAGCAGCTAAAATTCTCCAGGCCCAAATCTCAATTGGCCCAACACCACACAACCCTAACCTAACCCTAACCCTACAAGCTCACTGCCGCCGCCAACCTTGCCGCCGGCGCCGCCACCGCCGGCCGGCCACCATCTCCGGCGAGCCCCCTAATCCTCCATCCATTTCGAGATTCGGCCTCTCCACCGCCTCCACCTCATCCATTCCTCCGGCAGCGCCACCACCACTGCCGCCTTGCCGCCACCATCTCCTCCATTTTAATCCCCAAAACCGAGCTCGCGCCACCACCCTCAACCAAACTCCGGCCACCACCCGCGGCCATCTCCACCATTTCCACCTCCATCTCTTTCCTCAACCTCCGCTGCCACCATAGCCACGGCCAGCCGCCGGCCATCCACCACACCTCGCCACCACAGCCCCTTCTCCATTTCCATCCAAACCCCATCGAGCAGCCGCCCTCTCTCCACAACCATTTCCGGCGGCCGCCCCCATCCTCAACCTCCGGCATCCCCCAGCACCACCACATCCGCCACCACACCTCCGTCCCAATCCCGCCACCAACAGCCGCCTCTCACCACCACCTCCCTCATCCACATCAAACCCTCGCCCGCACCACCAGTGCCGCCGCGCCCTTCGCCCCTACACGCGAGCAGCGCCGCACCTCCGCCCTCGCCTCCGCAAGCGCCGCGCCTCCATTTCCAACCGCCACAATCTCCGACAGCCCTTAGAAGACGAAGCTTGAAGAGAAATTGGGAAAATGGAAAACAAAAAATTGAGAATGAACGGAAGAAGAAAAAATGGCGATGGAAGAAATTGGAAGAAGAGTGGAAAAAGAAACGAAGAAGAAGAAGATTTTGGAAAACTGGAAAGAGGAAATAATGAAGAAGAAGAGAATGGAGGAAAGAGGAGAGATGAAAGAAATCTGGGATCGAGACAGATGAGAGAGGATAGAGAATCAGAAAAGAATAAGAGAGAGAGGAAATTAAACAGTTGGTCGCGATAGACACTTTGTCGCGGTAGAGTGTTTCGCGCCCAAATGCTCCGCGCCCAAATATTGTTCCAAGACTGTGAGAGGAGAATCAAGGCACAAAATTTTGTCGCGGAACCATGTTCCGCGACAAAGTGGACCTCGACCGCGACAGCCTCTCCGCGACAGAGACAGCCCTCCGAGACAGCCCCTCACGTGACATCCCATGTGCACTCCATTTTGATTTTCCCACATGTCAAATGGATTGAGAGCTCCCTGGACCTGAAGTCCCACAAGCACAAGCCTTTTCGTCCTCTTCCTTCTGGACTTCAACTCCCGCCCCCTCCTGGGCGCCATAATGGAGCTAAAAAGTGTGTCTTGAAGCAGAATTTGTTCCGCGACAAAGCATAATTGTTTAGCGACACAATGGGCCTAATGGGCCTAGGGCTAATTCTCCACCTCTATAAATATAACCTCCCACCCCCTTGAACAGTAACCTAGCTACACTTTAGTTTAGTTTACTGTTTTGGAGGCACCACTGTGCTCTCCAAAATTAGTGTAGGTAGATGTAGTTTAATTTATTTTCATGCCATGTAGTAGATCTTAGCTTAGTTTAATTTATGCTTTGTAATAAATAAGTGTAGCTAGTGTTCACTTTTATTTTTCCAGTTTTATATTTTGTAGTTTGTGGGTTTCAAGCACTTAAATCAATGGGTGTATTTTGAACCATGTTTTGGTATTGTAGTTAGGTTTTATTGCTTTCCTTACTTTAATAAAATGCATAAACACTTGATATTTATCCTTGATAGATTTAATGTAGGTTTTATTTTATTTTATTTTTATCTTTATTTTTAATGTTAGCCTAGCCAGTTTGTGTTCTGCTCCTGTTTTCTTTTCTTTTTAGGGAGTATCTTTATTTTTGCTTTTGTTTTATTTTATTCCTAGTGCTAGCTTTGTTCCTGTTGCCTCTTGGTATCTAGATAGTCTATTATTTTCAATTTTATTTTCTTATTTTTAGTATACTAGATCTTAAAGGGGATAGTGTTAAAGTGTTTGTGCATTTTTATTTAAAATTGCATATTCCTATATTGTATTGCATCACATTGTAACCCCACGGGTTGCAATGTAATTTTCCCGTTGTGATCCCACGGATCACAACGCACACCCCTGTAATGCAATATTAGGCGTTATGCTGCCAAAATTTTTATAAAATATTTTAAAACCCTTTGTCGCCATACACTCTTGTCGCGGAACCACGTTCCGCGACAAAGCCCCTGTTTAGCGACAGAGGACCAAATTCTTGCATTTTGTCTGCATGGCTTTTGTCGCGGAGCACCCTTGTCGCGGAACCACGTTCCGCGACAAAATCTTATTCCGAGACAGAAAATTATGCCTTGCCATTAATTTTGAAACCCCTTGGTCGCGATGCAACTCTTGTCGCGGAACCACGTTCCGCGACAAAATCCTTGATTAGCGACCAAGGACCCAAATACTTGTAATTTTATTCTGGGAGGACTCTGGCGCGGAACCTTTGTCGCGGAACCACGTACCGCGACAAAATCCTTGTTCCGCGACCAGGAATTATGTCCTTACCAATTTTCAACCCTCTTTGTCGCTATGCCTCTTTGTCGCGGAACCATGTTCCGCGACAAAATTTTTGCTTAAGCGACAAAGCAAACCCTAATTTTCAAAATCCCATTTCTCTTATTTCCCACCCCTTTGTCGCGAAACCTTTGTCGCGGAGCCACGCTCCGCGACACGAACTCTGCATCGCGACAAAGTGGCACTTTTGCCAAATTTTTATTCATCATCTCACTCCATTAATTAATTGGACCTTTATATTAATATTTTGAGGTTGAAATCCAATGATCTCAACCCATGATTAATTTGATATAAAGAACTTTGTTCAATTTCCCATTAAAAGATTCTTCTACAAAAAATTAAACTCTAATGATCTAAGTATATAATCCGGACTGTAATTAATTAATTAATTATGGAATGAGTGATTATTTAGACACAAAGAGTAATTATGGATTCATTTCCATACCTTGCATGAGAAACCAATGTCTCTCATGCAAGATGAACCAAAAATATTTTTCTTTTATTTATTTTGTCTTTTCCCGTAATGTGTGAAACAGCTGATAAGGAATATATCAGATAAATGTTGGCGGGTATTCCCACACGGATAACTAGCTCGTGGTCTGTATATTAATTATTAGATGTTATTTTGCATGGTCTGGATAGTGGCCGGTGGAAGCCTTGGCGGTTCGTCCATCCGGGATTATAATAGCTGCTCAGCTGACTCCTATCCGGATACAGTTTTATTTTCTTTATCTTAATTTCAAAACCTGAATTCAAGTTGTAGTATTATTAAATGATGTCGACCAACATTATTTGAGAATTATTACAACAAGAAAATATGTGGGTTTTTCTTCCATTCACAGACAAAAGGGAGCTGAATGACGGCGGTCACCGTCACTTGGAATTCCTTTTTGTCTAAAAATCTTTCCATCTGGAATAATTGGGAACTGGATAGCAGATGTTTGCAGTCCAGATCACCCCAGTTATTTCTGGCACTCTCTTTAGCCAAAATTCTTCTCATCTCCGGCTATTTCATCTTTGTGTTCCAACTTCTGTCTAAACCCGCCTTATATTTTGGGTTATTTGATTTTACACTTCTCTATAAATTTATGCATGATATTATTATGTAGATATTGTGGTCAATATTATTTTGGGATCCTTCCCTTGGACACAGGAGTCTTGATTTTAATCAGATGTCTCATAATAAATTTCCAACAAAAATTCCTTTATAAAATCCGGATCTGAGTAAGGGATAAATTCGACAGTTATGACTAATTCACATCCGACTGGGGGTTGATTTTGGGAAATTAGAAGCAGAGTCAGCGATTAGGTCTCACCTAGACTGAAAGGATCTGTGTTTTAATTGAGAGTCTAGTACCTGATAGGGAATGATTTTCAGATTTATTATTTTTCCAAAATTGCTGTTTGTTGGAAATCTTGTATTAAATATTGCACTGGGTCAGATTCCACTTGGATTCCGATAAGGTGTGACAGATAATACTAGAGGAACAACATTCGGGCCTTGGTTATTTTCTAAGGTAGGGTTGAGTATTCTTTCAACTGCTATCTTCTTCTGCCAAAGCCTACTTTTGAGTCCTGAGTGAGTGCATCCGGAACGAACTAATTTTATTAGTTCGTTTCATTAGTTTGTATCTCATAACCACCCGACGAGAAGTGAACACTGCGAGCGGTTCACCGAGAATAGGGAATTCTTGATCCACATCCGGTCATTCTGACTGGGGGCTTTCTTTTACTACCAGGGTCAAACTTTCAGAAACCTCCGAGTGATAGGATTTTAAATGCTTTCTTTACTGCTTTCTTTTAACTGCTTTCTTTAGAGGTCACTCGGTTGTATTGAGAGTTGTGTAACTGCTACTAGGACTGAGAGTTAAGGGATAGTTCAGGGCTTGATTAGAATCTTTGGGTGTGACATGGGGGAATGATAACAGTACTTGGCACCTCAATAAATGATTTGTCAGGTGTTGCTTGTCCACCACAGATAAATGACATACCTCTGCGCAGGGGCAGTTATATATCTGTGGTATATTAGATTTTGCTGTCTTAAGGCATGTAAATCCTTACTACAAGTACCTGTCTGTTAAAGGGAACATGGTAAAGGAAGCATGAGAATTAGCTAACTGATGAATTATCCCAAGCAAAGATCTGTGTATTAAAATGGGAGTTTGATTGTGTTTCATCTGAATTTTGTCCAATCTTTATTCTTTTCTCCCTGTCCCTTCTGTCTCATTTTAAACCTGCTTTCTTAGACAATTTTAACCGCTTTCTTAGAATAATTCTATTGCCTTCTTAGATTAAATTTAATTCGCTTTGTAGAATAATTTTATCTGCTTTATTTTGATTGCTTTCATAGCTTAGTTTAAATTATGTCAAGTAGTTGTTAGTCATTTCTCAAACTTGAATCGAGTAACCGAGTGGAAAATCTTAGTAAATGGCGTGGGCCCTGCTTCTATCGCACATCCTCCAGTGAACGATCCGGTACTTACTATAAATTACTGCAATTTTTGACTCCGTGCGCTTTCGGGGGCACAGTTTCTTAACACGAGTAAATAAAAATGTGATTTTTCAGAAAATACTCATGTAGTGGGAATCTGCCGAAAGTTTCATGGCAGGGAATCTCATGACATGAAATCATGAGAAGTATCATGGCACATATGCCGGGGACCCTCAGTGTGACAGGCTGAAGGTCAATTTATCCCGGTTGTATCATGAGATTTGTCAGAAGTTTCATGGCAGAGAGGACCACATTGCCATTTGAAATTAAAGCCCCTCACATGAGTAATAAAGAGTAACAACCTTAATATATCCCTAAACCCCTCCCGCGAATCATAACTCTTTTCATTTTAATTAATTCAAACCTGATATATTTTATTGAAAAACACTCGTGTTAATGAAATTTGTCAAAAGTTTCAGAGTTGCACCAAGAGGGCCATCAGAAGACAGAATGAGCTTAATAGCTTCTTGGCTATCCGACTCCACTTCGAGTTTTCGAATCCCCAAAGACCAAGCGAGCTGAAGAGTGATAAGAATTGCCCAAATCTCAGCATGCAAAGCGTCAGGGAAGGTGTTCTTGGTTCTAACACCTCCCAGCCAGTGACCATGTACATCCCGAAGTAATCCACCAGAAAAGCTGTTGTTTCTCTTGAAGCTCCCATCACAATTGGCTTTCGTCCAGTTCTCCGAGGGTTTCTCCCATCGAGCTATGCTACAACTCCAAGCCTTAACACCAAAGAATTGAAGCTCTTTTCTAGCAGCCAAGTATTCATCTGTGCGTCCTCGAACAGTGGTATGAACATTGGACCAATGAACGTGATCATTCCCATAGAACTCCGAGCAACGGTATTTCCAAACGAGCCATGTGCCGAACGCAAAAGAGGCAGCAGCCTTGTCCCCAATCTTTGTGCACTGCATGGAAATAATCCAATCAGTAATATCATTAGACCAAAAGTTGTCGAGGGAGGAGAAACCTAACCGACACCAAATGTTCATTGAATGAGGGCAATCTCTAAGTGCATGAAGATTGCTCTCGGTAGCTCCGCGCTTCCAACAAGTATTATCGACGGAGAGGTGCCGCTTTTGTCTTTCAAGACCTGTGAGCAATGTATTATGAACAACAAGCCAAATGAACACACGAACTCTAAAAGGAACCGGCCATCTCCAGACTATTTTCCATAGGTTAGAATCATTGATGGAGAGAGTAGAATTCCATATTTTCAAAGTGCTATTAACCGAGTAAACACCATTAGATGCAGGCTTCCAAAAAGGGCGATCATCAATATCTTGGATACGAGGGACGGGTTCCATGAGGAGTGCCCGGATGCCATCACTGGAAAGGGATGGAGTGAGGGTCTGCATATCCCAAGAATTCCCCATACAATAAGAAGCCAATGTTCTGTTAAGATCATCCTGAGAAAGAGGATGTGCCGCCAAGTCCTGCAAGGAGTGACCCAACTTAGTCCAATTATCAAGCCAAAACAAAAAAGACTTACCATTCCCAATCTTCATTCCAAGCATGGAGTGAAAGATATTGCAAAGAGAATGAAGATCTTTAGCAAAACGAGATAGGGATTGGGGGGTGATGAGTAAATCTGTTGGCACGCCAACCATAACGAGATTTTAGCAATTTAGTCCATAAAGTATCTCTTGTAATAAGGTTCCACCAATTCTTTAAAAGAAGTGCATCATTAAATTTATTAAGATTGCAGATCCCCAGTCCTCCTTGATCAGTGGGAGTCGTGACCTTCTCCCATGCAATTAAGTGAATTTTGCGGTGGTTGTTATGAGAACCCCAAAGGAAATCACGACAAAGCTTCTCAATGGTCTTGATAGTCTTCTTAAGGAGACGGACAACCTGCATAACATAAGTGCTAACAGGAACAAGAACAGATTTTATGAGAGTTAATCTACCAGCCAAACTAAGATGATGTTGAGACCAATTGCTAAGTTTACCCCTAACTTTATCAATGAGATAGCTAAATTCAAGATGAGAAAGTCTACCAACTTTCATAGGAATACCAAGGTAATGCCCAAGGCTATGAACACATTGAAAGCTCAACACATTGAGGATATCTCTCTTAACATCTCTATGAACAGTCTTACCAAAGAGAATGCGAGATTTGGAAATACTAACAACCAAACCTGACTGGTGGCTGAAAAAGTGTAGGATATCTCTAATATTTTGAGCTTGGCCAACTGAGGCTTTAGAAACAAGCAATATGTCATCTGCAAAAAAGAGGTAAGGAATTTTAAGACGATTCTTATCCCAACATGGAGGAATCCAGCGGCCATCCTCCACAGCTTGATTGATCATGGCCCCCAATCTTTCCATACAAAGGATGAAAAGGTAGGGTGAATAGGGTCGCCTTGACGAATGCCATGGGAATGATTGAAAGGGCTTGTGGCTTTATCATTCCAGTAAACCTGCATAGAAGAGGTACTAATACAACTCATTATGAGATTGATACATGAAACAGGAAAACCATATAAGATAAGGGTATCATGAATGAAATCCCAATTGAGCTTGTCATAGGCTTTTTCAAGGTCGAGTTTGAGCATCATGTATCCTGGCTTTGCTGAAGACTTCTCAAGGTAGTGAGTAAGCTCATGACAAAGGATGATGTTGTCTTGAATTGCACGGCCCTTAACAAAACTCGATTGACCATGGTTAACCAAACGGGGGAGAGCCTGAGACATGCGGTTAACTAACATCTTGGTGATGACTTTGTAGATGATATTGCATAAACTGATGGGACGAAGCTGGGTGACCGATATTGGATTGGCTACTTTAGGAATAACTACTAAAGCTGTTTGATTAATGGCAGTCACAGTGTTAGGATTACTAAAGCAACTCACGATGAAATTGTAGACATGATCACCAACCGCATGCCAATTTTTCTGATAAAACATAGCATGGAGGCCATCTAATCCTGGAGACTTAAGAGGAGCCATGCTCTTAAGAGCAAGCCAAACTTCACTTTTGGTAGGAAGGGATTCCATAATGTCCGCTTCAGTAGAGGTGAGAAAGGGCAATGGCTTAGAGGGAACAGGGTTAGTGGGGAAAGAAGGGAGAACATCTTGGTAAAGATGTGAGAAATAATTAACCACCATACCCTGGACAACCTCTTCACCAATAAAAGTATTCCCCTGAGCATCATTAAGAATGGATATATGCTTCTTCCTCTTCCTCATGTTAACAAAGTTATGAAAGTAACTAGTATTCTGATCCCCGGCTAAAGACCAATTCCTAGTACTACGCTGAATCCAGTTGAGCTCTTCCTTCTCCAGAATCTGTCCAAGTTCAGTGCTAAGTTGATTATGAAGCCTTCTTGAAAAAGCATTCTCCGACCAGTCGAGATCACGTTCGATGCCTTTCAATCGAGCTCGGATTCTGGATTTCCTCTTAGCAGCTTCCTGTTGAAAATTCTGAATAATCTCAGAAAGAGGTGCCTGGGCAGACCAAGTAGAAGCCACCAACTTTCTAAAGCTTGGATAGCTTTGCCAGGATGCTTTATATCGAAATGTTCTAGGAAAGGGTTGATGAGCAGAAGAACCATGGGGTATAATATGCAAGAAGAGGGGAGAATGATCAGATTGAATTCGGGGGAGAACTTCAGAAGTACACCGATCATAGGTCTCATGCCAAGCCTCATTACCCAAAAACCTATCCAAACGTCATCTGAGAGTGCCTCTAGCCCACGTGAACCGATTTCCAAAAAAACCTAAGATCAATCAACATAGCAGAATGCATCCAATTCCTCAATTCAGAATAGGAGCTATTGGACAAGGAACCACCTCTAGCCTCCCCATACATAGCAATACAATTAAGATCACCACCGACTAGCCAAGGAGAGGAACGGTTGCTGCCAATCCTTAATAATTCAGGCCAAAGCCATGAACGCCGGTATCGATTAGGAGCTGCATAAACGACTGTAATGAAAAAATCACCATTAGGATCTTTAATGCCAATATCAACAAACTGAGAATGATATTCCGGAATATCAACAGAAACATGAGCTTTCCATAAAAGCCAAATGCCTCCAGAAAAGCCTGAAGCTTCAACACGAAAAGAGGAAGTAAAACCACTCCTACAGATAAAATTATCAGCACGATCACCACTAATTCGTGGTTCAAGAATAACAAAAATATCAACACCTTTATTAGATACTAAATCTTTAAATTCCCTTCTAAATGAAGAAGACCCTGCACCTTGAACGTTCCAACACATGAATTATAAAGACATAAAAACAGAAATAAAAGAAAAGGGATAGAAACACTTAGGAAGAATTAGGAATCCATAGGATCCTCTATATCAGTCTCCAGGATGGGCAGAGAAGCTGCTCTTCCATGAGGGTGTGGAAAGCGGCTAGTAGAAGTGTCCGGGGGACGACCGCCCATAGAACCCTCCAGATTTCTGGCCCGATTACTAACATGGGATGAAGGATCACAAACCACAACAGCCGAGTGTCGATCTGGTGGAAGAGAGGAAGTAATCAATTTAGACCAAGCGCCTGATGCTTGCTATTTCCAAGATGGTGAGAGGTTTGGTGCACTGGAAGCAGGAGGTAAGCACGATCTGGGATTAGGACTGCATCGGGGGGAAGCAGAATGGGAAGAAACAGGATGGTTGATGGGTTTAGGGTCAATGGAATAGTGATTAGGGTTTCGAGGAGGGGATTTAGGTTTCTCCTGAGAGAATTGGGGGCGAGGTGTCTGAGGTTTAGGCTTAGCCAGAACAGCAGGAATGGAAGGGGGAAACTCATGCACTTCTTGGTCTTCCATCAACACATCAAAACGGTTAGAGCTAGGATCGTTAATAGCAGGGTTTGATGCACCCAACGGACGAGGTCGCCTCCTGGACTGTACCATCATCCAAGGGCCAAACCCATTTCTATCCTCTGTGTTGTGATCCGCGCCAACCGCTTGTTCATTGGGAACTTCAGTAGGAGGATCAGGTTTTGGTGTAGGGCAGGAAGTAGAACCATGGCCATACTTGCCACAGGTGAAGCAAATGATCTTAACATTTTCGTATTCAACATTGAAGACATCATCCTCCAACATGACTTGAGGAGTGAGTGGCTTATCAAGATCAATCTTGACAGCAATGCGAGCGAATCGACCCCTAGCCGTTTTATCTGTATTGAAGTCAATGCTGAGAACTTTTCCCACCGCTGTAGCAGCCCGAAGAATGTACTGTCTGTTATAGAGATGCATGGGAATCTTCGGGATTCGAATCCAAACAACTATGGTCTTGATCTCATTATTAGTCGGATCGAATTTCTCGTGCCATGGTTGTACATGCAAATAGTGGGCGGAGACCATCCAAGGCCCGCCGGTCAAGGCATGGAGTGCATCTTCCTCATTAAGAAACCGGACAATAAAGTAGCCATTATCCACGTCGATGAGAGAAAGAGATGCCGAGGCTGGCCATATCCTATCCAGTCGAGCCTTCAAGATACGGTAAGAAACGTTGCGCCCTACGACCTTGAGGACCACAGCGTGCTGCCATGGACGGAGAAGAGCCCTTTTGAAAGATTCAGAGGCTTGAAATCTGGGTATGCCATTGACGGTAGACTCAATAATATCTTCATCATCGGCGGGGGTATCTTGGAGGAGATCTTCGGTAGGAACGTGTATGAAACCCATCCCACATCGTGTAACCTCGCTATAGAGGGACCGAGGCCTCTTGCTTGCCCGTTCTTCGCCTTGATCCGGTGGAATACCACCGTGATCAGCCAATTCAGCATCACCCATTAGAGTAGAACCACGGTTGCTTTCTTGAAAAAGAGAGTGTTTCTTGGAGCAAATTTCTAGCACGTTTTAATTTTTCTTTATCTGTATTACTCCTATTTTTAAGTATCATTTGACTATATTTTAACTTATATAACTATAATAAAACTTTAAGCGAAAGTTTACGAGTGAATAGTTCACCCCCAATGGCAATCTATCAAAGACGGAGTAAATATATTCTGAATTGGTACTATTACTACTCCCTCCGTTTTTTTTAACTTCACCCATCCTGCACTGCACGCAATCCAATACACATTTTCAATCATCAATATCTCATATTACATATAAGTAAAATTTATAAAAGTTTGATATTATAAAACTACATGATTAGACGAATCCAACAAGATCTTACTTGACTATGTTTTATCTTATATAACTATATGAAAAAGTTGAATGAAAGTTACTCAATAAATAGTATCTACTATGCTAATGGTGAACTTAAAAAAAAACGGAGGGAGTAATACTTTTATTTAAAAATTTTTTTATCCAGTTTTGCTATTTGTTTATAAATGTGCACAGTAGTGTAATGAAATACAGCAGTGTAATGACAAACAGATGAAGTTTGAAAACTCCGATGACAACTGGGCAAGTGTTTTTGCGGGGACAATGTGATGACTGATGATGGTTTCATTATGGTAACTGTGGGCACCTCACGTGAGCCACTGACCTATTAAAACAAAACTACAAATTTACCCCTACCATTTTAAAAAAGAATTAAATATATATGTTTCACAAATCGCAATCTTATACTACTACTACTTGGTGTTTTCATTATACCAACTTTATCCATGATACTCCACCCTTGGTCCAAACCGCCATGTCATTATGTGAATTAAAAAAAAAAAGTAAAATTGTGTCTTGGTCTCCAACCAAGGGTCGACCAAAATGAAAATGAGATCTTGGCCAATGAGAATGTGACATTTGTCTCATTCCCATTGGTCAATAAAAATTTTAAATAAATTCTATTAAAAATCACTATATTTTTTATATTTTAGAATAAAAATAAATAAATATATAAATATATCATATTTTATAATTTTTTATTTTCTACAGATAGAGACCACTCTAGCTATATTTTTGTTAAATACATAATATTGATAGAGTATGTTAAATTCAATTAAAATAATTATATATAATATTATGGTTGGATGGTTGGGTGATTATTGATAAAGTATGTAAAATTGGGGTGGTTGGGTTGGGATGGATATTGATGAGTTGGAGGAGAGAGAAATTAATTAAATAATACTAAGATGGTTGGATGGTTGGAGTGATCATGATTAAAGATAGTCTTATGGATAGTTTTTTGTATTAAATTTTTATCATAGCTATGTAAGAAAAAATATAGTTAAGTGAAATCTTGTTAGATTCGTCTAATTTTATAGTTTTAAATAATTAAATTTTTAACTTTTCGTTGTATACAATTTAAATTATTAATCATTAATATATATATATATATATATCGATATACGTGTTGGATGAGTCCGTAACCAAAATAATGAGACGGGTGAAGTATCGAGTAGTAGTTTACTTTATACATAATACACTATACAATATTTCACGCCTTTCCCAAATCCCAATTAAAGTTTTCTGTAACATTATTTCCTTAAAAAATGAGGGAAAACAATTAACTATGGAGTATCAGCTTTAATTTTGTCTTTGTTTTCAGTTTAGATATGTCCTTTTAAATTTATTTTTCGTTATATTACATAAATAAAATTTTAATTAATTCAATTTTTTTTGAAAATTCATTAAAAATTTACTTCCACACAGCTAACTTTTTTAAAAAAAAAGTAAAAAAGAAATACTAATGCTTATAAATTAACCACCAATGCTAAAACATAAGATTATACTAGTGTATACTGTATTAAATTATGATAGTATGTACAATACTATATAATTAGTATATTAAATAGAGGATAATTTATGAGCTGATATAAGTAATTAAATGCCCTTGTATATGGAATGAAAATTTGTTGAAACAAAATGCCACAATTAGGGGTGTAAATGAGACTGATAGACTCGTAAAATATTCGGGCTCGACTCGATCAAAGCTCGACCAAAACTCGACTCGAAAAGGCTCGGCTCGAATATTAATGAGCTTAAGCCGAGCTAACTAATACTCGGCTCGAAATCTCGATAATAGGCTCGAAAACTAAATCCCAATCTCCTTCCAAATTGGTACTATTATAAGGAATTATGAATAGTTTAATATATTTCTACAGAACTCCGTCTTTCAAGTTTTTAAGCTCATTATTGAATAATTTAAAATTTTTTTAGTCTTGAGTCCAATGTGGTCTAGGGATATCGGGTTTAAAAAAAAAGAAACTAAAATTTATGTCGAGCTTTTTTAGCCCTTCGAGCCAAGCTCGAGCTTCAATATATTGTGTCGAGCTCGAGCCGAGCTCAATTTTTAAAGCTCGTCGAGCTTCGAGCTCGAGCCGAGCCGAACTTCTATATAACCGAGCCGAGCTTGTTTACACCCCTAGCCACAATATACAGAAACATGCTAGAAAATTATAAAATTTCAATGAAAAAAACAAACTTAGTAATGGATATATTAGTACGATGGGAATGAGACTTGACCCAAGTGGTCATGTTCCATGCATCCAACTGTAGGTCGGGGGTTACATTACCAAAAAAAGATACTTCCTCCGTCTCACTCTTTTGTTGCGGACTCACCCAGCGCGTATGCCTATACATATTTTTAACAGTTAATAACTTAAATTGTGTACAACGAAAATTTATAAAAAGTTAATTGTTCAAAACTACAAGATTAGACGAATCTAACAAGATCTCTTGACCATATTTTTTCTTACATAGCTATGATAAAAATTCGAATCAAAATTAAATAGTGAGTAATGCCAAAAAACCATCCGTAACAAAAACACCAAGATGGAGGTAGTATTTTAGTGCACGGTGAAATAGTGGTAGTAAGAAATTTAGTGCACGGTGAAAATATCGGGCTATAAGCTTTATAAATAACGGCCCCGTAAAATCCCTATTAAGCAGAGCGTACCGCAGTGGAACACTCGTTTGGAGATATTCTTCGTCGATCTGTCCTCCACCACATTCTTCGACCGGAAAATCTTTGTCTCGCCGCGGCCACTCACTCCGGGACCGATACATCGGATTCGCCTCGATGGCGGATTACGCGAAGCTGTTCTTTGAAGAATCCTCGTGGTACAACGACATTGTTCTGGGTTCGACGTTGCCAGAGAAGTGGTGGGCCTCACTCCCGCACTTCTTCCAAGGCTGGCTCCGGAACTACATCGGTGGCACCTTGCTCTACCTCGTATCTGGTGTCTTGTGGTGCCTTTATGTTTACCACCTGAAGCGCAATGTTTATATTCCCAAAGGCATGTTTTCCGATTGCATTTCATATTTACCTTATGTCTGCGCCAAGATCAATTTCATAGTAATGTATGTGATCCGAATGTTTCGGCTATGGTTCTTTTTTTCCCTCCTGTTGGGGGTGCTTTGTTTTTATTATATACAACTTGGAGTGGATTTGCAATTCGCTTCTCTAGGTGATGTTTGATCTATTTTTTAACCTGATTGACATAGATAGTCGTTCATTTTAGAATTTCTACTTGTTATCTGTGCTTATTGTTTCCATGAAGATGTGCGACAATCTTTCATTAAGTGGTGGTGGTCTTGAAATATTTAACGTAGATTTGGTGTGTTTGAAAGTAGTCTATATACAAGATTGGTGCTTAATCATTTAATTAGATTTACTGTTTCTTGTTGTGTAGCGTCGTTTCTACTATGGCCATAGTGCAATTTATATCCTTTGTCATTTGGGTTTTTGGGTGTGCTCTGCTGGGCATTTTAATTTGAAATCTTTCTTTTATTGCAGATGCGATTCCTTCAAACAAAGCCATGCTTTTGCAGATTGGAGTTGCAATGAAAGCTATGCCATGGTATACTGCTCTTCCAACGATCTCAGAATACATGGTTGAACATGGATGGACTAAATGCTTTCCAAGGATAAGTGATGCCGGTTGGACAAACTACTTTATCTATCTGTCTATCTATCTTGTAATTGTGGAGTTTGGAATCTACTGGATGCATAGGGAGTTACATGATATAAAGCCTCTTTATAAGTATCTCCATGCCACACACCACATATATAACAAGCAGAACACACTTTCCCCATTTGCTGGTAATTTCTTCTGTTTTCCCATCTCTTCCATTTACTATAGAAGTAATAATAATTCCCTTATGTTTCAAATATTGTGTAATGGTAAATATTGGGTAGTTCCAATGAAGATAGCTACAAATATGATTGCTTTTAAGGAGAAAATGCTTATTTTTGTTATCTTGTTTGTTTTGTGCTGTTGTGTAATCATCACACGCGGGATTTTATGTTGAAACGTGCATTTAAAGCGAATTGTTTTTATCTTCCAACGGTTTCAAATCAGCTCCATTTTCCAACCAAATGCTTTGTCACCTTTCACTTTTCTAATATTGTGTTGGCATTAGAAGAAATTTATCTTTGTTGGAATCATTTCATGATAAGTTACAGATTTCGGGTTTGTTTCAAGTTTCTTGACAACTGCATATACTTCATCACCATCGTCTAAGTGTTGGAATCTTTATACTTTTAACTAGTTTAGCATTGACAACTGCATATACTTCATCACCATCGTCTAAGTGATTAATCCACTTTGTGGGATTGAGTTTCGTTATATGAATCACCTTTCAATAACGTTTGAATGATGCGATAGTTTTAAATACTGTCATATGCTCATACGAGGTTTATGAGCTAGTTTGATTTTGAATTTAAACAACAAATGAGTTTTACATATTTTGTGTGAGACTTATATTTATTTTTATGTTTTTTCAATGTGTGCTCCTTTTTTCTCTCCTGTTGGACCAAAACTGGTTCGAAGTGGGCTGTATAGTGTATGTCTGTGAATCGAATTTGCATTTTTAGTCCATATAATATTCACATGTCTCTCGACATAACTGAATGGTCTTTTCTCTGAACTCAGGATTCTGATATTATATTTCCATGTGATAATGGCCAATGTTACACTTACAATGATAATATCTAATTAGATGTTCTACTTCTCAATTAGGTCTGGCATTCCACCCTCTGGATGGCATACTACAAGCAGTGCCCCATGTCATTGCCCTTTTCCTTGTGCCAATGCATTATACATCACATGTAGCCCTGTTGTTCATAGAGGCTATATGGACTGCAAACATTCATGACTGCATACATGCCAAGATATGGCCTGTTATGGGTGCAGGTTACCATACCATTCACCACACTACATACCGTCATAATTATGGCCACTACACAATTTGGATGGACTGGATGTTCGGAACTCTTCGTGATCCAGCTGAAGAGGATGATGCCAAGAAGATGTAATGCATGCAACCCGGGTACTCAAGTTTTTTTTTTTTCTTAGTTTATTGTTGGGTAGTTCTCTAAGTTCCCCCTTAATATGTGCTTACATTGTACATTTTATGTCATGCGCTGTCATGTTTCCAGTTTATAAAAGATGGGGCGACATCTTTGCTCCCATGTACTTTTACCATCTCTTTGGAATGGAACTCTTGCCTTTGGAATTTGAACACCATCTTAGCTTATAAACATTGGCAAGGGCTCAACTTTATAAAGTGTTTTCTATAGGTACCTTACTTTTACATAGTATTATTAAGATAAGATTACATCGAGGTTGTTGGCAACAGGGTTATTGCATTGCTGGAATCCATCCAGGCTGTTATACAAGTTGGTATTTGATATTCTACCCATTTTGGAAAACATTTCAGGTTGTTTAGAATGATTCAATTCGGAGTACCAATTGTTTTTTAAAAGTTGTGATGTGATTTACTGATTTATTCCCATTCTCATCAATGAAATGCATAACATGTATTCGGAGGAAAGCATTAGTGGCAGGTTAATAGTGTGTTGGTGTAATTAAATTTGAAATTTATAAATGGTAAATTTTAATGATATTTATAAAATTTTGATAGTTGGATAATTTCTTTTTATTATTGTTGAAAATTTGTTTTTAAAGTATACTACTACTATTTAGGATGTTTGGTGTTCTTTCTGATCTCTAAGCATTTTACCGCTCCACCGGACTCCAGCTTGGTAGTTTCCACCGCCTGTCCAGGGTTAGCCCTGGGATTTGACGGCGGACTTAAAAAGCCACCTACAGATGCTTTACGCCCAATCATTCTGGATAACGTTTGCATCCTCTGTCTTACTGCTTTTGAATGATATCATTTCTTTTTATCCTAACATTATACAATTTGAATGATATCATTTCTTTTTATCCTAACATTATATACAATGGAATGGTGATGCCCATTATAATTATAATTTTTGTGATGTATATAAAATCACAAACCACAAAAAAATATTTCAAACCATTAACCATTAAAAAAATTTGTTTTGAGAGATAACTCTTAAATGCCCACCAGATCCTTTAGAAATTAGTGTTTGGCCCAACGTGGCTCAAGAATACCCATTACACGCAAAAAAAAAAAAAAAAAAAAAAAAAAAACTTCACAGATATCATTCTCCTCCCACAACTGCATTGGCTGCATATTACCTTCATCCATCATTTGGTGCTAAACAGTTTTGATTTTTGAACAATAAATGAGTAGTGACATTCAGATATCGTCCATGATCGTGCCACGTATGTCCCCTCTTTGTCGTGAAATGCGATTTAATATGAATCGGCGGAGCAATGCCGTTAAAATATCTAATAGCGCTTTTTTGCGGAAAATACAGTACTATCTTCTATGTCGGATAAATAAAACTCTCTCTAGTGGAATATCACACGCTCCGCCGCCTCATAACTCACCAATTCCGCCGCGTCGTGCCGGAAGCCACGGAAATTATCCCGCGATATCGTTTCACGTCTTCAGAGGTTTTGATTTCGGCAATATTACATATATTTGTACATACCTTCAATGTCTGCTTCTCCTCTTTTCTCCTATCTGCCTTACGCCATTCCACCTTTTCCTTATAATCCTACAAAGTTTCCATCCTACTTTATCCCGTTAAGCCCTTCTAAGTGTCGTTTGATCGCCTGTTCTAGCCTTTCTACCAATGGCGGTAATTGCGGTGATGGTGGAGTCGTTGAACATATTGGCCGAGATGGTGATACAAACCCTTCGGAGCCGATTCCGCATTCTGCAATTAAAGGTCCGACTGCTCCATGGATGAATAAACCGCTCCTTGTTAAGCGGAATGAAGTTTTGGATTTTAAGAATTCGAGAATTAAAAATGGTTCGACCTTTGGCAGAAGACAGGAACATTCTGACGTGGCTTTGACTGGAAAAGTGGGAGGCGGCAGGGGAAAGGCTGCAATGAAGCAAATCTTTAAAGGGATCGAGAAGCTTCAAGGGGCCCGTCAGTTAGAAGAAGTTCAAGGAACGCCAGAGAGTGCTAAGTTCAAATTTGCTCCTGGGGAACTCTGGGGAAGCAGGGATTGTGAACATAATACTGAATTTGAGGAAAATTTTGAAGAGACAGAGGATGCATTGGAAAGTAGTGAATTTGATATTCCTTTTGCACAGACTCAGAATGAAGGGAAAATTAAACTGTGGCCATGGGAAAGGGTTGACAAAGTAGTGATTCCAAGGGTAAGAACAGAGAAAGTAGTGACAACTGCTGAGTTGAGTCTTGATGGAATGTTGCTGGAAAGGTTGAGAGGTGAAGCTGCAATGATAAAGAGATGGGTGAAAGTTAAGAAAGCTGGGGTCAGTCAAGCTGTAATCGACCAAATTCATTTTATTTGGAGGAATAATGAGCTGGCCTTGATTAAATTTGATATTCCTTGGTGCCGAAATATGCATAGAGCGCATGAAATTATTGAGGTAAAGATAGACTCCACTTTTCTCGGAAAACTATTATCTCTAGATGAGCTTCTCTTTAACTCTGCAAACGGGCATTGTCTATGTGATGATTCAAGAAGTTGGTTTCAGGACTCATTTAAAGTTTAAAAATAGTGTAATTTAAAAAAAGATGTAAACTTTTAGGGAGATTTAGAATGATTACAAATTTGTTTTTTCATTCAAGTTCTTAATGTGTCATTTGCCAGAGTCTTACAAATTACAAGCACAAGGAATCTGACTGAGAGGCATTATGCCAAAGAAATTGTTTCACTCAGTTGGTAATTAGCTGCATTTTTCCAAGCTTGGTGAATGTGTGTGGAAAGCATTAAGCCTATGTATTTTCTCTCAGTGGCTATCACCTCTCACTGGTTCCTTTTAATGCTCTTTCTGTAAAATGTTTTGGTTGCACAGTTGTGCTCAATATATTCCTCTGTTGATGACCAGATGAAAACTGGAGGGGTCGTTGTGTGGAGAAGCAAGGATTTTCTTGCTGTCTTTAGAGGATGCAATTATCAGGCAGGTTCGAACTGGCAACATAAAAAGCATCTGTACTCTATTGGTGACAAAAGGAATGCTTCCTCAACTTTCTATTCCGGAGCAGCTACAAATGTTTTGAGAGTTAGTTCTGATGAAAGTAATCTAGATGAATTAATCAGCAGAAAAGATTGCCAGTGGGAGAATCTGCACACAGCATCACTATATGAACGAGAGGCTGATAGGTTAGTGGATGGGCTAGGGCCTCGTTTTGTTGATTGGTGGATGCAAAAACCTCTGCCAGTTGATGCAGATTTGCTTCCAGAAACTGTTCCAGGATTTAAGACACCTTTTAGGCTTTGCCCGCCTTTTATGAGGTCAAAGTTGACAGATGCAGAGCTGACATATTTGAGGAAGCTTGCACATCCCTTGCCAACTCATTTTGTTCTTGGTATGTCTTTCTTCTGCTGTGTATAGCATTTGATATTCACTGCAGCATACTCCAATCGCTAACTTTTGAATGTTGTGTTTTTAGTTCCGCTGAATTTTGTTTGAGTTTTCTTTAGGAAGAAACAGGAAATTGCAAGGGTTGGCTGCAGCAATTATTCAATTGTGGGGTAAATGTCATATAGCAAAGATTGCTTTGAAGTGGGGGATCCCGAACACAGACAATGAGCAAATGGCATATGAGCTTAAGGTATTTCGGATTTAAATATGATGTTTCATTAATCTTTATTATGATTTTATTTATAAATATAATATTCAACCGTTGCTTGTATTTGGTTATGATGTTGTCAAATTGGAGAGCTGCCTTCTACTATTTGAAAGTGCATCGCTATGTTTAGCTCATCAAAGCATACAACACTCCATCCTGCAAGAATTTCTTTTGATAATCTGTTAAATTTTTGGTGAAATTTTAACTTTGGGTCCTACCTTTTTCTTTGGAAGTTAATAGTTATTTTTTAGCTTGCTAATTTACTTTATGGAAGTGGCTTCATGCTTTGATGTCAACTGGAATTATGGTCATCTCATCAATGTGATTAGCTGATATATGAAACTTATAAGTGATAAGATGCTTCATACTTGCACATTGCTCAATGGAGAATCTAATGTTTGAATAGTTGAAGTGTTGGGGAAAACCTTATGTGTTTATGCCATCTTACAATGCAGGGATTTCAGAAGTACTTGAAATCTTTTGAAATTTGAGGATCAATTTTAACTAACATGAATTGAACAAGTTACCCTAACTTGCAAGTTGTAACATGACTAATACATGGTGACATCTTTCTTTGAAGTTTTCTCAGTGTGGTTATTCGCTGCAGTAGGTACTTTAAAGTAACTTCATGCAGAGCTAGACTGGTGGTTGTGGATCCCTGTCAGTGTATTTATTCAATAACTCTACTTGAAATAAGGAAATTTCGACATTGTCATAGACCTTCCCAGGTCTTCAGATTGTTCATGGAATTGTGTTGAAGTCAGCTTGCTCATCAGTTGGAATGGCCACATTGCATAGCCAATTTGGTTTTTCACAAGGAAAATGACAGATTTGTATGCCATTTTTTCTTTTTATGCAGAAACTCACTGGTGGAGTTCTTTTGCTGCGTAACAAGTTCTTGATAATTCTCTACCGAGGCAAGGACTTTCTTCCATCTGAAGTGGCAAAGGTAGTGGCTGAAAGAGAAATGGAACTGACAAAGTGCCAGCTTCAGGAAGAAGCAGCAAGATTAAAAGCAAGCGAAGCCATTCCGATAATTCATAAACTTGCACCAAACACTGACATCATGGGTAGTTTGTCAGAATTTCATTCTGTTCTCTCAGAAATCCAGAATCTGGAGGAAGGGAAGACCCAGGGTGAAGTTCAACTGATGGCGAAACAGGAGAGACTAGTAAAAGAGCTCAAAGTTCAACAGAAACAGTTATATATTGTAAGATTTTATTCATAATTTTAAATTACCTTTTGCTATACAAATTAGTTATCAACTAGCGGGTTTTACAGCTCAACAAGAAGATGGAGAGATCTTCCAAAGTTTTGGAGAAACTAAAGCACAAATCAAGGTTTTCTGAAAAAGATATGGATCTTGAAATTATCTCCAAAGAGGAGAGAGTATGCCTGAGAGAGATGGGATTGAAGATTGATAGCAGCTTAGTGCTTGGTAAGAAAATTTTAAGTATTTCCATTTCAACTAGACATATTTATTTTTGAATTGTTTTCATTTTGAACCACTCTTAATTGTTCATATTCTCTCTATATGCATCATTTATGGATGCTATTATCTGTTTTCTTTTTGAAAATTTCTTTTCATTCCAGGAAGGCGTGGGGTTTACGATGGTGTCATTGAAGGAATGCATCAACACTGGAAACACAGAGAAGTTGTTAAAGTGATTACAATGCAGGAAAGGTTTTCCCAGGTCATATACACGGCAAAATGTCTAGAGGCAGAAAGTGGTGGGATTCTGGTTTCTGTCGTTAAACTTAAAGAAGGGCATGCTATAATAGTTTATCGTGGGAAAAACTATAAGCGTCCAAAGATAGTAGGAAAAAATTTACTGAGTAAAAGAGAGGCATTATCTAAATCACTTGAGATCCAACGATTTGGAGTAAGTATCCATAGCTGCAAATTTTTTATTATGAGCTTTCCTTTTGCTTTAGTAATTTAAAATGTGTACTTTTTTTTCTCCTTTCTTGAAGTCATTGAAGTTCTTCGCTGGTCAAAGAGAGCAGACAATAAGTGATCTGAGAAGCAAGCTGGTATCTGTACTTATTATGGCATCTAAGTCTTTATACGACTGCAATCCTCAAGAAATTTAATGCCTTCATCTGCCCAAATTTTCAGGGTGAACTTTCGAAAATGAAGTATTGATTGCAGTAGCTGCTAAGCATTTGAGGCATTTATGTTTTCGTGCTGTATTCCAAAACTTCTCTTTCGTCTGAGATATTACATGGTACTGAGTCAGAAACTGTGCTACAATTGGGAAGGTCTGAAGGTATGCTTGTATTTGTATATGTTCTTTGGCAAGTTCATGTAATTATTTGAGCACTCAGTAACGGTATTATAAGTATTATAATTAGCCAATTTTGCGCAGGTTTGACCAGTGTGATGCAATCCTGCTAAAAGTTGATTTCCAAGTTCCAGCAATTATTTGCTGCCACTATGATGTCGCTAGTTTCCCATTGCCCCTAAAGTGTTAATTGGCTGCTTGGGTACCAAGATTCCCTTCTGCCTCTCTGGCTTGGAGGGGGATTTAGACTTTTGCAGCAAATTAGTTGGTAATTAACCAAAGCGGATGCAATTAGTTTAAGGTCACGTGAAACACAAGTGAGCCAAAAAAAAAAGGGAAAAACAACAACAATGGCACAGAGGACACAATTGCCTTAACTACCTCTGGCCAAAGTTCTGCCAACTAACTACTCTATGACTTCACCTTCCCTCGCAAACCTTACCATTCACTTCCTTAGTTTGCAAAGCTTGTTTCTGCCTCTTAAATTCAACACGAATCTTGAGATTTGAGAATCCAACTTCACGAACATTGTTCTTCTAGAATCCCTTTCATCAGCCTTTCCCACGAACCGACTTTGTGCCTATACATAACTTTCACTTGGGAATGAAACACCTGTTTGTTTGTCTGTGTATCTATATTTTCAACCCAGAGCCAACAATGACGTCCTAATACTATAGTACTTTTTTTTTGTGCATGTAGGTCCTTGTAATTTTATTATAATAAATTGTAAATTGCCTCTTCGCTCACCTATTTTAGTCTTGTCTACGATATGGGCTTCTAAATGTTGTAAGAACTCTCTGCTTTTAGAGATTTAGATGGATGAATGATAATTTTCAGCCTTTGAGAGTAATGTCTGTTTTCTTCAAGAGCGAGTGCTCTCTCTTGTTGATACCCCCCAAAACCAAGTCGTTGGAGTGCGGATTTTCAATGAGTTTGTAGCTTCTCTTCACTTAGGTAAGTGGTACTAGTTATACCTCATTCACATTCTTCATTTTTGTGTTTAAAAGTCTTAACTGACAGTTTTATAACATTGACTTAGGTCTTTATGTTCAGAGTCTGCATTAGAGAACCAGCTGAAACTCTCTGGTCTTTCAGGTTAAGATAATGAAAATTCTAGAAGCTCTTCAAGCCGTTTCTATGAGTCCAAGGTAGGGAGAGTTGCATGGCTGCATCTGGTAACAATTGTATCTGAAATTCTTTTATAGATTGGAGAAATATACAAATATCTTGCATGTTGAGCATTCTAAATAAATTGATTTTGCAATGAAAGATATGTATAGTACATGGATACCGGAATGATTAAGTTATTCCCCAAGTTGAATTTATTATATTTTTAAATATTATTATTTATGACTTTACATTTCTTTTTTGGGCTTAGTATGTGAACATATATTGCTGATCTTTTCAGTGACAAGAAAATGCCTGAATTGGTGCTCAAAGTTTCATTTGTCGACTGGATATTTAGCTAGGAAAAGATGCGAGAGTTTTGTTTCTCCGGTGCTATATGCTTTTTGTGTAGAATCATTAAATATAGCCATGTTAGCTAGAGCTTTACCAGATCTTGTTTGCAGTACATTGTTTAAAAATCGAAATAGAGTGTGTGAAATTCCAGAAAGTTTGCTAATCTGAATTTTGACAGACATAAAGTGCTACTTACGTTAGAAAATTTTGATTATCCAAAATAGCTTGATTTGTGAAACGCCACATTCCATAGTCTGGGTACATACATCAGTGGTCTAGAAAAATAAAAAACTTGAATTTTTTTTTTGCTAGCTCTCAACATGGAAGCAAGATATAAACCTCACGCATAGGGCAGTGAACATAATGTGGTACCGTAGCATATGTTCATTTTTCTATCTCTGCATCTGTAGAACATGTTGAGGAAAATGGTTGCACTGGCAATCTTGGAACAGAAAGGGTTGGCTTTGGGGGAATTTGTATGGACTCAAGGGTTCCTTCTAACATCTCCAACACATTAGTCATTGATGGCCTATCTGATGGTGCTGTCTGAATGCACCAAATTCCCACCAATAGGATCTTCCTTGCGCGTTCTTCATTTTCTTCATCGATGAGTTCATCTAATTTATTGTTGTTCACAACAATGTGCTGGTATATATTATCCAAAAAGTAAACCTCACTTGATGTGACTCCTCCTGTTTCATCTATTTGTTTTGCGCCACTCATTTCAAGTAGCACCATTCCGTAGCTATAAACATCGGATTTGTGTGAAACTGCTCCAAAGTTCCTGGAGAAAACTTCAGGAGCAATGTATCCAATAGTACCCCTTGTTTCGAGGCCCGATATGTTGCTCTGCTTTTTCTTGAACAGTTTAGCAAGCCCAAAATCAGAGATCTTTGGGACAAAATCCTCATCCAAAAGAATGTTGTGAGGCTTTATGTCAAAATGAACAATCCTTGTATTGCAACCTCTATGTAGATATTCGAGACCTCTTGCGGCACCGACTGCGATATTGTACAACATTTCCCAGTCTAGATGGTTTTGTCCACTCCTGTTTATGAACTTGTCTAAAGAGTAGTTAGGCATAAATTCGTAGACTAAAGCTCTTCTCTTTCCATTATGGCAGAATCCCAAAAGATTGACAATGTTGACATGGGAGGTTTTGCTAATACTGGCAACTTCATTGATGAACTCTTCTCCACTACCATTGGTGTCCATTAATACCTTTACTGCTACAGCCCGACCATTGGGTAACCATCCTTTGTACACAGTCCCATATCCTCCTTGTCCTAGCTTATCTGTAAATGATTTTGTTATTTTCTTGATTTCTCTGTAGCTGTATCTCTTGGGAGCCAGAGATTCGCTGTTCAGAATTTTTTCAACATTTCTGCCACTTTGGTGGTCCTGCTCGTGCACTTTAAGCTGATTTTTAATGTAGACAATGATGAGAGACAATGCAATTATGCCAACACCACCAACTGTCCCCCCTGTAGGTTGAATTTGTAACCTGAATTTTAATACCGAGAAACTGGATTTGAAATCTAGTGGGAGTAGAGTAATTGTACCTATGATTATGTACTTCTGTAGATTAGAAAGCCCTTTCTGAGCTTCTGGAAGAAAGACATGCACAAAAAAATTAAAACTTGCACAAGGACAAATAACTGGAGCAACATAAATGAAGTATGACTTTGAAAGCTTACATCTTATTTTTTGTTATAAGTTAACCAAGAATTATGTTGATCGTCTTGTAGTTGTTATCTATTTGAATTTAACTATTCACATTCTTATGCATTTTGGGTCATAATTTTGGTATTGACAATGGACAGCGTTACACTGCTCATAAGGATGACCTAAAAACTAAAGGATGCAGGTACTGTGCATACACGTTTGAACATATGCTGTAGTAGAAAAAAAACTGTACAATTCTGTGATGACAAGTTATTCGAGATATTGTAACGTTAGTAAGCACTTATCTAAAAGTTTCTTAATCTACTGGGAGAAAATGATCATTTTAACAAATATGTCTGTTGGAAATTGGAATGCTCAACAAGCTAGATGAGATTAACAATCCATGCTTATTTAAGAGATCAATTGCGTTGTTCCTCAATCTTACTGTTGATTATGCTGCAAGATGTGTGCTTTATTTATATATATCTCTGAGTATATCGGGTTTCATTATATTTGTGGTTGGATGTGTGTTAATATGATGATAGTTGGAGGATATAACTGTAATCTATGGGTGAAGCCACGAAGGGTTAGTTTCTAAACCTTGCGTAAATGTATTTGAACTTATATAGAGATGGAGATTATTTAATAGTTGATGAGTAATTGATTACACCAAGGTGATGAGAATATGAGATAATATAGGATTCGCATATGTTAATAAGATCAACATGCTTGAGTTCATGAAATTTTCTGAAGATTAATTTACTAAAAGATAAGAGGGGGAATCAGATACTTATACTTACTATTTCCTGCATGTGATTGGCTGTTGCAGGCGAGATTAAAAGGACGGCCATTGCAATAGCAAGCAAATGATGAAGCCCGATCATAACCACACGATCCACCAGACCGGACGCAGTCGGAGCACTTGCCATCATCTTCCTTCCACTGGACTGAAAATCCATTCATGAGAGCACTTTGTAACACGGTGCTGCTTGTGTTCGTAATATTGGCCAGAGACTGGGCGTCCCATTGGTTCACCCGTACAGATATAGTGTTGCGGCAATTGCTGGTGAAGTTTTGCTGCCTCGATGAATTGAAGGGACTCCCAGTGGCTGTGGCATTCAGATTGCGGATAGTTTGATTAGACGGGTTGGCGGGATCCACAGTGCATCCATAATACAGAGTGATGCTCCGGTCATTAGCTGGCTTGTAAAATTCAAACATCGTGGAATTCAAGGTTGTGTTAATGAGAAGCGTCGGGCAGAGATCGGACCATAGATCGCCTCTGGCAATTCTTAGAGTCCTATTGCTGTTATCAACGTCAAGAATTCGGTAGGATATTGGTGACATGTTGAGGAAGGGAACACCAGCCTGGCAGCTTAGCTGCAAGGCCGGATGGCCGCAGTATTGGGGCCGGCTGCCTCCCCAAAATGGGTAGCCAATTCCCCTGATGGTTGTGCCGCACTGGAAGGGCATGCTGCAGTCTTGAGAGTTTTGAGTACCATTCTGACCGAAACAAGGGGGGATAAACTGAAACTGTAGTAGTAGTATTGCGAGGCTTGTGATGAAGATGAGGTGAAAAAGGGTTGGGTTTGGCATCATTTCCGGGAAGAAAGCAGGTGAGGTTTTGTTGCGGTCAAGCAGAAGACATGATTTACAGTGATGGAAAAGGTACCCTTTATTTCCAATGCCGTGTGGTTTTGATAGCCAGGAAACAATGGACTTGACCTCTGTATAAGGCAAGCAGAGAAGACCTGGAATAATTCGATTGGTCTATGGTGATAAATTATACATACAAAATACAAATTGTCCTGTTTTGTGATGGGCTGGTCGGGTGGGATCTCCCCCGGCGACCAAGTCAAGTGTGGACCAAAATCATGCGGTGGTATGCATTATTGTAATGAAAAGTCTGTAATGTAGTCATGACATTTCATGTCTTCCATTCACAAATCATATTTCAAGTTGGCTGTAACTGCTGTTTTTACCATTATCAATTCAGCACTCATGAGTCATGACTACTGTTTCCGTTTGTCATTAGATTTTCTAGAAAATTTTCGTTGAATCTGTGTTACAATTAGAATATTTCTGGTGATGGGCATTTTCAGAACTTTTGAGGTCTATAACACAAACATTAAATATCGACTTTAAGATTTTTTTTTTAAAATCGTATTTAGAGAAATAAAAGTATGCTTAAGGGAGGCTTTGTTGGATTCGTTTAGTATTAGGAATATCAACCAAAAAAAAAAGAACATGTTCACCAAAAAAAAAGAAGAGAATATCTACCAAAACATGCGTTATATTGTGTGCCCATTTGGTCAAATATACCAATATAAACAGGAACAGGAAGAAGGAAGTAATATTTAGATTTCAAACTAAAAAAATTATGACTAAAAACTTGAAATTTACTTATACATGGATTCTTATATTTGGGTGAAGACATGAAATAATTATCTATAGAATGTATTTAGAACAAATCATTCATAATAGTACTATAATACATTATACACAATACAACCTATACGTAATTCTCAAATACATAAAAATAATCAAGATTATGATAGCAAAAATTATCGATAGAGACCAATACTATATAAAAGCAGAATATAAGGATTAAGATGCCCGGGTTCATGGTAGACGAAGAAACAATGTGTTTTGCATGTTCTTGGGAAGGGTAGAGCTCTGTAATCCTGCCGCTGCCTGCCCTTTTCCTTTCCTTCTCTCGCTGCATCTTTATCTGCCTTCGCTACATGTTGCTAAAATCTTGGCATTATTAGTACTATAGAACAGGAATGATTACTGGCAATGATAAATATAGGATTACAACCATACATTTGCTAGCTGCATACAAATATGAGTACAATACAGAGCATGGTAAATGCAAATGTAAACTGGAGTCTGAGATGTAAGCATAAAACAATTGATATTGCACCTAGTTAAGCAACAAAAGAATTTATCTATGCTTACAGCATTGGCTTACATATCCTTTGGAAAGAACTTATTCCACAACTCAGTAAACTTACAAAGTTGAGGCACACATGGCACAACAGATATGTGGCGCTCTGAGCACTCTATCCATGAGGAAAAAGCAATGTACATTTCACCGTGAACAATGTTGTGCATAACCTTCTCAGGTAAATTGAACTGCATAAATGTAATCTGTACAAAGTATCATAAGACACTGTTTTTGCTTCTCCTGTGTGTGTCAATATTATATGTACTCGTTCTGGATTTCTCAGGTCTGCTGGATTTTTTCGACATGTCCATTCAGCTGTCCAAGCTGTTTCTAGAAATTTCTTGCCTTTGAGATGTGCTTGTGGCATTGTTTTCTATGGTTTTGTTCTCATTGTTGGGCGCTGCTGATGTTAATGAACCACTGACATCTGACTTTGATTTTTCAAGGGCCAGCAAGAATTTTTTAAGTTGTTTAATGAACTCAGGGAAAAACTCAAGATTGCAATGGCCACCTCCACTTATCCACAAGGGTTCATACTTTACCTTGCAAAGCTCCCAAAGCTGCTTCCCATGGGAGAAGTCAACAACATCATCAGCAGTTCCCTAAAGTATGAAATAATAACAATTATCAGCTAAAGAGGAGGTGCTGGTGACACAGAATATAATAGATTGATAAGTTAACTGCTTCCACCATTCCTTGATATACATTTGGTCCCAAACACTCAAACATATAAAGTGTTCTAGATATTGTGATCAGCATTACACAAATGTCGACTCAAGTAAGAACATATTCACATAAACAAGCGAATGATCTCATTTAGAATTATTAATTATGCATCTTCAGGTGGATTCATCGTAATATATGATAAAGCATAAAAAGAGATCGGTGTATGATTGTGATACCAAACTTTGTTATCCTTCCCAACAGGTGTTTTGGGATTGCTATAACTTAGTTAAAATTAAATGGGATCGAACCTCTAAGGAATTCTAATGAGCAAGGTCGTGCCCCAGTGCAGAAATTGATTTGCAAGTAACAGGCAACTACCAAACCATTTCATACCATTAGGTGGCAAAAGGATCACCAAAATTTAACTAATGCATTATATCAATCAATCAACTTCAATGCCTAGAGAATGTAACTGGCAAATTTTACAAAAAAAAACAAGAAAAACATCACCAACCAGACAAGAAAGGGGATTCAAGGACAAAATAGAGGATTTATAGCAAAATAAATAACTTACATGGATAATAAAAACAGGACACTTTACTGCTCCAATTTTATCAATATTCTGTGGTAGGCAAAGAATTGATTCAGCTTTCATACTCAAAAGAGGTGAGGAAAGTGTATAGAAATCGCATTATTACCTCAAAGATATCAAACCAATATGTTTGCTTTACAGGGTACAATACCCTTACCCCTGATAAGATTGGACTATGTAAGACAACGCCTCTCAAGTTAGGTAACCGTGATGCAAGATCAGTTGTGGGACCGCTACCAACAGATTGACCATACAATATTAGTTCTTCATCCTTCACCCTATATTTCTCCTTAAGGCATTCATATACAGCGTCAATGTCTGCGTATGTATTAGATTCAGTTGCCTGTTTCAAAAAAACGTGGGCATTTGTGTCATGTTATCAGAGCAATTGATCATCTCGTACAGAGAAGGAACTACAAAATTAAATCATCACATTAGAAATTTGCAGGACCCTCCTAATCTAAAGAACGATAAGAAAGGGGCAAACAACTCAGGAAACCAATCAAAAAAGAAACTGATAACAAAATTGAGACTAAGAACAGTTATATGGCACAGTTAAATAAGTAGCTAGCTAACCTTTCCAGTGGATCTTCCGTAACCTGAGTAATCATACCTGGAGATACAAAGGATACCCCAAGTAAATGCAACATTGACAGACCATTTCCAAATATTTAAAATTCCATAAATGTCAAACATTATCTGTCAAAGAAAAGGCTTATTGTCATTAGTCTGTTATGAATTATACATACCTTCCTTCAAAATGAAATCTTTTGGTGGAAGATAATTGTCAAGAAAGAATTTTAGCAATCTATTTAACTCAGAATTTCGTAAAGGCAAGCGGCGAAAATCAATTAAACAAGGCAATAGTAAGTACCCCATGATATTGACGCGAAGGCGGCGGCTGAGCTCGACAAGCAGCTCATAAATCTGACCCAAATCGGCAGCATTACCATGGGAATAAAGTATGGTGGCCGTGGCCTTCGGGTGGCTAAAGTGCGCCACCACGATATCATTTCCTCGACGAGTCTTCAGCCTGAGAACCGCCACGTCCTCCCTCCGCGGCACCTGTGGAATCCAGAGTTGACCTCCACATGATTCGTCCGCCACCACCGAGTAAGACGGCGGAGTCGGCGGAAAGAACGCGAACTTAGCTGCAATCGATGACGTCACCCCGCCCATCGTTCTCCGAATTATCCCCCTCTCTCAGGCGGCGCACCAAATCCTTTGCACAATTCATAAAGAAAAAGGTATCAATCTTGATTCTGTTGGGGCCATACGAAATAGTGGGCCGCGAAAGAGCTATTGGGCCATAAGACATGGGCCGGAAGAAAGGGGAAATCCAAGAAGAAGGTGGGCTCAAGATTGGCAGGGCCGAAAGTACATAGCAAGCCGAAGGAAAGAAATCGAAGCTGATAAAGATTTCGGCCGAAATAGGAAGAAGTAGCCGAAACCAAAACAATCGAATTGAAGAGAGAAAGAGTTCGGCTCAGAGGAGTTAGCCGGAGAGCGGTTATTCCAGCTCCGGCTATAAATAGGGGTCGACGCACTCAAAATCGGAGAGATCAATCCAACCCCCAAATTACTTTTATCAATTTTAATTCCTTGTTATCTTTACTGCTTTCTTTACAGCTTTCCTTTACAGCTTTCCTTAGAATTTAGCCTAGTTTGTAGCGGTTACCATTTCCAAATCCACCGTTGCTCCTTAGCAGCTGGTAGTTTGGTTCTCAGTTTTTGGTGAATTCCGCCGTTGTTTCTTAACAACAGGCAGATTCTCCGTTGTATCGTGTTATTGTTGATCAATTCAAGGAAGATTCATTCAATTGTGGGCGCATTATTGTTAATTCGAACCCGTAATCGGTTTGATCCTTTTCCGATAGCCTCCCTTGAGGAGAAAAAGGTCCTTGGCTACACCAGAGCCAAACAGTGGCACGCCCAGTGGGACCCAAAATGGCGTTTGAACAAGCAACTCCAGCAGCGAACACGGCGGCGAGGACTGATTTGCCGCCGATTCAGGAAGAGCGCGCACCAGAAGCCGGAGAATTCCCCCCAGGGTTCCCCGGACCATCACATTTTCATAACCAGGAGTTTTCAAATGATGATTTAACCCCGCGATTCCGAGATCAGGTTCAATTTATGGTGGAGGCGGCGGTTACCAACTCGGTTCGCCAAATCGAAGGAAATATACTGGCAGCGATGCCAGCCATGTTTAGAGCCGAAATTGCGAGGAGTATGTATCCGATGGGAGCGCAGCAAGCTCCAGTGGCGCAGAATCCACCGCAAAATCCTCACAATTTTCAACAGCAGGCCTTTAGGCCGCCAGGAGGGCATGGAGCTCGGCCTTTTGTTCCTCCGCAGCAGAGGTATGATCAGCAACAGAATCAACCGCCTCAACCAGTAGTTCAACCGCCTGCTCCAGTGGTTCAACAACAATACGCACCACTTCAGCAGAATCCACCACAACTGGTTGACAGAGAGCTGATTGCCGAGATTATTCGCACACAGTTTGGGAATCTCATCGGCCAGGAGAATAGGCCGATGTATCGGAAACCTTATCCAGACTACATCGAGGAGCAGTATCCACTGCCTAGAGGGGTGAAGGTTCCAGATTTCAACACTTTTTCTGGAGAAGTCGGCCGCTCTACCATTGAGCATATCGGCCGATTTACAGCTCAATGTACCAGAATCGCGCAAAATGATTTTCATAAGCTGATATTGTTCAGTTTGTCATTAACTGGCCCAGCATTTGAGTGGTACATTAACCTGCCAGCGGGATCGGTCAATACTTGGGCCGAAATGGAGCGGTTATTCCATGACCGATTCTATAATACTAGTCCGGAAGTCTCGGTGGTTGATCTGACGTCAACCAAACAGAAGGCGTCTGAATCGGTTACTGAGTTCATTGAGAGATTTTATGCAGTGAAGGCTCAGGTGAAGACAATGCTGCCTGAGCATGAATATATTCAAATTTTAAAGCAGAATTTGAAGTTTGCCATCAAGGACAGATTGATGGTAACAAGACCGAGGACGGTAGCCGAATTAACGGCCGAAGCGATAAGGATGGAGACTTATTTGGCGGAACAGGCGGCTTTCAAGTCAAGCCGAAGTCAAAGCGGAAGGTCACAACCTATCCAGTCAGCTGCTTCATTTGCTGAATCTCTGGATAGATGTGAAATTCAGGAAGAGTACAATGCGGAAGACGTTCCTGCATTAGCCGAAGTTGCAAGGGCAGAGTTAATCATAAAGAAGCCTATGACGTGTCCAGCACTTCGGCCAGCCAGAGGCAAGGAGAAAGAAGGAGGAGATGAGTCTCAAAGGTTTTACTCTTTCGACTTGTCACAGATGGACGAAATATTTGATTATTGCCAGAAGAACGGATTGCTAGAGTTTAAAGGAAACCATCCACAGCCTACCAAGGATCAGTTGGAGGCCGGATGGTGCAGATTCCACGGATCAGCCACTCATTCCACGGCCATTTGTGGGCATTTTAGGAAGCTGATTCAGAAGCATGTCGATGATGGGAAGCTGAAGTTCCCAGAAGGGCTTATGGCAGTCGACAAGAATCCGTTCCCAGCTGCCAACATGGTGATGGTGCAGCCCAACCAGAATAAATCGGTGCATGACCGATTGGGGGATCAAACATCATCAAGCAAGAGCTCTGTGCACGATCGGCTTGGGGATCAGCCATCGGCTCAGAAGTCAGGAGTATGGAAAAGGCTAGGATCTCCGAAGGGAAAAGAGAAAGTTACCGATGTTTTTGACCGATTGGGAAACTGTGAGGTGAAAGAGTGGGTCAAGCAATCGGAGAGACATCAGGAGGTCGAGGCCGGAAATAAGAGTGAGAGACCAACGTTGAAAATTATAACCAACGGATGGGACTCAGAGATGAAGTTAACAGCCGATAAACAGAATGGAAAGACTGTGATACAGATCACAGTACCGGAAGAAGCTGTTAGCCCCGAAATGAAAAAGCTTAGAAGGCCACCAGCAAATACTCAGGTAGGCCGATGGGTCCGAAACTCTCCAGAAAGAAGGCGTGTCGATCAACGCAGACATGACCATTCAGCTTGGAGGGCAGAGGAGAGGAAAGTCCCAAAGGGAAAGGGATCATATCGTACTTTCAAACGAAGAATGCAACGGCTTAAAGCAGCTGCTGCTTCTGAGCATGACGAGTATGATATGATGCATATGGAAGAGGACTTCCCTGATGACTGTTCGTTCTCGGGAGGACGGATACTCAATAGGGTATTCTCGGCTCGTTTGAGGTCCGAATCAAGAGAAGAGAGGAAGCCGAAAGAAGGACAGGATCGGTTGAAGAACAAGACTGAATTTCGGCCGAAAGTAGTACAGCCGAAAGTTGAAAGTGAGCAGCCGAAATCGAAAGAAGAATGGAAGTCTAGACCAGTCCGAACCAGGGAGTGGAAGCCGAAGACAACCATCATTCCGAATAGTGATACACCCCCTGTTGGGCAGTTTAAATTCGATTTCGGGTCTAGCGCGAATATGGTAACAGTAACCACCAAAGAAAAAGAGGAGTATTGGTCAGATTCCGAACCAGCGGTGGTTTTTTGTCAAAAAGATGGAGAATATTATGGTGATGAAGAACCCATAGTGGATTTTTGTTTCGATAAACTTGAGGTATTTCGGCCGGAAGCCGAAATAGAGAAATCGTTTGAAGAAGGATATAAGGCATTCGTTCCAGAAGCTCAACCAGGTACGATTTTGCCTCCAACTGCACAAATGTCCCAGCATGTGAGGCCTTTATATGTTAAAGGCTGGGTCAATGGGAGACCACTCAGGAGAATGTTTATCGATGGTGGAGCCACAGTTAATATCATGCCATTATCCACGCTAACGAAGATAGGCCGTTCGAAGGAAGATTTACTCCCTACGAGGATGAAGGTAATGAGTTTTGTGGGGGCTCAAACCGCGGCCGAAGGATGTATACTGGTGGATGTAACGGTCGGAACAATATCAATTCCGACCATGTTCTTTGTGGTGGATGCAGAAGTTCCGTATGCGGCCCTATTAGGCCGATGCTGGATTCATACATCCCGATGTTTGCCATCGACGTTTCATCAGAAAGTATGGTTCTGGAAGAAAGATGGCACAGTAGAAGAAGTGGATGGAGATCAACCTCCATTTCCAGTCAGCTCAGCCGGACGAATTGATGCGGTGTTATATGAAGAACCGATTCAACCATTTCTAGCAGTGGTAGGGGATCGGTACCCGCAGGTGATCGAGTGCGACTGGACGGATTTGGGGTTTGAAATCAGATACCAGGCCGATGAACGGCCAGTCGAAGAAGAAAGTAAATGATGGAGTCACAACCGAATCAAGCGACCGAGTTCGAATCGGCCGAACTCGAAGTTTCAGATGACAAAGCAGGATGGAGCGATTTAATAGACGCAATTCCAAAGCGAACGCCGGATTTCAAAGCTCAAGACCCCTTGAAAATGGTCAATGTTGGTACAGACGAACACCCGAGGGAGATCCCGTTGAGTGCGAATCTTGATCAGCAGATGACAAGCCGATTCAAGGAGGTTCTAGTCGAATTCAAGGATTGTTTCGCATGGGACTATACAGAGATGCCAGGATTAGAGAGGTCGATTGTAGAGCACAGACTGCCTATTAAAGAAGGGTTTAGGCCGCATAAACAGCCGGCCAGGAGGGCAGCACCCGAAATAGTCCCAAAAATAAAAGAAGAAATAGAGAAATTGTTAGCGGCCGGGTTTGTTAGGCCAGCTAAATATGTAGAATGGCTATCAAATATTGTTCCTGTAATAAAGAAGAATGGAAAATTGAGAGTTTGCATTGATTTCAGGAATCTTAATATAGCCACTCCAAAAGATGAGTATATGATGCCTATTGTTGACTTGTTGATTGATTCGGCCGCAAAACAGGGGATGCTATCTTTCATGGATGGATATTCAGGGTACAACCAAATTTTTATGGCCGAAGAGGACATACACAAGACTGCATTTCGGTGCCCTGGCGCCATAGGGATATATGAATGGGTGGTGATGCCATTCGGGTTGAAGAATGCAGGAGCTACATACCAGAGAGCCATGAATTATGTTTTCCATGACCTCATAGGGGAGTGTGTCGAAGTTTATATTGATGACGTCATGGTCCGATCCAAAGATATCGAAAGCCACTTGAACGATTTGCGGAAGGTATTCACGAGGATGAGGTTGCATGGAGTCAAAATGAATCCAGCCAAGTGTGCTTTCGGAGTACAGGCAGGAAATTTTCTCGGGTTCCTGGTACATAACAAAGGGATAGAAGTTGATGCGAACAAAACCAGGGCCATCCAAGAAGCCAAACCTCCACATGATAAGAAGAGCCTACAAAAGTTTCTTGGAAAAATCGGTTTTCTGAGACGATTCTTAGCAAATGCGGCTGGAAAGTCGAAGCCACTAACCGATTTATTGAGGTTAAAGAAGGAAGAGGAGTTCAAATGGGGAGTCGACCAGCAAAAGGCCTTCGAACAATTGAAGCAAGACTTGATGAATCCACCTGTGTTGGTTCCTCCAATTTTAGGACGGCCACTGAAGTTGTATATAGCAGCGGCCGAAGAATCTATTGGAGCATTACTGGCGCAGGAAGACGATGAAGGAAGGGATCGGGCGATCTACTATCTTAGCCGAATCCTAAGGGACGCCGAAGTAAGGTACTCGCCGATTCATAAACTATGTTTGAGCCTTTATCATGCATGCCAGAAATTAGAATATTATATTCAACCAAGGCAAGTGATAGTGGTAGCTTCGGTTGACATAGTTAAGATTATGATGAATGATCCGGTCAGTAGCCGAAGAATGGCCAAATGGGCCATGAAGTTAAATGCATACGATTTGAGATATCAACCTTTAAGGGCTTTGAAAGGACAGATCGTAGCCGATTTTCTGGCTGATCATGTGATGCACCCGATAACCGATGACATCGATCATCAGGATCGGCCAAAAGAAGGTGGTAAGATAGGAATTGTATACTTGCAACCATGGGTAATGACATTTGATGGTTCTAAAGCCGCTTCAGGAGTTGGAGCAGGGTTTACCCTACAAACGCCGGAGGGCAAGCTATACAAATATTTCGTGCAACTGCCAGAGTCATATACGAACAATCAAGCCGAATATAAAGCATTAATTTCGGGATTACAACGGTTGATAGAAGACGGAGTCAGAGCAATCATTGTCAGAGGAGATTCGCAAGTGGTTGTCCAGCAACTGCTAGGCGATTTTTCGGTTAAGAGTTCGCAATTGATTAGACTGTATGAAGAAGCGGTTACTTTGCTAGAGGAATTTGATGAGGTGTACATTGAATACATCCCGAGAGAAAAGAATGAAGAAGCCAATGAATTGGCTCAACATGCGGCTAAATATCGGTTGATGCCGATAGCAGGAAATGTAGAAGTGCGTTTGGCCGAAACGGAGAAGGCCGAATGGATTAAAAAGATAGCACAAACATTAGAAGATCCTTCGGAGGCCAATCCGGCCGAAAAGCGGAAAGCGATGGACTACGTCATAATAGGAGGATTATTATTTAAGCGTGCTATTGATGGAATATTGCTCAGATGCGTCGGAGAAGAAGACGCTAGAAGGGTAATGGGAGAGGTTCATGAAGGAATATGTGGTGCACATCGGGCAGGAAAGTCGATGAAGTGGAGCATTATTCGGCTGGGATATTATTGGCCGAATATGGGCCTTGATTGTGAAAAATATGCAAGAGGATGCACCGAATGTCAAAAGCATGGGCCGATTCAGAAATTACCGGCCGAAGAATTACATATAATGATCAAGCCATGGCCATTCAGAGGATGGGCCATGGACATCATAGGAAAAATTCATCCCTCGTCGTCGAAGAGACATGAGTTCGTGCTAGTGGCAACAGATTACTTCACGAAATGGGCCGAAGCTCAGGCGTATGTTAGCATTTCACAAGAGGAGGTGATTGAGTTCATTAAGAGACAGTTGATTTACAGATTCGGGATCCCACAGACGATTTTGACAGATAGAGGAACTGTATTTGTGGGAGAAAAGGTTAAGGCCTTCGCAGACGAATACGGAATAAAAATTATACATTCGTCACCATATTACCCGCAAGGAAATGGACAAGCAGAGGCCACAAACAAACAGCTAATAGGAATCATAAAGAAAATGATTGAAGATCAACCAAGAAAATGGCACGAAAAGTTATCCGAAGCGCTGTGGGCTTATCGAAATGCCAAAACCTCAGCTACTGGGTTCACACCATTTCGGCTGACTTATGGAATGGATGCAGTATTGCCAGCCGAAATAACAGTGCCGACTTTGAGAACAAGCCAGGCGGATTCAATGTCAGCCGAACAGTATGATTTTGCAATGAAAGATGAGTTATTGGAAATAAATGCTAGTCGGGTGCAAGCCTTTGAGAATTTGCAGAAAAATAAAGATATTGTGGCCGACTGGTACAATAAACGAATTCGTCTCAAGCGCTTTGAAGTTGGAGACTTAGTTTGGAAAGTTATATGGCCGCCGAAGCAGAAGGACGGCCGATTAGGTAAGTGGAGTCCCAATTGGGAGGGACCATTTATTGTTCATACAAGATTACCAAATGGAGCGTACGTTTTGGTGGACGAAAATGGTGAGCGGATGTCAAATCCAGTTAATGCAAGATACATGAAGAAATATTATCCATCAGTATGGGATCAAACATTAAGCGATGCGAAAAAGTAAAGATTTTATTGCATGAACGAATAAGTACAAAGAAGGTGCTACTTCGGCCGAAAGCGGCGTCGATAGCCCGAAATTACAATATACAAGGGAAACGTCCTGGCCTAAAGCGGCTAGAAAGAGGCAGAGGCAAATGGGATCTGAAGTAGTAGATGACCAACATTCATTCCCAAGCCCAGATTCTTCTAGTCGGCGGGAGAAGAGATGGCTGTGCCACGAAAGCCAACTCCCAGACCAGGAAGAAGAGAATTTTAATTTGCTCCAGCAAGGATACCCCCTTCTTAGCATTGAAGATAGGGATGAAATTCGAGGGGTATGGCCTTCGGAGCTTAGAAAAATAATTCGGTCCCATAGAAAGGCGCGATTATTATTCGACCGCCCAAGACTTTGGGACCGATATTAGTAAGATTACGACGGGTCACAACAACAAAAAGGGATAGGGCAGAGCCCAAGTATGACCGTCGGAATACATGTTGAGAAAAGTGTAAGAAGATCCCGGTGTGTATGAAGATAATGGTGAAAAGATTAGTTGAACTCGCGTTGCATATAAAAGGGGTTTTCGGTTTATAAGTAAAGGACCAACCAAAGAGCCAACGGGCCAAGGGGGCCAGGGGGGAGAAGGAGTTAAAAGCATCGAGATGTTCATGACTGGTGTTTGCCGGATTATGGAACGAGAAGTGAAGAAGAGTTGGTATTTATAGAGAAGAATGGAGAGACGTCAGTTATAACAAAAAAAGGAAACGTAAAGAGGAAAGCATTGATTACGGAAGAAACGTTTCAAGAATCCCAATAAAGCTGCAGAAGATAATACAGTATCAGAAAATATCCTTGGGAACAGGCGAAATAAGTCCGCAAAAAGACAAACATCTTATAACGGGCCGATTAAGTATACAGGGCGAATCGGCCGAAATGATAGCCAAGAGTACAGTAAGGGAAGATATTATTACATCAAAAAAAAAAAAAGAGAAGAAAATAACAACAACAAAGCTCAATCCCCACTCAAATCGTAAGCGATGTCTTCACCGAAGTCACTGGTAAGAGGAGCGGCCGAAGTACTAGTAGAAGTCGGATCCAATACCGATTGAAACTCCCGATACGATCGAGCTTCAGCTTCGGCCGAAACCAGAGGGTCATCGGGTTGAGACGAGAAAAGCTTGTCGGTAGTGTCTTCGAAAGAATCACGTGGAGCATCTAAGAAGAGAAATTAAAAGAAAAGGAAGACATAATCATCGAATATCGTCAGGATCAAAAGAACAAATTAAATATTACCAGAATTCTTCGGATTATCCCCTGAAGGAGGATTGATGAGAAGATTATCAGAAGACATTGAAGTATTTGGCGCCGAAGGAAGTTGAATCGCGATAGCACGAACCCGATCAAGCGCCTTCTGAGTGTCTGACCACAAGTCGCGGAAAACATTAAGGACGGTATCACTGAAGGATAACCTCAGAGCAAGGTAGTCCGTTGTCTCTTTAAGACTAACAAGTTTGTCCCGCGGAGCTTGAGCAGATTTATGGAGCTCTTTTATAAGTCCCTGCAAGTGAGCCGATTCTTGGTCAACTTCGGCTAAGGCATTCTTCACACCTTGTGCCTCATGTTGAAGACGGCTGATTTCATAGTCAATGGCAGAGAGGCGATTCAAGTAATTGGATCTGAGGCCATCATTGGCCGACAATTGATTCATATAAGAATGATAGTCGGAAGCATGTCTATCAAATTCTTCCCTGTGAAGGGTAAGGGAAGTATGCTCATCTTCAAGGGTTTTGCGAAAAACCAAGAGACTGGGAAGCTCCATGTCTATCCGTAATAGACAGGTGAACATTGCATCAACGACTTTGGACAAGCCAGAGACCAGAAGGTCTTGAGGAAAAGACCGCTTGATATAAGAGACAAGCAATAGGATGGGCCTGGTCTGAACGGAGAAGGCGTTGGGTGATTCAGAAATCAAGAGATCAAGCTTATCCAAGCAGGCTTTAAAAGAACGAGGAAATTCCGACGAAGAAGAAGCAAATGAAAGGGAAAAGAAATCATCTAGAACAGCCTTATCCGGGAAAGGTGAAGGAGGATTAACATTGCTAACGGCCAATTCTCCCAGCCGAGTGTGTACAGGGGAGGGGTTAGGAATAGAAGCAATAGAAGGAGAGGGAAGAGCTACGACTAGAGAGGTAGTCGAAATGGGAACAGTCGAACCAGTGGTGCCACCCTCAGGCGTGCGAGAAGTCAATCCCAACCCCATATCGGCCGAAGGAACGGGAGTGATACTTGAAGTAATGACAGGGTCCTCATCAATAGGGTCAAGGGCCGTAGACGAAGGGTTAGGTGATTCGGAAGGGCCGGAAGAGACGGTAACTCGAGGAGCCTAGAGAAAAGAAGAGGGAGACAAATATTAAAAGGAAAATGGTGAAAAAAAAAAATAAATATAGAAGAAAAGAACGGCAAGAGACCTGATCAGCAGACAAGGCCGAACCCGGAAGAGGCGAACGGGCCGAACGTCGCAGCGTCTTGGGGGCCGGTTCTTTTTTCGACTTCCCTGAATCAGAAGTAGCACGTTTGCGTTTTCCGGAAGTAGCGGGAGCAGACGAAATACGCGGATGAGGGGGAAGAGAGGAAACATCATCCAAAGCAGCCCCTGCAAAGCAAAAGAAAAGAGGGAAATTTGAGAAAAATGTACGATACACAATAAAAAGAAAGCCGAAAGACTTACTAAGTAAAGGAAGTAGAGGGTCATCCTCTTGAGAAGAGCAGGAGTAATCAGGGGCTGAACCAACAACCGAAAACATCATAATACCTGGAAAGCCGCGAGAGACAAGGAGGCTCTGCAAGTTAGTGCCAAAATTAGCATAAGAAAGAGCTTTTTCCCACCAGGTATCGAAACGCTCAGTTGAAAGACCAGGGCGGATGTTGAAGGAACGAACTTCAAAGTTGCAAATCCGGAGGGCCCAAATACGACAGAGATTTCGGCTGTTCTCAGAGCCGAATCCTTTGAAGGATTTGCTGTATCGATTCGGGTCCCCATAGAGAGGAACAACCACATCCTGAACAAAGCCGAATTGACGGCTAACTAAGTGAGGATTGTAAACCTCAGAAGGGATAGAGTGGTCAGGGGGGACAAACAACGAACAGTTGAAAATGTGACGAGGAATGATACAAGCATTCCAGACTTGAGCGAATGCCTTTGGAAGGGGTCTACCGAAAGGAGGAGTGCTGATAGCCGAAACCCAACTATCTGAAGTGCCAGAATACAGGTGGCAGGAAGAAGGACCAAGTGGGGACCGGCTCATGAAATAGTAGATCCATTGTTCAGAGCGCATTTCGGGAAACCGAACCCCGAGAAGATCATTGGCGGAAGGATGGGTAGTCTCGAAGGGTCGAGGTTCAAAAAAGGACATATCCCTGAAATGCCATACCAACCAGAGGTGAAGGAACCAAAGAGGACCATGAGACCGGCTAGAGTGGCCGTCAGCCCATCCATGAACCAAGGAGGACATGCCAGAATATAAATGCGCCAAGAAGTAGTCGGCAAGAGGCAAATGATTCTTTCCCATAAGGGCCTTGGCCAGAGGGTAGGTCTCAAGAATAACATTCTTGGCAGGGGCGCACCAAAAGAATCGGCTGAGGAAATGCATCATAAAAGCCACAGATTCGTCCTCAGAGAATTCGGCCTCATCCTCACGATACTTGCTAATCCATGAAGCAAAAGTGAGCCCAGAAACAAAGCCGGTGTTCTTCGTATTAGGCTTATCGGAGTCAGTAACCCCTAAGACAGGCTTTCCAAGAGAAGGCAAGTCCAGAAGAAGCTTAACATCCTCGATGGTTGGAGTCATCATACCCCATGGGAAGCAGAAGCAGTTGATGGATGAGTTCCAGAAACAAAGGAGGGCCTGAATATAATTGTAAGTAGTAGGAAAGGGTTGGGTACTCAGCTTAATCAGATGAATAATGCCAGAGTCAGTCCAACCTAATCCGCAATGAGGAAGGGCCCTGTCGTACCAAGCAACATGTTCCTGGGTCACCAACGGCCAAGTGTTGAGAGGGCCGAAAAGCTTGACAGAGAAATAGTCCGAAAACAAGGGGATCGTCTTCGATTCCCCAAAGAGAACGGAGGCAGAAATCGTGGCCTCGGCTGAAGTCGCAAGAGGCCCAAGAGTAACGAGGTCATCATCAATAAGACGGAGCGAAGAAGTCTCAGCTAAGGAATCTTCAACAGCCTTGATTTTTTGAGAGGAAGGGGAAAGAGTCGGTTGCGCCATCGATAAAGGGGAAAAAAGGCGAGGAGACGAAGGGAGAGTGAGTAAGCAGGAGAGAGGAAGATGGTTATAAAAACAAAGTAGGGGCAAACGAAAAGGCGTAGAAGAACGTGACCGGATATTAAGGAGGAGTTAGCGCACGAAAAGGAAGAGAGAGAGAGAAGTTACTTGGGCTCCTTCGCATGGAAGCAATTCGCCCAAGTAAGGAGGGCATCTGTTGGGGCCATACGAAATAGTGGGCCGCGAAAGAGCTATTGGGCCATAAGACATGGGCCGGAAGAAAGGGGAAATCCAAGAAGAAGGTGGGCTCAAGATTGGCAGGGCCGAAAGTACATAGCAAGCCGAAGGAAAGAAATCGAAGCTGATAAAGATTTCGGCCGAAATAGGAAGAAGTAGCCGAAACCAAAACAATCGAATTGAAGAGAGAAAGAGTTCGGCTCAGAGGAGTTAGCCGGAGAGCGGTTATTCCAGCTCCGGCTATAAATAGGGGTCGACGCACTCAAAATCGGAGAGATCAATCCAACCCCCAAATTACTTTTATCAATTTTAATTCCTTGTTATCTTTACTGCTTTCTTTACAGCTTTCCTTTACAGCTTTCCTTAGAATTTAGCCTAGTTTGTAGCGGTTACCATTTCCAAATCCACCGTTGCTCCTTAGCAGCTGGTAGTTTGGTTCTCAGTTTTTGGTGAATTCCGCCGTTGTTTCTTAACAACAGGCAGATTCTCCGTTGTATCGTGTTATTGTTGATCAATTCAAGGAAGATTCATTCAATTGTGGGCGCATTATTGTTAATTCGAACCCGTAATCGGTTTGATCCTTTTCCGATAGCCTCCCTTGAGGAGAAAAAGGTCCTTGGCTACACCAGAGCCAAACAGATTCTTTATTCCTTTTTGTCTCCTAATAGCGCCGTCGCCTTTTCCTCGTCCAATCAAACCCCCATCGGAGAAGGCGCAATTGTGGAGGAAAGGGGATGAGTGCGGAGGCGGGAAAGGTCGGCGGAGAAGTGGAACAACGGTGGCGCGCGGGAGGAGAACGGAAAACGGTATTGGGAATTAAAAAGATGAGAAGTCCAACTTCAACCCCGAATTTCAATTTTTAATGAAAACGGGTATTTTCTAATTTCAGTTTATGCCATTTTAAATCAATTATTTAATGTAATATCCACCCATGATCCACCAAACAAAAAATTAAAAATTTAAAAAAATAAAAATATTACAGTTAAAAAAACATAAACCAAAATAAATAACGATGTTAACGTTTGCATAGTATACACTATTTATTGAGTAACTTTGATTCGACTTTTTAATACAGTTACATTAGATAAAATATAGTCAAGTGGGATGTTAGATTCGTCTAATCACATAGTTTTAGAACATTAAACTTTTATAGTTTTTATTTTTATACAATTTGAGATATTATAGTTAAACATTTGCATTGAATTACATGAAAACATGTAATGTTAATATCATTAAATTACGGATGGAGTATATCCTACCTTTGTTTAACTGTCTAACCGTTCCTTAAGGCTTAAAGGTTACAATAGTGAAGTTTAGATTTTTTACACTGTTTATTGTATAAGTTTAATATCTATTTTATAAAATTTTTATTCTTTATATTTTAAGATATTAATTGTTAAATAAATATATTTTATGGTAGAAATTCATGCTATACAAATTATAAATGGATAAAAGAGATGGATAAAGGGTCGGGTGTGAATCCAGTGATCAAGTCACATCCTCAAGTTTTGAAACATAATTAATGGGACATAGTGGTGAAACCAGGAATTTCAATAAGGAGGGGCCGATTTCCTAAATAAAATTACCAAAAAAAAATAATAACAATCCAAAACCAACTGCAAACTATTTTAAAATTTCGTTCAAATAATTTTATACAAAATAATAATGCAAACCTAAGGTAACTTTAATCTTCAAGACGTCATATTCTTGTTTTTATTTGTTATTGTTTGTTCAAACTTCAAACTCAAAGTTTTAAAAATAGTTAGACTTTGTAATTTGATTTATAATGATGCTGAATTGGTGATGAACGGCAAAAAACCTAATGGAGAAGAAGACAACACGAAACATAGTAAGCAAGCTAGCTTAACATTAATTCAATATAAGTGGGATAAAAACTATTGAATTATAAATAATTTTAAGTTTCTAAAATTTAAAAGAACAAATAAGAATTTTGCATATATAAATATAATATACTAGTATATACTTTGTGTCAAGATTTATGGGGTGGCCAAAGCCATTCCTATTGTGTGCTTGGTTTCGCCCCTGGGGACACAGTAGTGTTTTAGTGGAGGGAAATACGGTGTTAGAGCTTCTCCTGTAGGCATAGTCAGTGGCGATTCAAGGATTTAAAGTGAGGGTGTGCAAACTTTTAAGAAATCTGCAGTCGCTTTAACAGTTCTTTGAAAAAATTAATAACTTGATCTACATCTATTTCATTAAGTATTTTTTTTTTCAACATAAAATAATAGTGAACCATGTAACATGTGTTCACTATTTAAAACAATTAAACTACCCTTATATATAATTAGTTTCATAATAATCTTGCCTCTTACTTAGAGGCGGGAATAGGTCATGCTACCCGACAACACCTATATTCTAGCTTATTTCAGGTGAAGTCAGGGCAAGCCTTTTTTATACAAAGGCTAGGCTCAGATAATTTTGAAAGTATATTTAACTAAATATATTCAAACCAGACTTATAAATGACCTATTAGTATGTTCATTGTTAGGAATATTTCATATTATTATTATTATTATTATTATTATTATTATTATTATTATTTTTTATGTATAAGAAACTATTAATTTGATCTTATATAAGTTTTTAAAATATTTATAAGCTTTTTTCAAATATGTAAAAATATTATATTGGGACATATGTATGAAAAAAATAAAATTTTAACATGTTTTACTTCTAAAAGACTTAAAGTGTGGTGGCCTATTTATATAAATAGGCCAGGTTAGACCTATAATGTAGGTTTATCAAAGGTATATACTAGACTCATGTCTTAAAAAATCGAATTAGGTTTAGGGTCTTAAAATTAAAGCTCGGCCTAGCCTATTTCCATCATTACCCATACTGATATAATGCCAAACTAAATGGTAAAGAATAGATTTTGAGAACAATTTTAAAGAATGTGTCTTAGTACTCGAAACTAACTATATCAAGAAAATACTCAATAATTTCCCCCTTATTACTATTTACATACTGTAAAACAACTATAATTTACTCTGAACATTTACAAAACATCAACATTGCTAATATGCATTATTAAAAGTAAAATAATTTTAGTTGACTATTAAATTATGATGATATTCAAATATTTACTCCAACCAAGTTAGTACATGGATTCTCCAATACAAATTAACAAAAGAACCTAAATGTTAACACATACTCCCTCTATTTTTTTTTATCTTCTCTCTTTGAATAGTAGAAACTATTCATTAAGTAACGTAGATTCATCTTTTTGTCATAGTTATATAAGATAAAACATAGTCAAGTGAGATGTTATTGGATTCGTCTAATCGCGTAGTTTTAGAATATCAAATTTTTATAATTTTTACTTATATATAATATGAGATATTGATGATTGAAAATGTGTATTGGATTGCGTGCAGTGCAGGATGGGTGAAGTTAAAAAAAAAACGGAGGGAGTAACAAACTATTTATTTATATAATTAATTTTTTTTTTTTTTGAAAAATCAGGGTGGTCCCTGTACCCTAGAACCGCCTATGGGCACAGTGTCATGGAGGAAAGTTCAAAACAGTGTTCAATTCCTCCCTAATGAGCAATGCGTAACGTGGAATGGGCCACCATATGCATATTTTAGGCAGCTGTGCATTGGTATTCATTTTTTACTATTTTTTTTCTTCAACTAAAAAAAAAAATTAGAAGAAAAGAAAAATAGTCATTGGAATAGTGTTGTGGTGATGTGGATATCAACTGTAATAAACGGATGAGGATTTGACAAATCAAAGGTTGGTTGGTTGGAGACGGTTCTTGTACAATCTTCATCTATTCATTGGAAAAAAGGATAAATAGGTCCTTTTTCTTTTCAAAAAATTCAAATCAGTCCTTTTTCTATTTTATTACCAAAACAGTCCTCTACAAATGCTAATTATGTCCAAATCAGTCCTTTTTTTCACTAATTATATTCTAATTGCTGACGTGGCAAGGGTTTTAATTTAAACCTGACACGTGTGCATAATATTAGTCTTTTTTCTTTTATCTTTTGCCAATTCAGTCCTAAACTTTTATTTTGTTCTATTTAGTCCTCTACCCCAATCACTCATTTTTATATTAATTGGCCTCAAACCTTTCAAATTATTTCATTTTAGGCCCAGAACCTTAGATTTTTTATTATTACTAATACATTTATCAAATAAATGCCCAACATACTTCCGTAAATAAAATTAAATACCAAACCTCATACATTGGGTTTGACCGCCTTGTTACCGGGTCTTCGAAGTTCCGAATTTTACGGACTCTCTCTAACCACCCGACCGTAACGATGGTTCATTGGTTCTGGTTTCCTTCAGCAACAATCAGCACAATCATACTTTGTGGACAATAAAATTCAGGCTATTTTTTTAATATTTTTAATAATATTAATATTTTTCAATAAAACCAAGGCTTCCTGTATCCATAACCTTCCAAAAATTCAAGTTAAATCATTTACTCAAATATTGCTACATCCTAAGGTAGGACGCAAAGTAAGATTCTGTTGATTGTTACTGAAGGAAACCAAAACCAATGAACAATCGGTTGCGGTCGATTGATTATTAGAGAGAGTCCGTAAAATTCCGGTATTTGAAAGACCCGATAACAAAGCAGTCGAACCCAATATATGAGGTTTGGTGTTTAATTTTATTTATGGAAGTATGTTGTGCATTTATTTGATAAATGGATTAGTAATAATAAAAAATTTAAGGTTCTGGGCCTAAAATGAAATAATTTGAAAGGTTTGAGGCCAATTAATATAAAAATGAGTGATTGGGGTAGAGGACTAAATAGAACAAAATAAAAGTTTAGGACTGAATTGACAAAAGATAAAAGAAAAAGGACTAATATTATGCACACGTGTCAGGTTTAAATTAAAACCCTTGCCACATCAGCAATTAGAATATAATTAGTGAAAAAAGGACTGATTTGAACATAATTAGCATTTGTAGAGGACTGTTTTGGTAATAAAATAGAAAAATGATTGATTTGAATTTTTTGAAAAGAAAAAGGATCTATTTATCATTTTCTCCTCCATTTATTTATAGAAATCGTATAGTGGCACTAAACTATTTGAGTCTTTTTCCTTATTGGTAAAAGTGCGTAATTATGGCTGCATAAGTCACAGCATCATTACAAGCAATATTATTACTCATTTTGTCCCAAAAAAATTAAATATAATTATTTAATATCTTAAAATATATAAATAAAAAATTATATAAAATTAAGTTAAAATTAAACTGAATAATTCTAAAAATTCAAATGAGATGTTTCCGAAGGGAGTAGTATTGAGGGTCTGGTCGCTAGTTTCTACAATATTTAATTTAAAGACTAACAAATATTCATATATTTTGTTAATTATGTATACATGATACTCTAGCTAGCGTTGAGCAATTTTGGAAGTAAATGTTTAATATATTACTCATTCCGTCCCAATTAAGATGTCATGTTTGATTTCTGCACACAATTCAATGCATTTTTAATTGTTAATATCTCAAAATATATAAAAGTAAAAATTATGTAAAATATATATTCGAAAACTATACAAATTAAACGAATCTAACAAGATCAAACACGACTATTTTTTTTCAATTATTTATATATTTATAATGATATTGAGTTACAGTTGAACAATTAACAGTGCTAAAAAGTGAACCGTGATATCTAAGGTGAGACGGAGGGAGTAATTGTTTTTAGCCTTTGCTCCCACCTGATCTACAGAGTCAATTTTTTTTTATCTGTTCGACTGAATTATAAATTTTCAACTAAATAATGAGACTGCAAAAATCCAGTTAAGAAATTATTGTTACCCAAGAATAATTCTACTAATTAATAAATCAACGATTATAATTAGACAAACATGTGACAAAATATTATTACTTCTTTATTAAATGTCAAAAGATGAAAAAAAAAAAATCTTCCTAATATGCTAAAAGAATATTTTAAAATGGAAAAAAAAAGACAAATACCTCATTTTTCTTTTTCAAAAATTCAAATTAGTCATTTTTCTATTTTATTGCCATAACAGTCCGCTACAAATGCTAATTATATCTAAATCAGTCCCTTCTTAACTAATTATGCTCTAATTACAGATCGAAAATGCACGTATTTGTCCTTTTTCCATTTTAAAATTTCTAATATACACAAAATAGGTCGAATTGCCATTTATTTACTGGAATAGTCCACGGACATAGGGCCATGTATTCATCATGGCAAGAGCCACTTTCAGTGGTCCAGGCCCACCAATTTTAAAAAGTTTCATTTTAAACACATTTATTTATTTTATTTATTTATTGTTAATAATGGTAGTAATATTTTGTTTTTATTTTTTTAAAAAAAAGATGTGTTCCTTGGCTTGTAGGTTAAAGAAAGCATAATCCGACGGCTGGGATTTAGCGATGCCTGTCTCGGAAAAGATTCTATAAACAAGTGAAAAAGTTATCAAAATAAATAAACAGTGGGGAAAAAGGAAGTGGTGATAACTATTCTTGCTTGTGTTTGCAGCATCTCGGGAACCTGTCCGCCATTCTCCACTAATTCCTGTAAATATTTACAGTTCATTTATTATACACTACTCTACTACAATTTCTTTCATTTTTCCTTAAGCAAATAGAAGTATGAATGACAAATAGTTTGATTTAGTTTAAAATTCTTTTAAGAATAAATATTGTGATTGAGGAGATAAATCATATACTATTATGCATGTAAACAAAACATGTGAATGTCTAGTGTTCAACATCCATGTTCATGCCTTGATCATAAGGTTAGACATGTGAAAGTCTTGAAATGTATATGCCTTGATTATGAGGTTAGTAAATAGTGAGAGGATAAAAAAGTTTATAAATAGCCTATGTAATGTATTGAGAAGTTAGAAAAATTTTATGCAAGCTTAATACTTGTTTCATTTCATAGCCATAATTATTACACTTTATCCATTTTATTATCCCACCTTTAAACTTCCTTTCTTTCACCATTTAATCCCAATTTCCATTACAATACTTCCACTATAAACACAAGCTAATAAGCCATATACCATTTTATTGTACACATACATAAATAAAGATAGTTATTTCTATAACACGTTATCAGCACGAGGAGACTCTGTCCAGATTATCATTTGAGGTATAATCTCTTATTTCTAAACTTTCAATAAGATTATGGCTAATCTTGCAAAGCAGGAATTTGCTCCCTTAACCGTTGAAGGAAGCAATTATATGTCATGGGCCCGAGATGTAAAAATGCATCTTACTTCAATGGGTCTGGAAGATACTATTGCTGAAGGCAAAAATCCCAGCCATCAAAATCAGGCAAAAGCCATGATTTTCTTGTGCCATCATATCGAAGAGGCACTTAAAATGGAGTACGTGACTGTGGAATCCCCACTGGCATTGTGGGAAATGCTGAAAGAATGATATGATAATCTTAAAAAGACGGTGCTTCCAAAAGCCCTTGATGATTGGACAAACCTGAGACTTCAGGATTTTAAAACAGTCCGGGAATATAATTCCGCTGTGTTCAAAATTACGGCCCAATTGCAATTATGTGGGCAAAAGATATCTGAAGCAGAAATGCTTGAAAAAACGTATTCTACGTTTCATGCTAAAAACTCAGTATTGAGTGAGACATACCGTCAAAAAGGTTTTCAGAGATATTCTGATCTTATCACCTGCTTATTATTGGCTGAACAAAACAGCATATTGTTGTTGAGAAATCATGAATCTAGGCCCGCAGGTGCAAAACCGTTCCCTGAGGTGAACGCGGCTCAATCATCGAAATATGTGCGTGATCGTGGGCACTTTAAAAATCAAAATGATGATCGTGGCCAAAATCGGTATCACAATCGAGGCAGAGGTGAATCATCTCGTCAAAATAATTATCGAAATAAGCCTCGATTTGAGCAAAATCGCAGATATGATACCAGAAGGCCTTACAAACCACAACAAAGAAATTATGCAAGAAAGCATAAACAAAATGATGAAATTTGTGATCGTTGTGGAATTAAAGGCCATATGGCTCAAACATGCCACACAGCTAAACACTTAGCTGAACTGTATCAGGCCTCGAAACGAAAAGAAAGACCAGGTGTTGAAGCACACCATAATGCCCACGATGATACTTATGATGATATATTAAATGATAATATCACGCACCTGGAAGCTGATGATTTTGTTGAGCCAGATACTGTTACTAAATAATATATTATATAGCTATATATATTTTACTTGTCTTTTATAATTCCTGTTTAATATAAATAATGATATCTTATACTTCCCTTTTATTATCCATGTATAATATAAATATGCTTTTGCATTAATAATATTTATATTGCTGATGTTTAATAACATTCTTTATTCTTGTAAAGAAATGGATGCTGGAAATTCAAAAGTCGGAGATGATATCTGCCTCATTGACAGTGGAACAACGCATAGCATTTTCAAAAGCAAAAGCTATTTCTCCAATTTAAAATTGGAAAAGACCGCAGTGAAAACTATAAGCGGTAATGCAAAATGCATTGAAGGCTCCGGTAGAGCTGTTATATTTCTCCCTGAAGGGACAAAAATGGCAATTGAAAATGCCTTGTTCTCACGCAAAGCTCGAAGAAATTTACTGAGCTTCAATGATATTCGAAAAAATGGATATCACATTGAAACTTCGAAAGAGGCAGATCACGAGTATCTTTTGATAACTCGAATTGAAAATGGCAAAAAATTTGTGAATGAAAAATTGCCATGTTACTCCTCTGGCTTATACTATACAAAAATATGTGCCGCAGAAATACATAACCTAGTAGGCTTGAAAGCTACTAGTGAATTTATTACCTGGCACGATAGACTTGGGCATCCTGGCAGTATAATGCTGAGGCGAATTATTGAAAATTCAAATGGCCATACATTGAAAAGGCAAATGATATTGAACTCAAATGAGTTCAATTGTGCAGCCTGTTCACAAGGGAAATTGATAACCAGACCATCTCCAGTAAAAGTGGGAATTGAATCCCCTACATTCCTAGAAAGAATTCAAGGCGATATATGTGGACCTATTGATCCACCGTGTGGACCTTTCAAGTACCTTATGGTATTAATTGATGCGTCATCACGGTGGTCACACGTTTGTTTATTATCAACTCGCAATTTGGCATTCGCAAGATTACTTGCACAAATTATAAAATTGCGAGCACAGTTTCCAGATCATCCGATAAAGAAAATACGCCTTGATAATGCTGGAGAATATACATCACATGCATTTGATGATTTCTGCATGTCGATTGGAATTACTGTTGAACATCCTGTGCCTCATGTGCACACGCAAAATGGTCTGGCAGAATCATTTATTAAGCGATTGCAATTAATTGCAAGACCCTTGTTAATGAAATCAAAACTCACTGTTTCTGCTTGGGGACATGCTATATTGCATGCAGCCACACTTGTGAAAATAAGGCCGACAAGCTATCATAGCTACTCCCCTACACAAATTGTGTTTGGAAAGGAGCCCAATATATCCCACTTGCGAATTTTTGGGTGTGCGGTTTATGTACCGATTGCGCCACCACAACGCACAAAAATGGGACCTCAAAGAAGGTTGGGCATATATGTCGGGTATGAATCACCCTCGATTATTAAATATCTTGAGCCAAAAACGGGTGATTTATTTACTGCAAGATTTGCAGACTGTCATTTTGATGAAACTCAATTCCCGACATTAGGGGGAGGAAATGATCAACTGAAAAAGGAAATATCTTGGCAAAGTCCATTTGATTTCCTTGATCCTCGTACAAGGCAATGCGAACTTGAAGTTCAAAGAATTGTGCATTTGCAGGGAATTGCAAATCAATTACCCGATGCTTTTAATGATGCTGCTAAAGTCACAAAATCATATATAAATGATGCAGCAAATGCACCAGCCAATATAAATGTCCCAGAAGGACAAATTCCAAGTGCAAATGAACCTTCTGCACGCCTGAAGCGTGGTAGGCCTTTGGGTTCCAAGGATAAAAATCCACGAAAGAAGAAAATTATCCATATGGGTGATAAATCAATCACAGATGATACTCCCGAAGGAGAAATTGATTCAACCCCCGAAAAGGTTGAACCTGAAAATATTCACCCAGAAGAAAATGAAGTTATTGAAACTTCTTTCAATTATATCAATACTGGGAAATGTTGGAACCGAAAAGAAACAAACGTTGATAATGCCTTTGCATACAACGTTGCACTCGATGTAATGGAAAATAACGAGGATCCTGAACCAAGATCGGTTGAAGAATGTCGGAAAAGAAATGATTGGCCAAAATGGAAAGATGCGATTCAGTCTGAACTAGATTCACTGAATAAACGAAAAGTATTCGGCCCTATTGTCCAAACACCAAAAAATGTGAAGCCTGTTGGCTACAGATGGGTGTTTGTGAGAAAAAGAAATGAAAATAATGAAATTGCCAAATATAAGGCAAGGCTTGTAGCCCAAGGTTTTTCACAACGACCGGGAATTGATTTTGAGGAAACATATTCCCCAGTTATGGATGGAATAACATTCAGGTATCTAATGAGTCTAGCAGTACGAGAAAATCTCGAAATGAGGCTGATGGATGTTGTTACTGCATATTTATATGGCTCATTGGAAAATGATATTTATATGAAAATACCTGAAGGGTTTAAATTACCTGAGTCTTGCAACTCAAAACCCAGAGAAAATTATTCCATCAAATTGCAAAAATCGTTGTATGGGCTCAAGCAATCTGGCCGAATGTGGTACAACCGCCTCAGTGAAAGTTTGATAAAGGAATGCTATACAAATGACCCGATCAGCCCTTGTGTATTTATAAAGAAAAATGGGTCAGAATTTGTGATCGTCGCAGTCTATGTTGACGATTTAAATCTAATTGGAACTCCTGAAGAGTTGAAAAAGGCGGTCGAATATCTGAAAAAAGAGTTTGAAATCAAAGATTTCGGGAAAACGAAATTTTGCCTTGGCCTACAAATTGAGCATTTGGAAATGGGCATATTTGTTCATCAATCAGCTTATACCCAAAAGGTATTAAAGCAATTTCGAATGGATTATGCTCATCCGCTAAATAATCCAATGGTCGTTCGGACACTTGATCCTGCAAAGGATCCATTTAGGCCAAAAGAAGATAATGAAGAGCAACTTGGCCCAGAAATCCCATATTTAAGCGCAATTGGTGCGTTAATGTATCTTGCAAACAGCACGCGACCTGATATCGCGTTTGCAGTCAATCTACTCGCAAGATTCAGCTCTTGCCCTACTCTACGACATTGGAAAGGCATAAAGCATGTTTTTCGCTATCTCCAAGGAACAATTGATCTTGGGTTATTTTACCCAAAAGACTCTCGACATGAGTTAATTGGCTATGCCGATGCAGGTTATTTATCAGACCCACACAAAGCCAAATCTCAAACAGGCTATATCTTCACGTGTGGTGGAACTGCTATCTCTTGGAGGTCAATGAAGCAGACTCTAACTGCTACTTCTTCTAATCATGCCGAAATATTAGCAATCCATGAAGCAAGTCGAGAATGTGTTTGGTTGAGGTCAATGACTCAACATATATTGAAGAGTTGTGGTTTAATCATTGAACCACAAATGCCCCCAACAATTTTATTTGAAGATAATTCGGCTTGTGTAGCCCAGTTGAAAGGGGGTTATATCAAAGGAGATAGAACGAAGCATATTTCACCAAAATTCTTCTACACTCATGATCTTCAAAAGAATGGTGAAGTCGATGTGCAACAAATTCGATCAGAAAATAATTTAGCGGATCTATTTACCAAGGCATTGCCGACTGCAACATTCGAGAAGCTCGTGAAGAAAATTGGAATGCGGCGGCTTCGAGATTTAAAATGATGTCCAAATCAGGGGGAGCATCTGATACAAGAATACTGTACTCTTTTTCCTTCACTTGGATTTTTTTCCCACTGGGTTTTTTCCAAGTAAGGTTTTAACGAGGCATATTCTTCGTATTGGCGACATTCAAGGGGGAGTATTATGCATGTAAACAAAACATGTGAATGTCTAGTGTTCAACATCCATGTTCATGCCTTGATCATAAGGTTAGACATGTGAAAGTCTTGAAATGTATATGCCTTGATTATGAGGTTAGTAAATAGTGAGAGGATAAAAAAGTTTATAAATAGCCTATGTAATGTATTGAGAAGTTAGAAAAATTTTATGCAAGCTTAATACTTGTTTCATTTCATAGCCATAATTATTACACTTTATCCATTTTATTATCCCACCTTTAAACTTCCTTTCTTTCACCATTTAATCCCAATTTCCATTACAATACTTCCACTATAAACACAAGCTAATAAGCCATATACCATTTTATTGTACACATACATAAATAAAGATAGTTATTTCTATAACATATACAACATTAATAATGGACTTATTATCAATTGTGGCCGTACGTCCCTTTCTTGTATTGTCTTTCTTTCAGCAAATGCCAAAATGTATTTCTGTGGTTGTTTAATTTCTGGCATAATTCATAAGACAAAATATTTTAGAAATTGATAAGTTATGTAATAATGCAGCGCAGGGAAGGCTCAATATGGTACTCCTACTACCAGAGTTTGTATGCAATTAACTATAATTATTTTGACAATTCTATATTATTAGTATTTCTTTATTACAACAAATTAGTAAATGATTGAAATTGATCTTTCAACTAATTAATTAATTATATGAAATACTGTAGAATTTAATACAGTAAGTGTAGTAGCATTTGCCACAAGTTGGGGAGATGAATCTAAAAATAAGCTGCATTGAGAATAAGAAAAAATAATTTACTACTGATATTATAAATATCAATTCTATCGTATCCGTACACATGGTCATTTGTTACTCCGGTATGCCGACGAGCACCGGTCGCCAGGCCCTCCTCAATAATCTCTGCCGGAGAGTCGCCGAGAGCGGCCGGAGCGACCGCGGAACGCCGCCTCTTCGGAAGTCGGCGCCGCCGCTGGCCTGCAGCAATCCCTCCCTCACATTTTCCGACACTCCATCCCCCAAAGCCGGAGGCGGCGACGACACAAACAAATCCTTCAGCTTGTTGCTCACCATCAATTCCTTACCATTCTGCGGTGAGCTCCCCTTCCGATCCGGCGATCCTCCCTGGGGCCGCGGGGGCAACCTCCTGCCGCTACTGCTACCGCTTCCGGCGCGGAACAGCAGCATCCGGAGAGTTCTCTTCCGGCGGAGATGTATCACCGGACTGGCGGAGGGGCTCTTGGTGGGGCTGGCGGCCACGGCGCACTGCGTGGCCAAGAGCTTGAATTTCTGCAGAGTGGCCATAGGCGATCGCGGAATCGTCCAGAATGGTAAAGATTAGGGTTTGCAAAGAATGAATTGGGGATTTTTTGGCAGTGATGGAATTGTTCCTGAGTTTATTTATTGTGTGGAATTGTGAAGGAAAGTGTGGGAGTGAGTGAACCCAAGAGAAGGCAAAAAGAGAAAGGAATAATTCAGCATACGGATGGCGGGGGGCCTGTGGGGGCTTTTCAGGAATCCAATCATTTCCCTCCACGTGGCGACATCTTGGTCCTTGCTCAGCCTTCCTTTCCTTTCCTTTTCTTACTTCCTCAAAATTCACGACCTTTATTTTGCCAAGACTAACACCACCGATGGCTAAAGCTGGAATGTTACTATTCTACGATTATTCGAAAAAATATTAATACTAACAATATTACTATTATTAATATAAAATAAATTGTAAATATGCTTAACTTTATATATATACACAGCATATATCTATATATATATTTCATATATTTATGCATGTTTGTGTAGTATATATACATTAGTAACAAATCATTAATATGGAGTAATTAATATGTTTATGTTAAAAATCATTTTTGGATACATGCAAAATATTCAAAGTTAAGAGCCTTGTTTAAAAGCATTTGGTGGTAAGTTGCACATGGATTTTGTTACCAAAAAGCAATAAAAGTCATGACATATTTTTCTTGGAAAGAAGAAAAGAATGCCTATTACATTAGAGTGTTTTGGTGGGATACATTTTTCTCCAAAATTTTTTACGCCTAGCTACCGAAGGGGAAAACGTTTTTAGCTTTTTTCTAAAATGGGTTATTTAGATAAATAATCCGTTCTTTTGGAACGAATTTTCAAATGCTAAAGTTAAAGTCATGGCATATTTTTCTATCATTCGCCATTATAATATATACTCATAGATTCAAAAACTGTTCTTATATTTATTTATTTTATCGAAAGAGAGTCTAAGTACATCCGAAGGACCAGAACACTTAATTTTATCACTATATGATAGTAAATTAGTAATTGTTTCGGTGTCTTCAAAGTCATTAGTCATAGACGAAAATGTTTAACCAGTACATTCAAAAGGACCAAAGCACTCAAATTTTTCTACAGCATCATAAGAAATAGGTATAAAGAAATAAATAAACTTGTATAAACACACAGCTCCATGAAATTTGTACATTCCCATCAAGTTTCTGTCAGTCAAAACCCATAATCTACAAACACATGACGCAGGATACAAAAAAGGAAGGCAATGAGATTATTTATGATCAATCCCATCCATTCTATCAGAAGCTAAATACCAATATTAATGGCCATGTCTGTTGGAAAATATGTAGGAGCACTTTTCTCCCACTATTGGCGCAGTTTTTCCATGATCTTGTTAATGATGATCTAGGAATATATCACCCGCATCTTCATCATCACCATCTTCCATCTAAGCCCTTTGGATCGGTGGCTCTGATACCACTGTTGGAAAAATAAAAAATATATGAACGGGAGAAATGAGAAGACTCAAAGTATTTTTATTCTTGATAAATCACGTCTTCTACAAATTACATAAAGAATGCCCTATTTTATAGGTGCATGAAACAAATCTTTCTAACAAATAAATCTCAACCAACAATCAAAAGAGTGCAACAACTTAAATGCATATCTAATTCAAATTCAAATTTTAAATTCTACATTATTATTTCTAACAATGTCTCATACCACAAAGAGCAAAACACGAAGCGGATGATCAGCAACATATAAGAACATACAGACATATATGTAAATGTGTGTGTATGTGTACATATACCTAATCATCCTCTGATCTCTACACATCAGGGAGACGGAGCATCGCTGCCCTTGAGTGGCCCCGTGTCGTCGTCGACCAATACATCCACCATTTCTTCTTGATGATCGCCATTCGTGTTGTCACTCTGTATCTCCTTAAGCGTCTGCAGGACTTGATCCATTGATGGCCTCATTTCCCTTTCCTGCTGCAGACACCGGAACGCTAACTCTGCAACCTGCGTGATCATTCTCCTCACGTTGCTGTCCGTATCGAACCCGAGGTTCGGATCCACCATCTCGTGGAGTGCGTGGTTTTGAATCTTGTTAATGGCCATGGTGGATAGGTTGATGTCGTGGCGGTGCCTGTTGATGTCCACAGCCAGTAGGGAAGAAATGAGCTCCATCAGGACGACTCCAAAGCTGTACACATCGCTCTGTTCTGTGAGCTGGTAGATTTGGTAGTACTCGGGATCCACGTACCCAGGAGTGCCCTGCGGAGCAGTTGAGACGTGGGTAACGTCCGTTGGGAACAGCCTGGACAGCCCGAAATCAGCTACTTTGACGTGGAATTTGTCGCACAGAAGAATGTTGTTCGTCTTGACATCGCGGTGGACAATGTCGGATTTGTGGAGATACGACAGTGCTGCTGCTGTCTCGATGGCGATGTTGAGACGAACAGGCCAGGACAGCAAACCGGAGTTGGAACGTTTGCCGTGGATGTGATCGGCAACTGTTCCATTCGGCACGTACTCATACACGAGCAACAATTCCCGGCTTCTTCTGGAAGTGCAGCCATAGAGTATCACCAGGTTTGGGTGCCTCACCTGTGTCAAGATCTTGACTTCATTCATGAACTGCTCCACACGCCTGAAATTGTTCTCGTACAGGCGTTTAACAGCGATGGCCGTGCCATCAGGCAACTCCCCTGTTCCACAACCAAGTTCATCAAGTCAGTAAAGCTCTTGAATACAACGAAATCGGGTAAAAAATAGCAGTTGAGGATCATATCCTTTACCGTGATAAACGGTGCCAAATCCACCCTCGCCAAGTTCTCTGGAAGGATTGAAATTGTCAGTGGCTTGTTCAAGTTCCTCGTACTCAAACACCTTGGCTCCGAAGTAGGAACTGCCTCTACCAATATCGGATTTTGAAGATGGATATGAAGGGATGCTTTGGGTGAAATTGCTGGAAGCTGTTGAGAGGGGCGTGCCTGAAGAAGCACTTTTGATTTCCTTTGTAAGAACACCGGGAGTTTGGGCAGCGAGAGGCAGATGGCGCAGTTTCCTTCGTTGCCGGCAGTAGAAAAATAACCAACCCAAGACGAGTCCAGCAAGGACCGCACCGCCTATACCAAGCCCTGGACATGGACGGAAACAAGATGGGAGTCATTTTTCAGGCTATTATACTTGATGAAGATGATTGTGTGTTATTAGAAATGTAGAATGGTAACATACCAACAGTCAGTCCGACCTTGTTGTTCTTCTTGTCATTTCCTCCTGCAGACATGAAGAGGCCTCAGCCATCAGTATCCTTTAGATAAAATGTACTAATAATAAACTGCTTCATCTTATAAACCATTCTTAAATCCTAAGCAAAGGGATGAGGATACCCCCAACAAACACGTTGCAATCGAACCAAGATAAAAAAAATATAGTGACAGAACCTTCTATAAGGATTAAGGAACTCAACTTAAAATCAACTCAGTGCATTTTATGAATGCCTCCATAGGGCTCTGCCAAAACTAGCGAGCCTTTCGGCCTTTGGCATCTGGTTGGATGATTTACATGTAAGATACATTCTCAACTTTAGCTATTCTAGCTATGATAAATGCAACGTTAGCTGCTGATTTGAGAACTCAAACCATTAGAAGAGTTGCGTCATGCATATGAGGACTATTCATTGGACTGATGGGTGTGGCGGAAGACCATAACAGGAGGAATACACAAAGAAGATGTCATAAATTTAACATTTGCAGGATAACAGAGAGGGAAGATTCTACGTGAGTTTCACATAAGGGAACTTTCAGGATATGTATTTTTGTTCTGGATACTCCTTGGGATTTAGACTAAAGTAAACTACTCCTACTAATTAAAGAGTACCCAAGTTGGGTTATTATGTAAGCTAAGATGCAAATTCATAGTAAAAGTTGTTTGAGTAATTGATACACATCTGACGCAATGATGCTACATAGTTACATACGACCAAACTTAGTAAGAACTAAATAATGTGGAAAGAAGTCGTCAAAGGCGGAAAACGCGTCGGCGCTCGGTGGGAGGATTTTGGGAAATGGACATAGAAGCTGACGTACAGAGCACAAAACCAATTATAGGCCCTTTGTTGGTGACTTGGTGGTACGCACTAATTAGGTTTAGGGTTCTAACTGCACTAATTAATTAAGCCTGCAACTGGAAAACTAGCCTTGTTTGAAAATTCAAATCTTTTATAGTGGAATAGTAATTGGGGTTAAAGATGGAATGAAGAACAGGAAATATGAATACTTGTGAAAGAATCGTAAACAAGATTAAGCCGAGGAATTAAACAATTACGCATACCCATAGCAGGGGTACCATTGGTACCAACCGTACCATCGCAAGTGGAACTATGAGTATCATCCCTGCAGAGGCAAGCAAAAGCCCCAGTGCCCTGACTCGCCTGCCCGCAATACCCACCCGATTGCCTGCAACTGCTGCATGTTTGCTCATCCGCGGTCCAATGGATCCAAAACCCATACTTTAGTGCTTCCTGTAAAAGAGAACCCCCTGTAGCCGGAGTCGCCACCAGAGCCTGGCCGGTCGTCTGATTCACCCGAACGGTAATTGTATTTGTGTTGCATACGATACCAGTTCCCAGAGGCGTCGTTCCCGGAATGTATAAATTCAATGCGTTTGCATTCCGGTTGCAGTTGAACCGAGTTGGGACAACAGTTGAACCCTCCCCGGTGCAGCCGTAGTACAGAGTGAAGATTTGGTTGGTAAGACTTTGATAGAAATCGAAAGAACTGGACCCTATGATCGTGTCCCGTATAGTCTCGGGACAGAGATCGCTCCATAGGTCATCTCTCGCTACTCTGAGAATTCTTAAATTGTTGTCTACCTGAAGAACCCGGTAGGTTAGCGATCCGACGGTAAATCGGGGATCATCATTGTCACAATTTAGCTCAAATCCCGGACGCCCACACTCTGCGGGGCGGCCTCCTCCCCAGAAGGGATAGCTTAATCCTTCCCTGTCGCCACAACGAAATGTCTGACTACAGTTCTGATACAGCTGATTACTTTGACATAAACAGACAGGGAATAATCCCACGAGCAGCAGGATCAGGGGCAGCATCAATAATCTTGGATTTGGGTTCATCATCATGGAAAGGGGAGTTTGATCTTGGCCTTGAGATGGAAGAGTTGTGCAAAGTTAAAAAAGGGGAAGGATCATGGTGATGAAGTCAGGACTGGCGGAGGTTTGAATGTGTGAAGTGGAATGGAAATTCATTCATTGTAAATTTGTAATGACATAAGGGGGATTGTCATCTTGTGAAAAGTTGTCCAACACAAGGAAGGTTCATTTGGAAAAAGGAACGGCCAATGGTATTGGTGGAGAGTTTTAATTAATGGGAGGTGGGAGAGTGGGAATGGGATTGTTTTGCAGGAAAATTTATCATGTTGGGGGTTAATTTCTACATAGGATTATGAAGATAGTCAACAAAACCATGCCAATGCCCCGCTGGCACTGTCAAGTCTTGGATCTACTATGGCCGCGTGAAACATCTTGCATAATTTTATACTACTAGTATTATATGACGACCCATTTGTGATTTGACTCAGACAAACCATAAATTCAATTTCAAATAGTAGTATGCCATATGATTGTAGTAGTACACCCTAAAATATACTCCTTTAGGTAAGGGTAGGAATGGGCAATGGACAGAAGACCAATGGCTGGCAGGAGATTCAGGGTTAATTCTGGAATATAAAACAACAATTTCTTGAAGACAATATTGGAAGTTGATTGCAAACTTAGTAACATTAGGGATTGGGAATGCAAAATGCAGTGTCAAAGTCACAAAGATGTGGGGAAACCTTAAAAGAACTTGGGGAAAAAACTTGGGGGGTCAAGGACTCGAGCTTTGTTCAAATATAGAGTTTAGAATTTTAGTTAGATGGAGTCAAGAGGGAAGAAAATGCGAAACATGGATTGCATTTACTTACAAAAGTTCATATGAACTCTACAATAAATTACTATTTTAATCTTGACTTTATTATCATAAAAATAATTCATCCGTTCCTATTTAATTGCCACGGACCAACATTTCACGCAATCCAAAATACGTTTTTAATCCTTAATAACTCAAATTGCATACGGCTAAAAATTATGAAAATTTGATATTCTAAATCTATGCGATTAGACGAATTCAACAAGATCTCAATTGACTATATTTCAACTTATATAATTGTATGAAAAAATCAATCAAAGTTACACAATAAACAGTGCCAAAACACCATCCGTGTCAATTAGTTAGAAACGGAGGAAGGATATAGTTAAGGGCCTAAGTAACTATAGAACACTGCAGGGCCACAAAAAGGAATTAATGGGCCCAGAGCCCAGGACACCTCTGGCGTTATTACCCACCGCCTTCACACTATAATGGGCTTTCCGCCCATCATTACAAAAGATACTACATGTGCCATATGTTGCACTCTTTTAATTTCTAGTACTCCATGATATAAAATATAGAGATAAATCTTATAAAAAATATTACTAAATTAAAGTTTATTCAAACTAAAAGAATATAAGTGGTATTGCACTGCATTGTGGTATATCCCAACGGGTTCGGTTATGGTGCAATCATGGAATCCGCAGCACATCAAGGCATCAATCATAGCCATTCAAAAGCATCAAACGGTTGTAGGTTAATAAGGTTATAATTGTAATAACACAATACTAGTCCATTTTAATAACAAATCATTTCAGCGACAAGGCAAGTATTTTAGACATGTTATCATATCTAATATTTGGTAACTCTATATTTAGTATGTTATCATATTTATTATTTGATAAATCATATCAAATGTTTGGTAATTCATATCTAATATTTCAAATAATATCTTTTTATGATCAAAGTTACGTATCAAATTTATTAATAGATCATTTCAGCGAACTTACCAAAAACAATTAAGTGATGCTATAAAATATATTTCAGGGACCACAAGTAGATGAATTCAGCGACCGTATCTAGCATAATTCAGCGATGGTACCAAACAGAATTCAGCGACGCAACCAATAATGATTCAGCGATGCTACCAAAAATAATTCTGTGATGCTACCAAAAATAATGAAGGGATGCTATCAAATATATTTCAGCGACCTCAAGTAGAGGAATTCAGCAATGGTACCAAGCAGAATTCAGCGACGCAACCAAGAATGATTCAACGATGCTACCAAAAACAATTCTGTGATGCTACCAAAAACAATGAAGGGATGCTATCAAATATATTTCAGCGACCTCAAGTAGAGGAATTCAGCGATGATACCAAGCAGAATTCAACGACACAAACAAGAATGATTCAGCGATGCTACCAAAAATAATTCTGCGATGCTACCAAAAATAATGAAGGGATGCTATCAAATATATTTCAGCGACCTCAAGTAGAGGAATTCAGCGATGGTACCAAGCAGAATTCAGCGATACAACCAAGAATGATTCAGCGATGCTACCAAAAACAATTCTGTGATGCTACAAAAAATAATGAAGGGATGCTATCAAGAACATTTCAGCGACGCTCATTTCCGTTACATTTACTTTTATGCAAATTTACTATTTTAACCTTAAATTAATTTTAATCATCAATTTACAAAATGCATCAACGGTCTAGAAGCATCCGCTGCACATCATGTCGCAGCACCCTAACGGATCCCATATCCCAACACGTTAAAATTTATACCCCAGATAGATTCTACGAATACCTTTTGCATCAGAAAACTAAACATGTGGCCTAAAACGGATATCATGTCCTGAAATTTGGGAATACAACAGTGCATTAGCCAAATGCCTGAATACCCATTTTCATATGTCTCCAAATGGAGGGAGGCTTAAGAGAACTTGGAGACATGTAAAAAGGTTCTGAACATGGATCAACTAAGAAGCCAGTGGAGCCAACAATGATCTGTTTTAATGCAGTAACTTATCTGGAAGAGACTTAGAAAGGCTCACCTACAACCTAGACTATGATGTTCAACATCTATCCCACTCTTCCAAATTGTTTCACACATAAACTGGGAATTATTCTAAACTTTAACCTGACATTGACACACAAATTGTCCATTTCCTAGCTCTAAATGGTTATGATAATTTAAGCACAGATATTCATCTGCATCTTTACAGGCACAGATACTATGGCTAATTTAAGCATAGAATGAAGTAAGAAGATACCATTGTACGTACCCGGGTTCGGAGCTTCCTCCGGCGATGCGCCGCTATTCATCAAGCAAGTACTATTCACATACGGCGCGTTAGGACAAAAACAAGTTGTTTGATTCTTGACAAGATCGAACCCACACCGCCCCTTTGATTGCCTACAATCATCGCAAGGTTGGCTATTGACTTTCCATTTAATCTCGACGCCCTGTCGGAGGACTTGATCCAATTGTGTCTGACTAAACGACTTCCCAGGTACGATGTTTCCAGTATATGGTACTGGAACCGTGACACTATTTTCACATCTTCCAGGGCCTTGCGCTCCTCTGACCACATACGCTATTTGATCGGTGTACCCAGTTTTTGTACAAGTAACCGGGAATGAACCAGAGGGAGGGTCCGGGCAACTGTACAAAAATGTGATATTTTCATATGGAGACGTGTAGTCGAACAGGGAAAAGTCCAGAGTGGTATTGAACATTTCCTCTGGACAATTTCCCACTGCCACATCGTCCCTGGCAATCCTCATGGTTTGCAGGGCTGGATATATATCCAGCACCCGAAACGTGACATTCATGATATCGATGGTGGTTACACTAACATGGTTCTCTTCCTCGCACTTTAGGACCAAACCAGGATGCCCGCAATGGGGAGGATCTTTCGATCCCCAAAATGGGTATCCAATTACGATGGCACCACAGGTGAAGGAGTTCCCACAATCCTTGTAGAACTGATCAGGATAGTTGGCCCCCTTACAGGATTGAAACAGGAACAGGATGCAGGCAAGATTGAGGAAAAGAAACCTTGAAAGGGCTTGGGAATTCATGATCAGCTTTGTTCATAGGCAGATGGAATGGAAATGGTTGAGGACTCTTCTTGAAGAAGAAATGTTAGTTGGATGGAAATCAAAGGCAGGCAACAGAAGCCATTGACTAAAAGCACAAAGTTGACCTCACTTTCAAAGAAGCAAGTAATATTGCTGGAGAAATTATGCATGATGGCGTACGGTTCTTGGAATGGAGAAAAATGGGAGCCAATTTAATGTGATGGATCTCAATTTTCCAAGCCATTTCTGTAACATCAGACGACGAAGTCCCCCCACTCAATTCAGTAGGTTTGAATGGTTGACAAGCCAATTACTAATACCAAAAAGAGGTTATGAGTTCAATTCATGGTTAATAATTAACTGCATTATTAATAGTATTAGAAAAAGAAGATGGTAAGATGGATCCACATCCATAAAGAGCCTGACCTTGACTGGATCAAAAGGGGTTTGTTGAGCCATTTCCACCTAAAAAACTAAACATGGGTAAGTAGTTCTTGCTTATTCTGAAGGACTACGTTTCATAGTATAAATAGTAGGTTGGCTGTCAGATTAGGGAATCGGAGTTTGATTTGGGCGAGGATGAATTGCCATGACAGCAGAGAGCATTGACATTTGGGCAAGGAAGCAATCATCAGTCATTGAAAAAAATTTTAGAGTTGTTGGGGAAAATATTATAAAACCAAAAAACAAGTTAACCTACTACTCTCTGTTATATATCTAGAAATGGCTGATCCCATAATAAACAACGTAATATGGGGGAATATAGCCTATGTTCATTTTTAAATAAAAAATATATTATATGTAATTTTTGGTGAATAATCGGGTATCCCCATGATACATTGGACCATGGGCAATTAAGGGTGGCCGCAGTATTTGTATACACAAGGCTCGAACTCGGGACCTTGCTTAAGAGACTAGCTAGAGCCTCAATCCACACAAGTCAACTGCGGTTGGTTATAGCATGTAATTTTGATACTAACAAATTTAAAAAATGGTGCTATTTATCACTTATAAAAATGGAGAAAGTGGGTAGGTATGCAGTACAAAATGTCGTGTTCTTGTGTGAGCGGGTGGGGACTACTTAATGGATGATATCACCACCTATAAAACATGAGGACAGGATAGTGAAGTATAAAGATATTTTGGACTGGGTCTTGTACTCTTATGTGTATTTATCAAGCACATTAGACTATTACAGCAGTGTATACAGTCACATTTACAAGTAACTACAGTTCGAATGGATCCAAAGTGAAATATTCTTATATTCCTCTGTACCCTAATTATTCATTATTCAATTGAGTCTTTTGACTTATTTTTTTGTTCTAATTATATACATAAAAATATAATCAAGTAAAGTATTATTAGATTAGTCTAGTTTTATAATATCAATTTTTTTATATACAATATTTTAAGTTATTAGTAAATAAAAATATGCATTGATAAGCCTAGCTAAATATGTGTACTTAGCACATTGGATAATGTAGTTTTTCCCCCTTTTTTGGGGTGAATTTAATAATAGATTTAAGTTCACCGTTGTTGGGGAAACAGAAAATGGAAATGAGCCAGATTGATAGATAGAAGCTGGAAGCTGGATAAAGACAAGTGTCACCCAATAATATATTGGACGGAAAATTTGTTAGAACTTCTGAGGAGGGATAGAAATTGGGTGAATCTTTTTGTATTTTTCTTGCCAACCTCACAGCATCCATTGCAATTGACATTGCCTTGTGTATTACTAATGATATAAATAGTGAGCAAAAGACACAAAACAACACATAATGATCGTCAAGATATTGATTGCTCAGAAAACACAATGATGATGTGTAATAAAAGATTATCCAGCAAGTGCTTGCCAATGTAAGTTTTAAGTGAGGATGAAGGCAAAACAATACATGTTCGAAATGGAGTAACAAAATAATAATAATAATAATAATAATAATAATAATAATAATAATAATAAATGAAATGAAATGTTAATTCTTAGCTTCCGATCCATGTAGGCTTTAGGCTTTCTTTGTTAGAGGGATATGAAAAGAAAAGAAATGATTAGAAATGGAGTGAAAAAAGAAGATTTTTTTTTTTTTAAAAAAAAAAAGTCTTTGTTTTGTCCTTATCTTTTAGATTATCAAACAAAGCCTGGAGAAGATTAAAAAAAGGAGAAAATTCAAGATGGATAAGAAACCAGATATAACTATAACTGAGTCAATTAAACTTAAAAGAAAAACATATGACTTGAACACATTAAGAATTTGAAACCCATACTTGATGCACAACACTAATGAATTGTGCCAAAGGCCTAGATCCTGTATAATGACTTGTGCTTATACATTGTTCCCCCTAATGGAAAAATCATAGTATTGATCATATCGTAATGCATGTGTGAATTGTGATTGATTTGGTCACAAGATTTTTAAAAATTGTTCGGATGGAGATTGCGTAAAAGAACATTTGAGAAGATGTCCCTCCATGGAATTTTATTCAAGGATGTCTGGATGACTTGACGAGACTAGTCCTCGCATCTTTTTACTTGTATCTTTGTCCATTCATGTACACATTGATACACCTAGAGTTGTCAATTTATACACGAACTCGAAAAAATTAACCCGACCGATACGAAAAAATTTTAAGTTTGGGTTTAATCATTTTGGGTTTTCTCCGAAATCAGGTCGACCCGAACCCGATATGAAATATTACACCATTTGCTCAACCTGACACGAATACGATCCGAAACCTGAAATTATGTCAATTTTTGGCTATAATTCGAAAACGAACCCGAACGACACGAAAAATTTCAGGTTTGGGTTTAGTGATTTTGAGTTTTTTTTTTTCGAAATCAGGTCGACCCGAAACCCAACCTGAAATATTATACAACCCGACCAATCACGAACACGACCCATAACATCAAATTGACACCCCTACATACACCAATGGTCAATGGATATCTATCATAGTAATTCATAAACCCTTTCTGTACCAGGCCCATTAAGAATATACCCTCACCAGCCACCAGTCACCAGTTACCACCCAACTACCCACATCCCACCTCCCACCAATAGTCCGTACACCCATAAACGCCTATACTTCACCCTTGATCAAGTAATGGCATTTGTCCTCATATAAATGCCAAATCAATGTCACCAGGCCCACCAGCCACCGCTACAGTTCATTCCCCACTTTGGTCTTACTCTTACACTAGACCTTTGACTATTCCACATCAGAACCACTATTTATGGCAATCTATGATGAACTATCCCTAGGGAAGATCACGTTTTCAAAGACCAATAGCACTTCAGAGAAAAATTATGACCATATGAAACTCAGCTAATTTGCATCTTTACCCGAATGGATGACTAGAAGAAAGAACATAAAGACAAAAAAAAGGCAAGGAGGCAAGTGCTGCATACCTGATTCCGAGGCCGACACCACCGCTTTGGATCTTGGATTATGTGCCCCAGCGGCGCACCTTTCCGACGTCGGCGTCGACCCATCCTGGCAGAAGCACACAAACTGCTTCCCCCCGGAGTCGTAACCACAACTCCCGCCCGAGCTCACGCACTCGCGGCAGGCACCGCCGTCCACCTTAAACCTCACCCCGAATCCCTGACGCATCAGCTGCCTCAAATCATTGAACTTCAGGAACGACTCATAGCTCACCGTCACCGGCACCATAACGCTGGAATGACAAACTTCTGAAAATATCGCCTCCCCGACCCCGAAAGTCGCGTATTCATTTCTCTCGGCCGCCCCCTCAACGGCGCAGTCAAACACGAACGGCAACGGAAAAGGCGACACCGGGCAGCCGAAGTGGAATGTCAAGTTAACACATTTACCGACGTAATCGAAGATATCTGAATCAAGCGTTGTGTTCTTGAATTCCCGCAGGCAGAGGTTCTGAGAAAGATCCATTCTTGCAATTTTGAGAACCTGCATTTCCGGATTCATTTCCAGAACGCGGTACTTGACGTCGTTGATGTCTATCGTGGTTGTGTCATTTTCGCAAACAAGTTGCAGGCGCGGGTGCCCGCAAATTTTGGGCCTTTCACCGCCCCAGAACGGGAAGCCGACGGCGGCGAGATTGCCGCAGTGGAACTCAGCTCCGCAAGCTGCGTAGGAATCATTGTGGGCGGCTGAAATTGGAGGGAGATTGAGGATCGACGGTAGGATTCCGGCGAGGCAAAGTGTTAGGAAATTAGGCAAGTTACGGTGGATCATAGTAACATTGAGTCTTGGGTTTTGGGCAGTTCAGACACCACAATTGTATGATTGCTATCCATTACTAATTATGTAGCAAGCGTGAGTGTGACGGAAGTAAGAGCGTTGGAGGGTGAGAAAGTAAATACAGAATGAAACTCGTACTACCTTCTTTGACTGTGCAGCATCTTCATTAATGGGGCACACAACAGTTAATGTTAAGACAATACAGTACCAGTAAACTCCTAACTGATTGCTGCTAAGTAGAAGTACTAGTAATTTATTGCACTACATGCCAATGTGTCGATCATAGTGCAATAGTGGAAGGGGCTATTCAGAATGGAACCTTAAATTTTAGTATAATGGAAAACTCATACCTTAACCATTATTCACCAATAACAGAATTATAGTAGTAATAATTTAGATGCACATATTGAACTAAAATTAAATTTAGTTTAACCAAGACATGTTGCTCGCTTTAACCGCAATTTCTGAGGCTCAAAGAGTAAGACACTAAGACTAAAACATTTATATATCATTAGGCAGTAAACACATTCCTGTCTTCAGTCAGATCTTGTGTATGCACATCTATAGAAAATGTAGAGGAAAACTGTGGCACAAACATCATAGAGGAAGAAAGGCCGCCTGGCTTTGGGGGAATTTGAATGGACTCTAGGCTCCCTTCTAACATCTCCACAACCTTACTCATTGATGGCCTCTCTGATGGAGCTGTCTGAGTGCACCATAGCCCAACCAACACCATCTTCCTGGCAGTCTCTTCTTCACCCTCTTCACTGATGAGGGCGTTAAATTTATTGTTGTTGAGTACCGCATACTTGAATATTTTGTCGAAAAAGTAATTATCACTCGACTTTGTTGCTTCAATTTCATCGATTCTTCTTGATCCACTCATCTCTAGTAGCACCATGCCATAGCTATAGACATCCGATTTGTGTGATATGGTCCCAAAATTCCTGGAGAATACCTCGGGAGCAATGTATCCAATGGTCCCTCTTGTTCCGAGCAATGATATTATACTCTGGTCCTTCTTGAACAATTTCGCCAGCCCAAAATCAGATATCTTCGGGCAAAAATCTTTGTCCAGGAGTATGTTATGAGGCTTGATGTCGAAATGAACAATTCTTGTGTTGCAGCCTCTGTGTAGATATTCAAGGCCTCTCGCAATGCCTAGTGCAATATCGTACAACATTTTCAACTCCAATTGGCACTCCGGATCGCTCTGTTGCCCGCTCATGTATATGAACTTGTCTAAAGATTTGTTGGGCATGAATTCATAAACCAGAGCTCGTCTTCTTTTATCATGGCAAAATCCCAATAAATTAACAATGTTTACATGAGATGTCCTGCTGATGCTGGCGACTTCATTAATGAACTCTTCTCCTCCGTCATCAGCGTCTGTTAATACCTTAACCGCAACAATCTGGCCATCGCACAACCATCCTTTGTATACACTCCCATATCCTCCTTGTCCTAACTTATGTGAGAATGAATTTGTTATTCTCTTGATTTCCCGGTAGCTATATCTCTTTGGAGCCAGGGATCCATTGGTTAGCAGAAAATTTTCGACCATATGACTACCTTCAGAATCCCGCTTGTGTGATCTGCATTGTGTTGTGACGTAGAAGATAACGAGGCTTAATAGAACAATGCCAACAACACCTGAGATTGCTCCTGCAAGAGACAAAAATACGATTCAGTACATGAGAGCCATCATATGCTGGGAGTGATGAAAATAGTAGAGGATTTGACCTGCTATTGCATTCTTTTGGGCATGAGAAAGGACCTTCTTGAATCCTGAAGGAAAAGATGCCTTTTAGATTAATAGGAATTAGGAAATAGTATGCACAATATATAATAGTTAACAAGAAAAACGCCGAGAGGAATTCATCAGTTGTGCATGCCATAACAGCCATATATATATACGGCCATACCAATGCCACCGTCTCAGCTGATGCTGCAGGAGTCAGAGGCCCAACCCTTTTTTTTTTTTTTTTTTTTACTTTTTACTTTTATTTTTAAGTGATCATGTTAAATAAAATAAAAATAGATTAAAAAATATGAAATATACTTAAACATATTCATAAGAGGTATTTATCTATAATTTTCCCTTAAATAAATATACAAATATGAAATATGCTTAAACATATTCATAAATATTCACTATAGCAAAAAATATTCCTCCTTTTAAAATTTGGTGAGATGTTATCTATATAATATATAAAAACAATATCCTTATGAACAGTAACCTACTCTTATGAACAGTAACCTATCAATTCTCTCTCACAAAAATCCCCTTATAAACAGTAACCTACCTATTTCCTCAACATTCACTTTTTGCACGCAATCCAATACAAATTTCTAATAATCAATAACGTATCAATAACTCTAAATGTGTACAAGAAAAAATTCTAAAAATTTGATATTCTAAAACTAAATGATGAGACGAATCTAACAAGATCCCACTTGACTATGTTTTTTTTTTTCTTATATAGATGTTATATAAGCATTACTGAAAGTTGAATAATAAATAGTAGCAAAAGTCAATTCCTTTTCACTATAAAAATGAAGCAATTATATAAAAAAGGAAAATATATATATATATATATATAGTGCACTTTCAAAATATAGGAGAACCAAATTTGAGCGAAATTCACGTTATATAATTTAATTTCATTAATTATTATAGATAAAGAATACTACTAAATTTTACTCCTAATATATAAATATTGGTAATGACATATGTTGTTCGATGTCTATGCAATGTATAAATGTACTCATGTAATGCTTAAAATAGTTTATGGAGGTTGGGGAATGTAATCGATATAATAAAATTGAACAATTTTATTTGTTAAATTGGATAATTTTATTCATATTGTCCATAATTTCCGTTCATTGGGCGGGGGAAATACTAGTATTTCCAAAAATAGGCTCATTCAGTTGCTACCTTGAAGACTATATGTTTTTTTAAACATGGATCCATATGTGTCGGCAAAGTTGTGTGGGAGCCCAAGCCACACAAATTATAAAAGGGAGATAAATGAGAGGGATAAGAGGCCGAGTGAGAATCGAAATCCCTCGAGGATCTGCAAGGGCAATTAAGGGCGCCTCTCCCAAAGCAGTTTTTTGCATACACAAGGCTCGAACCCGAGACCTTGCTTAAGCGACTAGAGCCCCATCCACTCAAGCCAACTGCTGTTGGTAATAAAAAAGATACCTTGAAGACTATATTAATATAAAGAACTATTATACCCCCGAAAAAAAAATATAAAGAACTATTATGAGTATGTGTTATATACAGTTATTTATGAGGATTTAATTTATAAATCTATTTCAAATATTGTTTGGCTAGATTTTTAAAGTAACAAATTAAAACATTACTCTATTTTTTTAAAACATTGACACTTATGTATTGGTAAAGGTGTGTAATGACCCAAACCATATAAATTATAAAAGGGATATAAGGGAGGGATAGGGGGTCGGGTGAGAATCGATCCCTAACCCTAACCACTAGACCAAATACTCATTCCCAAAAACATTACTCTATTGTTTTAGTTGTATTTTTAACATATTTTTTATGATTATTAATTAATAAAATATTAAATATATTGCTCTTACTAGTTTGTATAGGTGTTTAGGAAGAAAAAAAATATAATTGCTCTTAGCCTCTTACACTAGAAGACCAAAACTTACATTTTTACACTGGGGCCCAAAAGAGATTGAACTGACGTGGTCAGTGTTTTGAAATTTGTGAATGCAATTGTCAAAGCCAATAATGTTCCAACTTCCATCTCCATTAACACACAAATTGTCCATTTCCTAGCTCTAAATGGTTATGGTAATAACTTACACCTCTTCATCAATATACAATGTTCATCTGCACTTTTAACGGGACAAATACTATGGCTAATTTAAGCATAGAATGCTGTAAGAAGATACTATTACACGTACCCGGGTACGGAGCTTCCTCGGGCGATGCCCCGCTACTCATCAAGCAAGTACTATTTACATACGGCGCGTTGGGACAAAAACAAGTTGTTTGATTCTTGACAAGATCGAACCCACACCGCCCCTTTGATTGCCTACAATCATCGCAAGGTTGGCTATTGACTTTCCATTTAATCTCGACGCCCTGTCGGAGGACTTGATCCAATTGTGTCTGACTAAACGACTTCCCAGGTACGATGTTTCCAGTATATGGTACTGGAACCGTGACACTATTTTCACATCTTCCAGGGCCTTGCGCTCCTCTGACCACATACGCTATTTGATCGGTGTACCCAGTTTTTGTACAAGTAACCGGGAATGAACCAGAGGGAGGGTCCGGGCAACTGTACAAAAATGTGATATTTTCATATGGAGACGTGTAGTCGAACAGGGAAAAGTCCAGAGTGGTATTGAACATTTCCTCTGGACAATTTCCCACTGCCACATCGTCCCTGGCAATCCTCATGGTTTGCAGGGCTGGATATATATCCAGCACCCGAAACGTGACATTCATGATGACAATGGTGGTTACATTAGCATAGCCCTCTTCCTCGCAGCTTAGGACCAAATCAGGATGGCCGCAAAAGGAAGGATCTTTGGATCCCCGGAAAGGGTATCCAATTCCGATGGCAGAAGAACCACAGTTGAAGGAGTTGCCACATTCCTTGTAATACTGATCAGGATAATTGGCCCCCTTACTGGAATGAAACAGGAGAATGATGCAGACAAGACTGAGGAAACGAAACCTTGAAAGGGCTTGGGAATTCATGATCAGCTTTGTTCTTAGGCAGATGGAATGGAAATGGTTGAGGACTCTTCTTGAAGAAATATTAGTTGGATGGAAATCAAAGGAAGACAACAAAAATCCATTGACTATAAGGTATTGACCTCACTTTGAAAGAAGCAAGTAATTTTGCTTGAGTAATTATAGAATGGAGAAAAATAGGATCCAACTTGATGTGATGGATATTGATTCCAAAGTTTTGTAATCTCAGACGAAGTCTGCACTTTGTGCAGTGGGCTTGAATAATTGACACCAGCCAGGTACTAATATGAAAAGAAAATATAATGTCGTGTGTTCAATCTACTTGTAATATCCAAACAGTTCATTTAACAAGTTTGAATAATTCAGAAATAAACTATTGGTATTAAAAGCAGCTCATAAATTCGATCCATTTATATAATACACAAAAAAGCTTATTCATTGACTTTAAATAGTTAACAAATTGGTTTCCTCCCACTTAAATACATAATTTTAATAATTTTTTTTAGGATATTGGTAGCTCCAGACCACTTGGATCCCAAACTAGTATTTCAAGGATTTGGTGAACATTGAAGGGCTGTCTCTCCCAAAGCAAAATTTTGTATACACAAAAATTGGAACCCGAAACCCTTGATGAAACTACCAGAACCCCATACAACTCAGTCCAACTGCGCGTTTGGTATAGAATTTTAATAATTAATAAAATAAATTCGTTATCAATAATCTATAAAAATTATAAAGAAAATAATATTCTTAATTAATCTAAATCACATATCACTATATTTTTTCTTATTTAACTTCAGTAAAAAATTATGTGTGTTAGAACAATAATATGGTAATAAATCACTCAAAATCGAAAGAGTAAAATTTAACGTGGACGGAGGAGGGTATTAAAAAGGAAATAGAGAAATCGATCCAGATCCAAAAGCCCGCACTATGCCGGCGGAACAAATGGGGTTCGTTTTAGTATTAGAACATGGTTCGCAGTTCTTTCTTGTCTTAAGGAAAAATCTAGGAACATTAGGGTAAAGAGGAAAACATCTTGAAAAGAATCTGGGAACTGAAACAGCTTGGAAAACATCTTGAAAAACAATTGGTAAGTATGGTTAGGAAAAGGCTTAAAAAAGTATTGAACAATTTTCGATAATTGATAGTAGATTGTAGAAGTAAAGAAGAGACAAGTGATGGTAGATGAGTTGTGACTTAGCGGTATAAAGCAAAGACAGAGTAGACTCGGTCCCCCTAATCCTTGTGATTTTGGAAGTGTAGTTAGTAGTACGCATTTTGTTGAATAATTTTGGAAGTGTTCAACAATTTTGGAAGTGTGTGACTGTGTCGTTGAAATGAGAATACATTTAATTTTTTTAGCTGACAGAACTGAAACAAGAATTGTCGTTACTGATGCATTTGTTTCAGTGAAGAAATATTGTCCCAATGAGTTCAAGTTTTTTTCAAAGATTCTAATTGTATGCACAGTTTGTATAGTTACAATCGTACGTACTTGCGTATGATAGTAACTACTAATTACCCTGATCGATTCATGCAATGGATTATACTTGCTGCGATTATATTTTGTTGAATTATTGCAATTCAATATGCTTTGGAGAACCACGAGATATACAAGGTATGGTGATCCCTGTTAGCCCTAATTTCTGAAGTTCAAATACTACGAGTCTACGACTATATACACATCTATCATTCGAATGTAAACACATTCTAGTGTGTATGCACATCTATAGAAAATGTAGAGGAAAATTGTGGCACTAACATCATAGAAGAAGAGAAGCATGGCTTTGGGGGACTTTGAATGGACTCTAGGCTTCCTTCTAACATCTCCACAACCTCATTCATTGATGGCCTGTCTGATGGAGCTGTCTGAGTGCACCATAACCCAACCAACACCATCTTCCTGGCAGTCTCTTCTTCACCCTCCTCACTGATGACGGCGTTAAATTGATTGTTGTCGAGTACTGCGTACTTGAATATTTTGTCGAAGAAGTAATTTTCACTGGACTTTGTTGCCTCGATTTCATCGATCCTGTTTGCTCCACTCATTTGAAGCAGCACCATTCTGAAGCTATAGACATCAGATTTGTGTGATATGGTCCCAAAATTCCTGGAGAGAACCTCGGGAGCAATGTATCCAATGGTCCCTCTTGTTCCAATCAATGATATTATACTCTGGTCCTTCTTAAACAACTTAGCCAGCCCAAAATCAGATATTTTGGGGCAAAAATCTTTGTCCAGAAGTATGTTGTGAGGTTTGATGTCGAAATGAACAATTCTTGCGTTGCAGCCTCTGTGTAGATATTCAAGGCCTTTAGCTACGCCGACTGCTATATCATACAGCTTCTTCAACCCCAATTGGCACCCCGGATTGCTTTGTTCTCCACTCAAGTATATGTACTTGTCTAGAGATTTGTTGGGCATGAACTCATAAACCAGAGCTCTTCTTCTTCTATCATGGCAAAATCCCAATAAATTAACGATGTTTATATGAGAGGTTCTACTGATGCTGGCCACTTCATTAATGAACTCTTCTCCTCCGTCGTCTGTCTCTGTTAATACCTTCACCGCAACAATCTGGCCATCGCTCAACCATCCTTTGTATACACTCCCATATCCTCCTTGTCCTAGCTTATCTGAAAATGTTTTTGTTATTCTCTTGATTTCATCGTAACTGTATCTCTTTGGAACCAGGGATACATCATTTAGCAGGAAATGTTCGATCTTTTTACTAGTACTTTGCAAGTCCCTCTTGTGCAATCTAGATTTTCGTATCATGTAGAAGATACCGAGGACTCCTATAACTGTACAAACAACACCTGAGGATGCTGCAGATAAGAGATACATTTAAGAATTAAAAATTCAGTGCGTGAAAGGCAATGTAGAAAATAGTAACAGGATCGAACCTATTATTGCAAGCTTCTGCGCCCCAGAAATGCCCTTTTTAAATCCTGAAGAAGAAAAAGATCCATAGCTTGTAGATTACATGGACAAAGAATAAAGATAAATGCATGGAAGATGGGGGGGAAATGCTCTCAAAGATTTGTTTGGTATATAATTTGCTTTTGTGTATTCGAGGAGGAGTAGGTCAGTAGGCATGTCAGAGTCTAAGAGAGACAATTTGAAGAAATACCATACCGTATGCTAAATAATCCAAGTAAACTTCAAAATATAAATAATATACTATATATTGATATAATAATCGGGAAAGTCCAAAAAAAAATTACTGTTAGTTTTTAGTTTATTCAAATAAGTTGTTGGACTCTCCTTTGTCCAATTGTAATGGGTATGATGCCATGTGCTCTACCACTTTCCTAGTCCGTACAAACTGTCAAAAAAAAATTTGTTTGACTCCATATCAATGTGACAATGTGTTTTGCAAAACTACAATTTATAATTATTAGCGGATTATATGAAAAATGATCGTTAATTAAGGACCTGGACACATTTTATTAATTATTTGCATTTGATATGTATACATATTATTTTAAAAGATTATTTAATTATATTATACATATGCTTTATATATATATAATTGATTTTGATAAAAAAAATACTAATTGTACAAATTTAGAAATTAATAATATTGGAAATATTGACTTTTATTTATTTATTTTAAAATGTAAACTTCTTATACTATTTTTTTAATTTTTTTATAATGGAGGGGTAGAGATGACAATGGATTAGGGTCAGAATAAAGAATCGAGCCAAACTCAAGATGTGGCCCCACCCAGCCCCTATCCGGGCTATCCCCCCTTTATTACTTTGGCACTGTTTGGCAAATAGCTAAACCAATAAGCTATTTTGTAAAAGAATTTGGGCGTGTTTGGGAATTAGCTGTTAGTTGTTAACTGATTATGTGAGTAATTTGAGTAATAAATTAGTTAAAATTAGTTGTTTGGCAGTTTTGAGGGAAATTTTGTGCCTAGAATAAGCTAATTCCAAAATGTTGCTATTTCACTACAAGAAAAAACCCAATTACCGACCCCAATTACCGACCAACAGAGTACGGGTCGGATTTACCGACCCCATTACCGACTCCAAAATGGGGTCGGTAATATTTAGCCGTTATTGGGATCCAGGGCATTCGACAACCAAAACACCGACCACAATAAATATGGTTGGCGTTACCGACCCCATTACCGACCCCAATTGGGGTCTGTGATTTTTTCCCATTTTTTTTATTTTTATCATATTACCGACCCCATTACCGACCCCAATTGGGGTCGGTAGTTTTTTTCCATTTTTTTTTTATTTTTATTGTATTAATGATACCATTACCGACCCCAATTGGGGGTCGGTAGTTTTTTTTTCCAATTTTTATTATTTTTTCCTTTTTTTATTATTTATTTAATATCTTTATTAAATAATTATTTATTATTTTTATAATTTAATTAATTATTTATTTAAATCGTTTTAATTAATTTTTATTTTATAATTTATTTATTAATTAATTAATTTAATTACAGAATTTTATAACATATTTAATTAATTTTATTTTTAATTTTTACTTCATAGTATTTTTATTAAAAATAAATTTATGTTATGATTTATATATATTTATTTTTTCTTATTTTTTTCATTATTTTATTATTTATTTTATATTTTATTCAATATATCTTTAATTATTTATATAATTTATTTATTTATTTATTTATTAAATTTAATGATTTATTTAATTAATTTAATATTTAATTTTGACTCATAGTATTTTTATTAAAAAAAATTATGTTACTATTTACATTAATTTTAATTTTGAATAATTTTATTATTTTAATTAATTCATTGATTTCAATTTTTCTTGATTTAATTAATTTTATTTTTTAATTAATTAATAAATTTTTTATTATTTAATTAATTTAATATTTTTATAAAATTTTTAATTTAAATAATATTTATTCATATTGATTTCTGTTTTATTACATTTAATTACTGTTTTAATTAATTTTACCCATTTAATTTAATTTTATATTTTATATAATTAATGAATTATTCTATTTATTTATTTAATTAGTATCAATTTTTATATTAATCTTTAAGTTATTAATTTACACATTTATATATATAAATACTATATATATTTAATAAGTTGCATATGATAACATGAAAAGTTGTGTATCCGGATGGTACGCGCGCGGGTGAGAAACCTTCTTCACCTGGGTTCGAATATCCCCTCTTCAGCATTGGGGATGAATTAATATATATGACACGTGGCGGCTTCTCATTGGCGGTGCAAAGGCGTAGCCCAGCCGGTTAAGTTGTGGCTAAGTGAGGCTGAGGTGGTGGGTTCGAGCTCTCCTGAGCACATTTTATCTAATATAAGGGATTTACCGACCCCACATTGTGGTCGGTAATGGGGTCGGTAATTTCTGGACCACAAGGTCCCAGTCCCTTAATTACCGACCCCAATGTGGGGTCGGTAATGGGGTCGGTAATTTCTGGACCACAAGGTCCCAGTCCCTAAATTACCGACCCACATGGGGTCGGTAATCGGGTCGGTAAATCACCGACCACAATCTCCCGTGGTCGGTTTTGGATTACCTACCAGTAATTTACCGACCCCATTTTGGGGTCGGTAATCCTGACTTTTCTTGTAGTGTTTGCAGCGGTTTCAAAAATAGCTGATTGAACACTATTTTAAGTTTTTTTTTTTTTTGTCTTTTTAACTAAGGCAATTTAACTTAAAATGACTATAATAAGCTAATTTCATTTAGCTTATTTGCCAAATGGGGCCTTTGTAATTTATGTGGCATGAGCTCCCACCATTCATTTCCTAGGCTATATAGGCTTTCTATCAAAAAAAAAAAAAAAACAAATTTGGCAAAATAAGCTCTTTCAAACATCTTTTTGGCCCTGTTTGGTAAAACAGTTAAATCCAATCAACTAATTTGTCTCATAATGTGAGATAAAATAACTATTTCAAAAAGAAAAAAAAACAAAAAATATTGTTCAATCAACTTTTTTTAAAACCGTTGCAAATATCAGCTTTTTGGAGTTCAGCTTATTGTAGGCAAAAAGTTGGCTTCAATGTTGTCAAACAACTAATTTGACTAATTATTTACATATATAAGTTAACAACTAATAGCTTATTGCCAAACAAGGCCTTTATCAAATAATATCATTGTGACTGCGACCTCCACTATAGTATGATATTGTTCGTTTTGGGCACCTCCCAAAATGCCTCATACTAATGGAGTTAGGTGGACACATATATGCAAGTTTAATTTCTTGTACACATGTTTATTTTAAGTGATTTAGCTTCGATATGCTATTATCTTATTGAGACTAATTATATGTTCGAATTGCGAGGTGATGGTCCTTGCTAAATAAGCTAATTAATGGAAGAATTTTTAACAAGATTAAGCCGAGGAATTAAACAGTTGTGCATACCAATAGCAGTGTTACCATTGGTACCGCCCGTACCATCGCAAGTGGAATTATGAGTGCTGCCGTCCCTGCAAAGGCAAGCGAAAGCCCCTGTGCCCTGACTCTCCTGCCCGCAAAACCCGCCCGATTGGCCGCAACTGTTGCATCTTTCCTCTTCCGCCGTCCAGTTGATCCAAAACCCATACTTGACAGCTTCCTGTAAAAGAGAACTCCCTGCAGCCGGAAAAAGCACCAGAGCCTGGAAGGTCGTCTGGTTCACCCGAACACTTATTGTATTTCTGCATACGATACCATTTCCCGGCGGTGACGTTCCCGGAATGTATAAGTTCAATGTGTCTGTATGGTTCAGATTGCAGTTGAACTGATTTGGGAGAATACCTGAAATGGCCTCGGTGCAGCCGTAGTACAGAGTGATGCTTTGGTTAGTAATACTTTGATAGAAATCGAAAGGGTTGGGGCCTATGATTGTGTCGTATAAAGACTCTGTACAGAGATCGCTCCATAGGTCATCTCTCGCTACTCTGAGAATTCTTGAACTGCTGTTTACCTCAAGAACCCGATAGGTTAGCAATCCGATGGTAATCCGGGGATCATCATTGCCACATAATAGCTCAAATCCCGGACGCCCACACTCGGCGGGGCGGCCGCCTCCCCAAAAGGGATAGCTTAATCCTTGCCTGTCCCCACAACGAAATGTCTGACTGCAGTTCTGATACAGCTGATGATTACCTTGACATAAACAGACAGGGAAACCCACGAGCAGCAAGAACAGGGGCAGCATCAACAATATTGGATTTGGTTTCATCTTGGAAAGGGGAATCTGATCTTGGCCTTGATCAGATTTCAGAAAGAGAGGGAAGAGTTGTGACAAGTTAAAAAAAGAAGGATCATGGTTACGGAGTCTGGACCGAAGGATGTTTGTATGTGAAAGACGGAATAAAAATTGAGTCAACGGATTTGTGATGACATGAGGAAAGGGATTGCCATTTTGTGAGAAGTTGTCAAATACATGGAGCTTCACTTGGAAAAGGAACGGATAATGATATCAGTTGGCTTTAATTAATTGAAGTGGGATCGTGAGAATTCAGAATAGGATTGTTTCCCGGAAAATTAATCATGCTGGCGGAATCTCTACATATGACAAATAGTTTTTTTTTTTTTTTTTTTTTTTTTTTTTTTTTTTTTTTTTGCTCCTGTGGGCTGTGGCACTGTCAAGCCTTGGACTTTATCCACACACCACTATGGTTTGTTCTGCACGCAGCTTTTGGTAGCTTTAGCTTTTATTTTAAAACAAAAGTTCCGTTCTGCACACTAGCTTTTAGGAGCTTATGGGAGCTTTTGGAAGCTTCTTTTTAGAAGCTACTTGTAGTAGCTTTAAAAAATAAGCTCCTAGCTTATTGTTGAGCAATTACAATTTTATCCTAATAACCAACTCACTACCCAATAGTCTACACATAAATATTTGTCCTTTTATGTCATTTCATACATTTTTTTACACCTACAGCTAGTTATACATAACACTTAAATAAAACTGACAGCTACAGCTCCCTACAGCTCCAGCTTGCAGCTACAGCTCTGCGTACAGAACAGACCCTATATATTTGCCGCGTGAAGTATGTACTAACATGAGCCATTTGTGATTTTCTAAATTTTCATTTATCAATTGATTCATTCACCATAGTATTTAAAAAATTAGAGAAAGTATAAATCATTGGTAGTGACATATTGTATAAGTATAATTTATGGGTTGATATTATATTTATTATTTAAATATTATTTAAATACTAACAAATCTTTATGAATTGAAATATATAAAAGCTATTGTCCTTATCATATTACTCGGTTGCTGTACAATTTTTACATGTATTCGAGTAATTTTTAAAATAATTTAACGAGCGTGGGAAATGTAATTGCCATAATAAAGTTGAAATATTTTTTTGTTGGATTTAATTTTTTATTTACATTTTCCACATTACCGCCCATTTTTCACATTAGAGCCGCGAGTATAAATTGTTTCTTTAAATTTTATTTTTCATTTTTTTTTCTCCTTTTAAACTATATTGATATAGTATAATATTTTAGTAAGGAAATAAATTATATTATATAAATTATTGGTAGTTGTGTATTGTTTATTGCCTGATCGTTGTACAATGTATACATGTCTTCATATAATTTTTGAAATAATTTATGAAGCTTGGAGAATGTAATCGACATAATAATGTTGAACAATTTTATTTGTTAAATTCAATTTTTTTTTTCAAATTTTTCACAGTGCCGCCCATTGAGCGGTGGTAATATTAGTTTAAACAACATCACAAGTTAAAATTTAAACGGAGGGAGTAATAAATATTCCCAAAAGTTAAAAGTGCCAATTTAGGGTGCACGGAGGAGGGAGTATCAAAACGGAAATAGTGAGATCGATCCAATTCCAAAAGCCTGCACTACTCAAGTCTGAGTCGTTTTTTATTGTTTTGAAGGAAAAATCTAGGAACATTAGGGTCAAGAGGGAAACATCTTGGAAAAAACAAATAAACACTTGGAAAGTATGATTAAGAAAAGGCATAAAAAAATATTGAACAATGTTCGATAATTGATGGTAGATTGTAGAAATAAAGAAGAGACAGGTGATAGTATATAGATGAGTTGGGTCTTAGCGGTGTAGAGCAAAGACAGAGAAGACTCGGTCGCCCAACTCTTGTGATTTTATGTCCAATTATTCTCCAAAGAATAGAACTTTTTGTTGGATTAATGGGAACTGTAGTTAGTAGTACGCGGCTTCACTTGACCCGTTTCGATGATGCAATAAGCGCCGCGGTTTTCAAGAATTGCCATTTTACCTTTTTCCCCAAGCACTCCAGTTTGAATCTCCTTTACATTAGTATGATATTGTCCGCTTTGTGCAAAAAACCGCACGGTTTTGTTTTTGGGCTCTCCAAAAAAACCTCATACTAATGGAGTTTTGGTGGAGTCATGCAATGGATTATGCTTGCTGCCATTGTATTTATTCGAATTATCGCGACTCAATATGCTATGCAGAACCAAGAAAACCATGAGACATACAAGACATGGTGATAACTTTTAGCCGCAATTTCTGAAGCTCAAACAAAAGACTACGACTGTATACACATATATCATTAGACTGTAAACACATTCCGGTCTTCGGACAAATCTTGTGTATGCACATCTATAGAAAATGTAGAGGAAAACTGTGGCACTAACATCATAGAGGAAGAAAGGCCGCCTGGCTTTGGGGGAATTTGAATGGACTCTAGCCTCCCTTCTAACATCTCCACAACCTTACTCATTGATGGCCTGTCTGATGGAGCCGTCTGAGTGCACCACAGCCCAACCAACACCATCTTCCTGGCAGTCTCTTCTTCACCCTCTTCACTGATGAGGGCGTTAAATTTATTGTTGTTGAGTACCGCGTACTTGAATATTTTGTCAAAAAAGTAATTGTCACTCGACTTTGTTGCCTCAATTTCATCGATTCTTCTTGATCCACTCATCTCTAGTAGCACCATGCCGAAGCTATAGACATCCGATTTGTGTGATATGGTCCCAAAATTCCTGGAGAATACCTCGGGAGCAATGTATCCAATGGTCCCTCTTGTTCCGAGCAATGATATTATACTCAGGTCCTTCTTGAACAATTTCGCCAGCCCAAAATCAGATATTTTGGGGCAAAAATCTTTGTCCAGAAGTATGTTATGAGGCTTGATGTCGAAGTGAACAATTCTTGTGTTGCAGCCTCGGTGTAGATATTCAAGGCCTCTAGCAATGCCTAGTGCAATATCGTACAGCATTTTCAACTCCAATTGGCACTCCGGATCGCTCTGTTGCCCGCTCATGTATATGAACTTGTCTAAAGATTTGTTGGGCATGAATTCATAAACCAGAGCTCTTCTTCTTCCATCATGGCAAAATCCCAATAAATTCACGATGTTTACATGAGAGGTTCTACTGATGCTGGCGACTTCATTAATGAACTCTTCTCCTCCAGCATCTGCGTCTGTTAATACCTTAACCGCAACAATCTGGCCATCGCACAACCATCCTTTATATACACTCCCATATCCTCCCTGTCCTAGTTTTTCTGAGAATGATTTTGTTATTCTCTTGATTTCATTGTAGCTATATCTCTTTGGAGCCAGGGATCCATTGGTTAGCAGAAAATTTTCGACCTTACAAAAGCTTTTGACATTGTGAAATTGTTTTTTGACCTTGTGACTTCTTATCGAATCCCTCTTGTGCGATCTGCATTTTCGCGTGATGTAGATGATAAGAAGGCTTAATAGGACTATACCAACAACACCTGAGACTGCTCCTACAGTTAGGCACATGTAAGAGTTAAAAATTCAGTACATGAGGGCAATGATGTAGAAAATAGTAGAGAATTTAACCTGTTATTGCATACTTCTTCGCATGAGATGAGACCTTCTTGGACCCTCCTGAAGAAAAATAAAAACAAACGGTTGACAAAGTTTATATTTAGGGTGGTAGACTGGTAGTTGATATTTTAGGTAATTAGCTTGTTAGTTTTTAGCTTGATCAAATATGATTAATGTTTATCAACAGCAGTTGACTTGAGTGAATGAGGCTCTAGTCGCTTAAGCAAGGTCTCGGGTTCGAGCCTTGTGTATGCAAAAAACTGCTTTGGGAGGCGCTATTAATTGCCCTTTATTAATTATCTGCATTTGAAATGTATAGATATGATCTAACAATATTAATTTTTTTTTTATATATGCTTTATATATGTAATTGATTTTGATAAAAAATATTTTTTTATATAAAATAATTATTTCTATAACTATAAATTAATAATATTTGAAATATGAATTTTTTTTTTTATTTAGTATTAGGTTTTTTTTTGTTTTTTGTTTTTTTTTTTGCATGGGAGGAGAAATGGGAAGGGTTAGCAACGACATATTTAGTGGGTGTTTGGATGAGCGACTTGAAAGAGATTATCTTATTATTGCTTTTTCAAAACGCAAATAATCAAGTTTGCATCACCATTTTTTAGCGGTTAAACTGATTATTTACGTTTTGAAAACATAATAATCAGACAATCAATTTTCTCGCAACTTATCCAAACACCCTATTAGTCAAAATAGTAGAGCGGTGTTTGATAGTACTAATTAAGGTAAAAGCATAAATTATTAAATTTTGGAATAGTAGAAATTTGGCTATTTCACTTCTTCCAAACATCTTTTTCACTAAAAATTGTAAATGATTATTTTATCAGTCAAATAAGCTATCACTATGGGAGAAAATTACTTTTTTCAACAAGAGTTATGGACATACTACTATTTATTTTAAGTGATTAGCTTTGACATGTTTATTGAGGCCAAGGATAAACTGAAATTGCAAGGACATGGCCCTTGCTAAATAAGCTAATTAATGAAATACTACCTCACTCCCATTTCAAATGTCTCATTTTTTATTTTGGTCTGTCCCACTTCAATAGTCGCATTTCCTTATTTAGAAAATTTTTTACTCCTTAATTCAAACTAACATCATATCAACTATTTACTTCAGGGGTTGGGGACTTACCCTAGCGGTCAAGTCCCCCTTCTCCCAACCATAGGTTGGGTATGGTTGGGAGTTCGATCCCCACCTGGCCCCCTATCACTCCCCTTTATCCCCTTTGTAATTTGTGTGGTTTGGGCTCCCACACACCTTTGCCGACACATGAGTGTCACTGTTTACCAAAAAAAAAAAAAACTATTTACTTCACTCTGACACAATAACTCATTCTACCTGAAATACTGTGTCCAAAAGAAATGTGACATCTCAAATGCCAACGGAGTGAGTAATTAATTCGTTTCAACTAGGTGGTAAATATGCATACATGGAAGAATTGTTAACAAGATTAAGCCGAGAAGTTAAACAGTTATGCATACCGGTGATACCATCGCAAGTGGAACTATAAATATCATCCCTGCAAAGGCAAGCAAAAGCCCCTGTGCCCTGACTCTCCTGCCCGCAGAACCCACCCGATTGCCTGCAACTGCTGCATGTTTGCTCATCCGCGGTCCAATGGATCCAAAACCCATACTTGAGAGCTTCCTGTAAAAGAGACACCCCTGTAGCCGGGAAGGACGCCAGAGTCTGGGCGGTCGACTGATTCACCCGAACGGAAATTGTATTTGTGTTGCATACGATACCATTTCCCAGAGGTGTCGTTCCCGGAATGTATAAATTCAATACGTTTGGATTCCCATTGCAGTCGAACTGATTTGGGAGAGCAGTTGAACCGGCGGGCCTGGTGCAGCCGTAGTACAGAGTGATGATTTGGTTAGTAATACTTTGATAGAAATCGAAAGGGTTGGAGCCTATGATTGTGTCGCGTATAGTTTCGGGACAGAGATCGCTCCATAGGTCATCTCTCGCTACTCTGAGAATTCTTGAATCGTTGTTTACCTCAAGAACCCGATAGGTTAGCGATCCGATGGTAATCAGGGGATCGTCATTGCCACAATTCAGCTGAAATCCCTGACGCCCACACTCGGGGGGGCGGTCGCCTCCCCAAAAAGGGTATCCTAATCCTTCCCTGTCGCCACAGCGGAATGTCTGGCTACAGTTTTGATACAGCTGATTACTTTGACATAAACAGACAGGGAATAATCCCACGAGCAGCAGGATCAGGGGCAGCATCAATAATCTTGGATTTGGGTTCATCATCAAGGAAAGAGAAGTTTGATCTTGGCCTTGATCAGATTTCTTTCAGAAAGAGAGGGGGAAGAGCTAGTACATATCATACATGGAAGCTTCATCTGGACTACGTACAAGCTAGGAACAGTCAATGCTATCCGTTGGCTTTAATTAATTGAAGTGGGAACGTGAGAATGCCAACGCTCTTGTGGGCACTGTCAAGCCCCCGACTTTATCCACACTCTACTATACATTGGCCGCGTGAAGAAAGTAGTAACATGTTTGTGATTTGACTCGGACTAATAGCAAATCCTTGACTATAAATCACTAAATTTTAATTTTTTTTAATATTATAGTAAATATATATTTTAATTCAAATTTGATTCAATATTATAGTAAATATATATTTGAAAAAAAAATAGTCGGGTTTGGTCTTGCTAGATTTGTATTCAGTATTTGAAAAAAAAAAGAATAATCGAATTGGGTCTTGTTCGATTTGTCTAATCATATAGTTTTAGAATATACTACATTTAAAATAATTTTACTTGTATATATTTTGAGATATTAACAATTAAAAAAATGCATTGGATTGTGTGCAGAAGTAAAAAACGACATCTTAATTAGGACGAAAGGGATTACATTTTTGATATATGTAAACTCTAGTTACTAGTACTAGAAAAATTGTGGATTTAGTAGCTAAAATTATACTCCCTCCGTCCCATGTAAGTTGTCTTGTTTGACTCTTTGGCACTATTCATTGTTTAACTTTGACTCAATTTTATTGCAAGTATATATTGAAAAAAAATAGTCGAGTTGGATCTTGTTAGAATCTTATAATCATGTATTTTTATAATATATATTTTACATAACTTTTTGTTGTATATATTTTGAAATATTGACGATTCAAAAAGTGCATTATATTGTGTGCAGAAATCAAACACGACAGGTTAAATGGGACACATGGAGTAGTAACTAACGAATTTCGATTGAAAAACTGTGGTAGCTAACGAAATTTGGTCGTTAAAGTCTTTAGTGACCAAAATTTACCAAAATTGACTATGAGTACATAGTTGACCTCACTTTATTTTTTGGTAAACACTGACACTCATGTTTCAGCAAAGGTATGTAGAAGCCCAAGCCACACAAATTACAAAGAGAGATAAAGGAAAGGTATAGGAGATAGATGAGAATCGAATCCACAACCATAATATTGGAAGTCTGTGAACATAACCATTAGGTCAACTCCAATTCCCAAAGTTCACATCACTTTCAAAGAAGCAAGTAATTTTGCCAAGGATCGACACAAATGCTCCATATTATACTCCACATTAAAGGTGATTTAATAATTGTTAACACACGGGCCATACTTATTATTGCTTGGCCTGCGATTTTATTTTGTGGAATTATAGCAATTCAATATGCTTTGGATAACCAAGAAAACCATTACACGGTGCTCGCTTCTGTACCTCAAAGATTAAACTATATACATACATACATATATACATACATACATATGTAGTATATATCATTAGACTGTAAAGACATCCTGGTCTTCAGTCAAATCATGTTTATGTACATCTATGGAAAATGTAGAGGAAACTTGCGGCGCTAAGACCATACAAGTAGAAGGGAATGGCTTCGGGGGAATCTGTATGGACTCTACCTTTCCTTCTAACATCTCCACAACCTTATTCATTGATGGCCTGTCTGTTGGAGCTGTTTGAGTGCACCACAGCCCAACCAACACCATCTTCCCGGCAGTTTCTTCTTCATCCTCTTCACTGATGAGAGCATTAAATTTATTGTTGCTGACTACTGCGTACTTGAATATTTTGTCAAAAAAGTAATTGTCACTGGACTTTGTTGCCTCGATTTCATCGATCCTGCTTGCTCCACTCATTTGAAGCAGCACCATTCCGTAGCTATAGACATCAGATTTGTGAGATATGGAGCCAAAATTCCTGGAGAAAACCTCCGGAGCAATGTATCCAATGGTTCCTCTTGTTCCGAGCAATGATATTATACTCTGGTCCTTCTTGAACAATTTCGCCAGCCCAAATCAGATATTTTGGGGCAAAAATCTGTGTCCAGAAGTATGTTATGAGGCTTGATGTCGAAATGAACGATTCTTGTGTTGCAGCCTGTGTGTAGATATTCAAGGCCTTTAGCAACGCCGACTGCAATTTCGTACAGCTTTTTCAACCCCAATTGGCACTCCGGATCGCTTTGTTGCCCACTCATGTAAATGAACTTGTCTAGAGATTTGTTGGGCATGAATTCATAAACCAGAGCTCTTCTTCTTCCATCATGGCAAAATCCCAATAAATTCACGATGTTTACATGAGAGGTTCTACTGATGCTGGCCACTTCATTAATGAACTCTTCTCCTCCAGCATCTGCGTCTGTTAATACCTTCACCGCAACGATGTCGCCATTGCACAACCATCCTTTGTATACACTCCCATATCCTCCTTGTCCTAGCTTTTCTGAGAATGACTTTGTTATTCTCTTGATTTCATTGAAGCTGTATCTTCTTGGAGCCAGGGATCCATCGGTTAGAAGAAAATTTTGGACATTTTGACATCTTTTCGAATCCCTCTTGAGCAATCTGCATTTTCGTGTGATGTAGTAGAAGATTACAAGGCTGAATAGGACTATACCGACAACACCTGAGACTGCTCCTGCAGGTAAGAGAGACACGTAGGAATTTCAAAAAATTCAGTAGATGAGAGGCAATGCGGAGTGTGCATAGATAATACTAATAATACTAGATGATTTAACCTATTATTGCACTCTTCTGCGCACGAGAAAGGGCCTTCTTAGATCCTGAATGAGAAAAATAACTCTTTAAGATTAGACGGACGAAGTATAAATATAAATTCTTACCCCAAAAAAAGTATAAATATAAATTCAGTAGAATTTTATTTATTTTATTTTATTTTTTTTGGAAGAAGTTTTCATTTTATTTTATTGTTTTCACATGTGAGAATATATAGTAATTGTGTATTCTTTCACCCAAAAAAATTTTATGCGTTTATAATAAGAACTTGATTGAAATTTTACTTAAACAGCTTAACCATTACAGCTAAACTTAGGAAAAAAAAGCCAATATAGTCATTTTTTTTTAAAAAAAAAGAAGCCAAATTAGTCCCCTTTTTTTTGTCCAATTGGTCCGCTACATATACTAATTACGTCTCAATCGGTCCTCCGCCCACTAATTATGCCCTAATTACACATTTTTGGCCAAATCAGTTTTTTTTTTTTCTTCCAAAAATCTAAATTGGTCCGTTATTAATTTTTGCCCCTTTCATGCAGTTCAATGCACATTTCAAACCACTAATAACTCAAATTCGATATAAGTAAAAATTCTAAAATTTTGATATTTATAAACTACACGACGAGACGAATCTAACAAGATCCTAATTGGCTCATTTTAACTTGTATATTTATGTTTAAACTTTAAGTCAAAATAAGTGTGTGAATAGTAGCAAATTAAATAATCTATTTATTAAAAAAATGAAGGGAGTATATCGCAATTGGTTTTTATTTTATGGAGAAACATAAAAAAAAATACATAATTCTAAAAGATCTACCGCGGTACCTGCTGATCAGAACTCCGATGGCATCGAGGAATGGTACTGTCCAATCCTATGCGAGAATGGACTTCGCATATAGGAGGGAGTCGCACAAAATGGCGTTCTTGGAAAACGTAGGTCAAGCAACTCCCTCATCTGTTGGAGGTCCATTCTCGCATCGAATTGCGCAGTAACTTCACTGGACGCCATCGGAGTTTTAGTCATCAGCTACCGGGGTGGATCTTCTTTTAGAATTCGGTGGTTTTATGTGTTTCTCCATAAAATGAAGACCAATTGTGATATACTTCCTCCATTTTTATAATAACTACATTGTCTAATTTACTACTATTCACACACTTGTTTTGACTTAAAGTTTAAACATAATTAAAATAAACCAAGTAGGATCTTGTTAGATTCGTCTTGTCGTGTAGTTTATAAATATTGAAATTTTAGAATATTTACTTATATCGAATTGAGTTATTAGTGGTTTGAAATGTGTATTGGACTGCATAAAAGGAGACAAAAATCAATAACGGACCAATTTAGATTTTTGAAAAAAAAAAAGATATGATTTGACCAAAAATATGTAATTAGGACATAATTAGTGTGTGAAGGACCGATTGAGACGTAATTAGTATATGTAGCGGACCAATTGGGCAAAAAAAAGGTTTGATTTGACTTTTTGTATAAAAAAAAGGACTATATTGACATTTTTTTCCGCTAAATAACAGATAAGTTTAGCGGAAAAAGGCCAATATAGTCCCTTTTCACGGATAGGCCTCTTTTTCACGGAAAAAAAATAATCTCAAGGCAATTATATTAATTTATCTGCGAACTGATGAGATGTAAAGTGACATAAAATTTATTGTTGGGTATCTTAATTAAAAAAAATTTCCCCTATTATATACTACAAGAATTTTGGGGAAGAGAGTGCCAGACATGGAAAATTTTCTGTCACCTATAAACAAACTTATAAGATATTTTTAATTTAATTTAATTTTTAATAAAATTAGATAATTTTATTTATTTTTTTATATTTTATAAAAGTTTATTTTTTACAAAATAATGTCAATATTGAATATATATATATATTTTAGTATATATCCCCCGGAAAAAAAATACTATATATTTTAGTAAAATTATTATTTGGGAAAATTCGAAATAAATACCTCCCTTCCCATCCTTATTACCTGTTCAGTACCCATAGGGGTTTTTTATCCCTTTTCAGTACCCAACACTTTTTTCGTAGGAGAGAGATTAATATTTTGACAGTTTTGCCCTTACTTAAGTCTAGTATGTTTTCCTTATCAGTTTTGTACATTTTGCATATGATTTCAGTACTTTTTATATTGAGTTTCAATACTTTTCCTTTTTTTTTTTTTTTTTTTTTTTTTTTTTTTTAATTAACCGATATAATTAACCTGCCACTGTTTTCTTTCCCGATCTAATCCCTTTTCATATGCCTGTAGGTTGTTGATTTCATCATTTATCCAAAAACTTAAATCTAATTCTTCTATTATGAGATTTTTTCTGTTTAAGAGTTGCAAACATTTTATTTTTGCTTCTATTTGGATTTTTACAATTTCTTTTTTAATGCGATATCTTTCAATCGCAGTTTTCTCCCATTTACTGTAGTCTCTTATTGTTTTATAAGTCATCTTTAATGCTGATTTCTGATATGATTAATGAATTCTGTTTTAGAAGTGTTTAACTCTTCTATTTTTGTTTTGAGGTCTGTTGATTGGTAACTTATAACTTCTTCATATATATGAACCGAATTTAAAATAGTTTTTATTTCTTCGTCACGGTTTAACACATATATGAGTTCATGTGCTTCTTCTTCTTCGTTTTCTTTATATTCTGTTAACCTTATAATTGTTTCTTTAAGGTCTTTTATTTCTTTTTCTATTTTCCACATGGTTTCTCCAAGTTTTCCACATTCAGGACAAATATCAAAAGGTATTTGTACTTCCATTTTTAAATCAGTTATTTCTTGCTAAACGTTCTTCTTGTAATTTTTTCCACATTTTTTCTTCATATTCACATGCTATAAAATAGTTTTCACATCTTTTTATATGGTTATCCTGTAATTTTTCAAAAACATTATAGATTTTAGTATGCTTTTGATAACTGTTTTCTAGAATTTCTATTTCATTTTTTAGAAATTCAGCCTCCTTAGTCACTTTCCATTTTATAATATTTTCAAACAATCTTTGTTTTCTGCAAATCATGTCTATTTCATTTCGCTTATTCATTAGTCTAATAAGCCAAATTTCACATTCTTGGCATAGAAAGTGTGTTTTCGGGTAAGGTACAATAACAAACCTTGTTTCTGTGTTTTCAAAAGTGTCTGCTTTAAACAAATCTATTTTAGAGTTTTCAGCAGTTTTAGTCATATTCTCCATTAGTTTTGATAAAAGATATTAGTTATTTTAGATAAAAGTTTTAAAAACACTGGTTTTTATGCGCGAAAAACTTATATGTCGTGATGTCTTACTAGGTACTTGCCATCTCCTATTATTCTCTTGGTCGTGTTAAATTTCTGACTATGTGTTATGGGTCCGATTGTCCTTTGTTATGGAAATATTATCATAAACATTAAGTCTGCAATCCTCTTATTACTGTCACTGATGAGATATTTTTCTGGGCCTGTTTCGGGTTTCAAATTCAAATTAGCACTATCCAGACCTAGATCTGAAATGTAAGCAGGGGGTCTAAGGGGCAAATCAAAAGGGACAACAGTAACAAAACACCATTATGTTTAACAAACATCCCTGAATTGTGGTTCCCCTAACGAGTCTTTCTTACAGCTTTTATGGCATAAAGCCTTTTAAATTTTTATCTTACTCCCCTAATGGCATATCTCATCAATTAAGTTTTAAAAGGTCACATATTCATGTTTATAACATTATTATCCATTCATAGAACAATCATACCATAATCATAAATCATAAACTAACCCATACCTTGAGAGAGGAGAGGCTTTCCCGTTCAGACGGGCCCCTGTATTTCAGAAAGTAAAGAAAAGAGGAAGCAATCCACACCGGGTCTTTCTTTACAAACTGAAATTTTATTACTGAAAGGGTTGGGAATACAAGAGAATTAGAGAGAGAAAGAGCTTTCGAGAGTAGCAAGAGTGCAGTCTCAAAAACCTTAAGAGAGAGAGAGAGCAAAGTGAGTGTGTGTCTTACAAGTGAAGACCATCCCTCTATTTATAGATGGGAATGTCATCTAAGTAATCCACAACAACCAATAAAAACGTGCCAAGTGGCAAAGTTATCCGATAAAGTTCGGATGAAAAATCAAACAACTAGTACAATAATGCAACCATATAATAATGTAGTAAAGAGGGGCCTAGTGCCTATTAACGTGGTTTTCCAAGAGTCACATGGCTCTTGTCTGCCTTTTGGTTTTATCCGCCTTGGATTCCTTCTTTCACATGGTTGGTGGTGCTTTTGGCTCCACTAGCATTTTGTTTTCTTCTTGACTTTTTTCTTTTCAGGATTCCTTCTTTCACATGCTGGTATTTATTGTGAATTCCAGCTCATTTCTGCGTGGCTCCTTTAGTACTCTTCATCATTGTGGGGGCCGCCACTTTCTTTTTTCTGATTTTTTATGATTTTATTGGTCTGGAATTTTGCTTCATTTTTCTTTAGTGCTACCAGTGCACTAAACCTTCCATTTTTTCTGGTTGCCATTGCTTCAGCAAAAGTAGGCTTTAATTCCATTTCAAGCTTTTGAAGAATTTCTTCTTCACTGAGGTTCTCAAATTTTCCAGTCTGTACTGGACTCATAGTTTTTGGCAAACTACCAGCCATAACCGGAATTAATGTGCTTTTACCATCTACCGGACTAGATGGGCTTAGTTCAACATTTTGGTCCTCAAAGACCTCAGGGTTAGAACTTCCCTGGTTTGGTTCAAAATTATCTGAACTTATGCTTTTTAGCAAAGCATCAGCTATCAACGGACTTGATTCGTCTTTACCGTCTGCCGTTTGAGACGGACTAGATTCAAACTTTTGATCCTTAAAGACCTCAGGAGTTGAATTTTCCTGGTTTTGCTGCATCCAGGCTTTTGCCAATTCTACTGCAGTCATAGAACTGGTGGGTTTGGGTTCTGGACCATAGACTGGTTTTTCTTCTGGCTTTGGTGTTTTCAGTGTAAGGGACACAATTTTTGAGGTCAATTTCTCATTTTGGTTCTGAAGGATTTCAAGTTTCTTGGTGAGGGTTTCAATCTGGGCCTCTGCTTCAAGGGTTTTCATTTTTTGGTTTTCAAAATTCTGTAACCATTCGGCCTTTTGGGCTTCATATTTACAGACTTCCTTGGCCATTTTTTCACAATGGTCACAAAACACAATGTGGGTTTTAGAAGAATGTCCAATTGAATATTGGACTGGGCCTGTAGGATTTTGGGTTTTTGGCCTCAAACCATCAACAATGTTTTTCAAACTTGGGCTTACAAAGAAATCTGGGCCCATTGTGGTTTTTGCAAATTGAATTGCAGACATTATGTCATAAAATCCTTTATGAAGAGGTTTTTCATTATCTTCATTAAGAGGTAAAATATCATTTTTATCATAAATTCCTTTTTTATAACCTTCATAGATTACATAATATAAAAATGGTTTTATGTTATTGAATTTCTGGAAATACATGCTTAAAGCAGAGAGACAAGTAACAATATACCTGCTGTTGTTTTTGTCAAATGATGCTCTCCAGATGTTATCACAAAGGCAGATCTGTTCCTCTGTGTAGTTTAACCCTGTGATAGGCCTGTACTTCATGTTATCAAATAAGATTAATTCTACATTATTGCCTGTTTCTGCTCTTTTGCCAAAGCAGATTTTCACTCCTTTTTCTGGGAGTTTATCTTTTTTCTTCCCTTCTGGGATGCTGGTTTTAGAAGGGATTGTGTAATATCCCTCTGGGGTTTTCACCATCCCTGTGGTTTTTACTCCATTTTCATTGCTGATTTTCAAAGAGTTTTTCTGGGAGTTTTCTGCCATTCCTGTAACAATATTATTCAATTCTCAATATTCCAATCCTCCCTGTAAAATTGATCCCATTTTTGTTTATATTTTTCCTCATCATTTTCATCATAATTATCAATTGATTCGTTTTTAAATTCAGTGTCATATAATGGTTTCTCCCTTTCTTTAATCAGAATTCTAGATAGTATATCAGCAATTTTGTTATCTTCTCCTTTAATATGTTCAAATTTTATTTTGTAGCCTTTCTGACTAATAACATCTGTAAAATTCAACCACCTTCTCCTAGACATTGATCTTTTTTCTTGGAGTTGGCTATGAAATTTTACTATGGCTTCACAATCAGTTCTTACTGTGAATCCTGGTTTTCCTGTTAAAAACAGTTCAAATTTATCAAGTGCATACTTTATTGCTAATAGTTCTGCATCAATCGAGGAAAGGTTACCCTTTTCTCTGTATTTTCCTGATGCATATTGGCAAATTTCTTCTTTACTTTTAGGTGAGTAGACATCCTTTTTTCGCAAAAGGATAGCTCCCCATCCTTCATGTGATCCATCAGTTTGCACAATAAGATAATCACTATCTTCTGGCAAAACCAATTCTGGAAGTGTTTTTAATGCTTCTTTAATTTTTTGTACATTTTTTATATCTTCTTGATTAAAATATCTTTGACCGTTTTTTCCCAGTTTGTTATATAATGATCCTGTTAATGAGGATAAGTTTTTAATGTATGGTCTAGCATAATTAACCAATCCCAAAAATTGTTGTAATAGTTTTGTATCTTCCATTTTATCAGGAAATTCAATAGCCTTTTTAGCAATATGATCTTGGAGTTTTATTTTTCCTTTTCCAATTTCTGCCCCAAGGAATGCTATTTTAGTTTTATTAATTTCCATCTTTTTCTTTGAGATGATTATTCCATGTTTTTCAAATAGCCTAAACACTGTATCAAGATGACTCATATGTTCAGTACTATTTTTTGAAAATACTAGAATATCATCAATGTATACCAAAACAAATTTTTGGTATGGTTTGAAAATTTTATCCATTTTTTGTTGAAATATAGCTGGTGCATTTTTTAGTCCAAATGGCATTACTAACCATTCAAATAAACCTTCTGGACATGTGAATGCAGTCCATTCAACTGACTCGGGATGCATTTTTACTTGCCAGAATCCCGACTTACAGTCAAATTTGCTATATACTTTTGAGTCTTGAATCCTATTTATTAAGACTGTTTTATCTGGTATGTTGTAGGCAAAATCTTTTGTATTGTCATTGAGTCTTTTATAATTAATGACCATTCTTGATTTTCCTCTTACAATTTCAGAATGTTTTCTCACAATAAAAGCTGCAGACCTATGTCTGGAGTTTGATTCTCTAATTACTTTTAAAGTTTTTAATTCATCAATATGCATTTTGAAATCTGCTATATCCAGATTTGTAGGATTTATTTCTGCAGTTGAGATTCTTAATTCTGGATTTATTATTTCAAGCTTACATATTGTTCCATCTTTTTCCCAATATTTTTGGATGTTATCTCCAATAATTTGGGATTTTTCTAACCTCTCAATCCATTTTGTTATGGTTTCTTCAGGCTTAAATCTAGTTATACTTATTAATTCTTTCAGTTTTGGAGTTTCAGGAATGTATTCTTCTTCAAACTCTGTAATATGTATGTTTTCTTTACAAGTTTGTTTACATGCTCCTTTTATTTTGCATTTACAATTTTCAATATCTTTGTCTTTTAAAAGTTTTTTATTTTTTGTTTTTGTATTAGTAGGGGCTCCACCACGCTTCTCTCGCAACTCTGATGTTGTTAAAAGCTTGGTTCCCGCATTACTAATACTAGGTGCAAACATTGCCAAAGTTGCTTTTTCAACAATTTGGATATAATCTTTTGTAATAAATAATCCCCCATTATTCTGTAAGAAGAATTGTAATCCTAAGATTACATCTGCATTTATTACTAAGTCTTTTATATATGAATTATCAGGAACTCCATAGGGTTCTGATATTCCACAATTGGTTTCAAAGAATATTTGTCCACCTGAAATAGGTTGTTTTGTTGTATATGATATTCTTCCATCCATTAATTCTGATTTAATGGGTTTTGTTAAGTTTTTCTGTAGATGTTCTGGGATAAGTTTTTCATTTATTATTATTCTAGTACATCCTGTATCGATTATTGCATTAGTACGAAATACCAATTCTCTTAATTTAAAGATTATTGGTACCCTTAATGTAGTTAATGATGAAGGATCGTGGCACACGGGTATGTACTCAGGGTTTTGTGCTAACATATACTCTGTACTAAGGTTTTGTTTATCATTAGATTCTTCTTTAGGAACTTCTTTTCCTTTATTTTCCGTATTTTTAGGACTCAACATATTATATTCTTCTAAGATTTCTTCTATGTTTTCAATTCTGGTTTTTAATTCCTTAGGATTCATTATATCTTGTAAATCAAAAAGTTTTCTTTCTATTATATCTATTCTTTTTGTGATGAATGTATAATTATCATCAATTTTTGTTATTGGCATTTCTTCGGGGAATTTAATTTTATAATATTTTGACAAGCATATTTGGCATATTTCTACATGACATATTGTACATTTAGCTCTAAGTTTTCTTGATGGGTAATAAGAGCATTTTATACAAGGTGTAGAATCAGTGCCTACCCTGAAAAGCCAATTATGGTTTTCGCATTCATTAATTTCTCTCATCATATACTCAGTTTCATATGGCATCATATACTCTTTATATGTGATACCATTATATGAGTTTTCATTTGCAAGCATATTAATCAATTCATAGGGATCATCATCCCCTTGTTCTTCTATAACATTTTCTTCCACTGTTACTATACTATATATTGTTTCAGTCTCAGAAACATCTGAGTCTACATCTAATATATCTTGCTGTATACATTCTGTAAGAATTGCCTCTCTAGAATGTTGGTTTTTTCTTTTAGGACATGCTGTTGCCAAATGGCTTTCATCACCACATGTGAAACAAGCAAGTTTCTTTGTATAATTTCTACTAGGATTATATTTTCTGACGTGATGTTTTTGTTTCAAGAAAGGTTTTCTGCTATTTGATTGTTTTATAAAATACTTCTTTCTTGTTATGAATTTGGGTTTTTTCCTTAATGGTTCCGGCCTACCATATCGTTGAGGAGTGTATATCCTTTTACAGAATGAATAATCAGTTTTCTTAAGTTGTTTTTGTGCAATTATATTTGTACACTTATCTTTTAATATTTTTACCACATGAACAGCCCTCATACTAATAGTGTATTGTTGGGGATTCTTTTCAACCATTTTATTCCATGTATCTTGAATTTCTTGACCAATTGGTCTTGGTATTTTCATAAATAATTTTTCACCTAACTCTTGGTTAAAAGCACCTCCTGCTAGGCCTGTATAGTAGACGTACTCATTCAAGAAGTCTACTGTTCCATATAAGTCATCTAGGTGCATTTGGTCTAGATGGATTAAGGCATCCATTTGTGTTGTTATATGTCCTGAATTACCATCTTCACCCGTTATTAGACTTGATATTTTATTTACAAAGTTATAAGGATTCGGTCCTCTTTCTATTAAGTCTTGATAATCCATTGGATAGTCTCTTTTAAATACTTCCCACATTGACTGTGCGAATTCTCCTAAATAGGTTTCAAGATATCCATACATTGATTCAGCTGTATCATTATAATCATTTTTGTTTTTGATGTAATCAGCTACAACTATGTTTTTCCATTTTGCAATTACTGAGCCCCATTCTTGAGGGCTTACATTTGTTACTTCTAATATTGCTGGGTTATGATAATATCCTCTTTCTAAAGGTTGTCTAATTCCTCTAGGTTTTGTTATCATCCCAGGTTGTATTTTTCCATAAGGATATTCTGGATGAACATGTGTGATTGAGTGTCTAGAATTGTTTCCAGTATAATTAGTTCCAGGTCTCCACTCAGTCCCTCTTTGGTATGGGGCAAAGGGAGTTCCAGGGACTCTTGTTATACTGTCTCCTGTATTTTTCATGACAACATCTTTGTTCATGAATTCTTTAGCTGTTTTATTTGTTCTCTCAGAATGTAAGGAGATATGGTCTCCCATATATTGTTCCATTAATATATTATCAGAACTTTGTCCTACTTCTGGTGAGTTTTCCTTTAAGAACAAGTGAGCTTCTATATCTGCTTGTTGTTCTTCTTTTATTTGTATTTTTTGTAATCTTTTCTGTACTTCTTTCTCAATAATATCTTCTAAATTATTCTTCCATTCTTTATTTTTTCTTTTCATTTTATCCTTTAATTCTTGTTTTTGTTCATTTAGTTTTGATATTTCTCTTATCATTTCTTCATAATTTTCTATCCAATTCTCAAAATATCCACTATGCTTTGGACATTCTATTAAATGGATCATATGTTTTAACTTATCAGAATATCTTCTATCAAGATCAATTTTACAATCTTGACAATTATGAGGTAATATTCCTTTGTTTTTGAATTTTTTAGTTAGTGCAGAATGCACATGTTGTGAGAAAACTCTTTCATACCTGTCATGGTACTCTCTTTTATTTAGAATTTTTCCTTTCTTAAAGTTTTCAAATTTTCTTGTTTTTAAACAAATATGTTGAATGTCTTTAGCAATTCTTTCCACTTCATCTTCACTAGGGTGGAATATATGTTTTCCTTCATATTTTACATAGTTATCTGTTACTGGTTTTTCTACAATAAACCTTTTCATTTGTCTATTCATTTTCCTGACCTTCTTCTTCTGTAAAATCTATTGGTCGTTTTGCAGTTTCATAATCGTTAAACCTTACTGACGTTTCTCCTCTGGAGTTAATGAAGTAATTTACATTTTTTGGAGTTAAATTTTTAACATTTGGTTTTTCAAAGAATTTTGATAGATCCCAATTTTTCCCAGCATTTTCTTCTGATGATATTTCAGTTGGTCCTATCATTTTTACTCCTTCACTTCCTATGATACTTACCACAGTTTCAATTTTTGTTTTATGCCTGGTTTGGCCATTGTTTGTGATTCTTCCTAAGAAGCCTACACATACCATTAGGTTGTGACCAGTTTCCATTTCTTCATATCCTACAGTTTGAATTCCTATTTGGATATGCTTCATAAAATCTGTTATTTGTATCATATAATCTGGTGCCAAATAACATACTCCCACATTAGGGTTCATATCAATTTCCATTAATCCTATGATAGCTTGGGTTGGATTAGTCCACCTTGTATCTAGAACAGTCATTAGGACTTTAGTCCCTAAGTTTTTTCTAGTTAAACCTTTTACTCCTATGGAGATTAATCCCATATGCATGTATTTTTGTCCTTGTCTTTGAAGCCTGATTGCTTCATTATTGCTTATTAATTTTATTAATTTTTTGTCATCTTTTAGACAGCTTATTGGTTCCGTATAATGATATTTGTAATATCCTGTGTTCCAATTAAGGAATCTTTGGTCATACAATAATCTTGGTTCCAATTGGATTAATGTTCTTTTCTTGAAGTTTTCAAATTCAATATCTGGGTCAATTATTTCTTCAATTATTGTTGGCCCTTCTTCAAGTTTGGTTTTTTCTCTGAACATTCTATCTATTAAGGTTTTTTCAAAGTTTGAGCTTTCAATCCTTTGAGAATTACTTCTTTCTACTAGACTGTTTTTGGATTCATTAGTAAGAGAAAATGATCTCCTACTCATTTTTGTAAATATTTTTCGTCTGGTTTTACAACCCAGAAGTTTAGTTTTTCTTGTGGTTTAGTTTTCCTTCTAGCTTCTGCAGGTAATTTTGCAATTTGTTCAGCTAGTTGTTTTATTGTATTATCTTCAGGTATTCTAACAGCTTGTATTCTTTCAAGTTTTTCATCTATGCTTTCAATGGCTATTCTTAATGCAGGGTCTTGATATTTTTTCATGTTTTCCATTTGAACATGTACATCATCAATTTTTTTCTTTAGTATTTCAGTTGTTACAAGCTCTTTTATTTTCTTGTCAATTAGACTAATATTTGTATTATTTGTTTTATTATGGTCTGTCATTTCGCCAATTTTCTTATGAAGATTATTAACATTTAGCTTTATTTCTACTAATTCTTTGTTTAATTCTTTGAATTTATTATTAATTTCTTGTTTAAAGTTTTCTATTGTTTCTTTAACCTCTTTCAAAGCTGTTTCCATTATCCTTTAATGATTTTTATAATTTTGTTACACATTTCATTTACATTTTCAATATTGTTTTCAACAATATTTTTAATTTCCTTTATCTCTTTATCAAGTTTTTCAACCTTATCTTGTAGTTGTTTTAATTCCTCACTATGGTTAATGATTTTTCTCGGATTTGGGATATCATTAACTAGTTTAGAACTTTCATATTGAAGTGTTGTTATGGTTTTAGATAAGTTTTTCATTCCACTGGATGATTTATCATACTGGGTTGATAAGTATGTTTGGTTTTCTAATATTACTTTAAGATTTGTATTATTTTGTTTTCCTATTAATTCTAACTTATCTAGTTTTGCTTCAATTGATTGAAGACTTCTTTGTATATCCATGTTTTTATTTGTTAACATTTTATTCATGAGTTTTTAAGTGTTGTCTTAAAGCTTCTAATCTTACGATTAGTTTGCAATAATTTTTAAAAGTTCTATTTTTCTTGAGTTTTATTCTTTTGATTTTTATTTTATTTTGTTTACAGATCTTACAATCTTTAGTTTGGTTTTTGAATAGCCTTTTCTTTTCAATATCAATTATTAAAAATTTTTCGTAATTAATATTGTCATTTAATTTAATTGCGTTTTGATTATCTTTTAATCCGTCATTAGCCATAAGCCCTAAAATCGCAACTTATGCTCTGATACCAATTTTTTAGAGGGGGTGTGTTTTTGGGCACTTTTTAGAGAAGTGTTAAACTCTTTTGAATGGATTTTAGGTATTATTTCTTTGATTTTAGGTTTTAAGGGTAAAATGGTCATTAATTTAAAGTTTTATCTCTCCATGTACCTTGAAGGAATTGTTGTTTTTGGTTGGGGGGTTTAGAGGAAGAAAAATTGTTTGGGGTATTAAAGAGGTAAGTTCTTTTGGAATGGGGTATTTTTTAGGTATTTTCCCTTATTATTTTATTAAATATATTAAATTTAAGCAAAAAAATATTAAATATATGGTGGTTGGAGAAATTTGAGGACCGGGCAATATTTATATGGTTTCTGTAATGGATTATAATTAGGTTGGAGATGCTCTTCTAGATCAGACCTTTTGTTGGCAGTACAAAATAATTAGGTTTGCTAAGAATGAATTGCTAAGAAAGATTTAGCCGAGAGGAATTAAACATTTATGCATACATACCTCTACCAATTACACCACCGCAGGTGGAATTATGAGCATCATCCCTGCAAAGGCAAGCAAACTCGCCCGAGCCCCGACTCTCCTGCCCGCATAGCCCACCCGATTGCCTGCAACTGTTGCATCTTTCATCATCCGCCGTCCAATGGATCCAAAACCCATACTTGACAGCTTCCTGTAAAAGAGAACTCCTCCCTGTAGCCGGAAAAGACGCCAGAGCCTGTGCGGTCGTCTGGTTCACCCTAACCCTTATTGCATTCCTGCATACGATACCATTTCCCGGAGGCGACATTCCCGGAACGTATAAGCTCAATGAGTTCGTATTGTTTGAATTGCAGGTGAACTGATTTGGGAGAATAGCTGAACTATTCGAGGTGCAGCCGTAGTACAGACTGATGCTTCGGTCAGTAAGAAGACCTTGATAGAAATCGAAAGGATTATTGGAGCCCATGATTGTGTCGTGTAAATGCACGGGACAGAGATCGCTCCATAGATCTTCTCTGGCCACTCTGAGAATTCTTGTGGTGCTGATTACCTCAATAATCCGATAGGATAGCAATCCAATTGTGATCCGATGATCGTCACCGTCGCACATTAGCTCGAATCCGGACGCCCACACTCGGCGGGGCGGCTGCCTCCCCAAAATGGGTAGCCCAAATCCATCCATGTCGCCACAACGAAATGCCTCACTACAGGTTTGGTACAGCTGATTATCCTCCTGGCTGAGACATCCATGGATTTCTAGGTTCATTACGGTGATGATCAAGAGGAAAAGGCTAGGATCCAGCTTCGGGAACATCCTGACAAAGAGTCTTTCTAGTTTGCTGCTGCGAACAGGAAGAATGTATGGGTATAGTAGGGAAAGGCAACAAAAATATTGAACAAGGTTTGATGAATAATGGGTGAATTAAGGTTATACACCTGGCAACAAAGATTATTATTACTGTCAGTAACCATTGTCAATGTAATAACCCCCTACTACTACTACTACATCCTCAAATAATACTTATTAAACTGATAGTAGACTCGATCATCCAATAATCGTTCTCGTTTTGTGCAGTTATTCTACAAAAATTAGAACCTTCTGTGGGAATGGGAAGAGTATATAGCAGTACGTGGCTTCACTTCAACAAATGCGATGACATTATATTTTATACGTGCTTTGATATTGTCAATGCTGAATTTTCTGCTGCCTCAATTCAAATTACAATTAATTGTGTGTTATAATACACTAAAATGGTTGGACTTTGTCTACCTATCAGATGGCTGTCATTACATTAGCGTAATTCAATGGACTGTAAAGGCATTTCAGTTTTCAGTCAAATCTTGTGTATGCACATCTGTAGAAAACGAAGAGGAAATTTGTGGTGCTACTGACATCATAGAAGTAGAAAGGAATGGCTTTGGGGGAATTTGTATGGATTGTATGCTTCCTTCTAACATCTCCACAACCTTATTCATCGATGGCCTGTCCGATGGAGCTGTCTGGGTGCACCATAGCCCAACCAACACCATCTTCCTGGCAGTCTCTTCTTCATCCTCCCTCACTGATGACAGCGTTAAATTTATTGTTGTCGAGTACTGCGTACTTGAATATTTTGTCAAAAAAGTAATTTTCACTCGACCTGGTTGCATCGATTTCATCGATCCTGCTAGCTCCACTCATTTGAAGCAGCACCATTCCGTAGCTATAGACATCAGATTTGTGTGATATGGTCCCAAAATTCCTGGAGAATACCTCTGGAGCAATGTATCCAATGGTCCCTCTTGTTCCGAGCAATGACATTATACTCTGGTCCTTCTTGAACAATTTCGCCAGCCCAAAATCAGATATTTTCGGGCAAAAATCTTTGTCCAGAAGTATGTTATGAGGCTTGATGTCGAAATGAACAATTCTTGCGTTGCAGCCTCTGTGTAGATATTCAAGGCCTTTAGCAACGCCGACTGCTATATCATACAGCTTCTTCAATCCCAACTGGCACTCCGGATTGCTTTGTTTCCCACTCATGAATATGAACTTGTCTAGAGAATTGTTGGGCATGAATTCATAAACCAGAGCTCGTCTTCTTCCATCATAGCAAAATCCCAATAAATTAACGATGTTTACATGAGAGGTTCTGCTGATGCTGGCGACTTCATTAATGAACTCTTCTCCTCCAGCATCATCTGCGTCTGTTAATACCTTCACCGCAATAATCTGGCCATCGCTCAACCATCCTTTGTACACACTTCCATATCCTCCTTGTCCGAGCTTATCTGAGAATGATTTTGTTATTCTCTTGATTTCGTCGTAGCTGTATCTCTTTGGAGCCAGCAGGGATCCATTGTTTAGCAGGAAATTTTCGATCTTATTACTACTTTGCAAGTACCTCCTGTGCAATCCGGATATTCGTATGATGTAGAAGATACCGAGGATTCCTAGAACTGTACAGACAACACCTGATGACGCTGCAGATAAGAAACACATTTAAGAATTAAAAGATGCAGTGTGCGTGAAGGGCAATGCTGAGTGTGTAGAAAATAGTAATAGAGGATTATTGAATTGAACCTATTATTGCAAGCTTCTTCTGCGCCCGAGAAAGGCCCTTTGTAGATCCTGAGGAAGAAAAAGATCCCTTGTCGATTACATGGACCAAGAATAAAGATAATATGCGTAACGGTGTGTGGTGTATGCTTGATCAAGTTGATGCTTGCTTCATTTGAGCAGACAATTTTCACATTCTCTATAATCACAACTTACTGAAAATCTTAATCTTAATTAGATTGTTAGATATCCAGATTAGGCGATAATTATGCATACGTACCCGCAGCAATGATAGCAGCATCGCAAGTGGAACTGGTGATATCATCCCTGCAAAGGCAAGCAAAAGATCCAGTGCTCCGACTCTCCTGCCCGCAATACCCGCCCGATCTCCTGCAACTGCTGCATCTTTCCTCATCCCTCCATTGGATCCAAAACCCATACCTGACGACAGCTTCCAGTAAAAGAGAACTCCCTGCTGCAGCTGCCGCCTGATAAGGAGGCTCCAGAGCCTGCAAGGCCGTCTCATTCACCCGTACGGTAATTGTATTTCTGCTGCATACGATACCGCCATTTCCCGGCTGCGACGTTCCCGGAATGTACAAGTTCGATGTGTTTGTACCGTTCTGATTGCAGTCGAACTGATTCGGGACAGCAGTTGAACTTGCCCCGGTGCAGCCGTAGTACAGAGTGATGTTTTGGTCGGTAAGACTTCGATAGAACTCGAAAGGATTGGAGCCTATGATTGTGTCGTATAAATATATTGGGCAGAGATCGCTCCATAGATCCTCTCTCGATACTCTGACAATTCTTGTACTGTTGAGTACCTCAAGAACCCGATAGGATAGCAATCCGATGGTGATCCGGGGACCATTATCGTCGCAACTCAACTCAAATCCGGGACGCCCACACTCGGCGGGGCGGCGGCCTCCCCAGAAGGGGTAGCCTAATCCATCCATGTCGCCACAACGAAATGGATGGCTGCAGGTTTGGTACAGCTGATTTTGTTGACAAAAACATACATTGATTGTTAGAATCATTATTAGGGTCATCAAGAGGAGAAAGCCTGCAGGATGGAGCTTGGGGAGCATGATCTTGAAAAAGATCGAGTCCTTGGAACAAGAACAAAGTATGGTTATGAAAGGGCTTCAAAAATAGTAGTATCGAACAACAGAACAAGGTTTGATAATTGATAGTAGTGCGTAGATGAGAAGAGAGGAGTTTTTAAGGGTTTAGGGGAGACAGTGAGTAGAGATATATGGATTCGTCGGTCATCCAATAGACTAGACTGGCTAGGCGGCTTCAATTGGGCATTTTGTCATCCCTGAATTTTCGCCTGCGGTATTATTGTATTTGTCATCGCTTAGGTATTTCTCTCCACATTTTCTTGAGAAATTTTCAAAAATTATACTACTATTACCAACTGTGCGAACAAATACTTGCATTCGATAAGAGAATGTTTTGCGGCAAATAAGTAGTCTCACATAGTAGGAAAGATAATTTTCAAAGACCCCATCACGGCCACCATTTAGAGTGTAGCAGTAAATTTAAAAATTTTGACTATTAAAATATAAATTTTTTTACAATATTTATATAATTTTTAAATTTCAAATAATTTAGCGTTTTTTACAAAACACTACGAGGGTGTTTGGATAAGCTGCAAGAAAATGGATTATCTGCTTATTGCATTTTCAAAACGCAAATAATCAGTTTAACCGCTAAAAAGTGGTGCTGCAAACCTGATTATTTGCGTTTCAATAATCAAATAATCTATTTTATATCGCTAATCCAAACACCCTATACCTATACATGGCTATATGTTGTCTTTCATTCTCATCATGTGTTTCTGTTTTGACTTCAATTGATGTGAGTTAAATAAACCCTTTATTAACTTTTCCGAGATCTCTTCGTCGCACAATGAGAACTTGGCTTAATGGTTATGTCCCGGACTTTCAACCTTATGGTTGAGAGTTTGATTCTCACCCCACCCCGTATCTTTCTTTTTATCTCTTTTTGTAATTTATGTGACTTGAACTCCCAAACACTTTTATCGACACATGAGTGTCAATGTTTAAAAAATATATATATATATATATTATAGCCACCGGAGCAAAACCCGGGAGTGATCCATGGTGACTTTAATTGTTCTTTTTCCTATTTCTTGTAGTAGATAGGATTTGGTGTAATATCAATGGATTATATTCCGCTTGTCACCAGTTTATTAATTGTAATTTTCTTGTTTTCAGTATAACACACATTCTATTGTGATTTCATCAGATCCACAAAAACTCCTTTCAAATCTGGGCTGATTACAGACAAACTAATTTTAGCAAGAAACTTCTCTTGCTGCCGGTGCCAATACGGAAGAATTCAGCATGGCCGGTTGGTGGCGTGGCGGTGCCGTTGCCGGTGCGCCACCTCTTATTGCACAGACAATGACGCAACGAAGAAATTTCGCGGTAGCACTTTATTCCGGGCTTTATCAATTTCAGTATGAGGAAATTTGTGCACGCCAACGCCGTCCGGCCCAGTCCGTATCTGCACTTCGTCAACCCATGTGGATGCGGTGGAGCCTTCAGTCTTGTTGTCGGTATCTCGGCGTCGGCAGCGGCGGCGGCGATCATTCCAACCGCCCACAGTACGGCCACCTAGAACCCAAACCGGAACTTCTTCTTCAACATGTTTTTGGTCTTAAGCTATATAAGTTTGAAGGAAATATATAGAGGGAATGGGTTTAGGGTGGCAAATTGTGGATTATTTATAGGGGACAATTGGCTTCTCGCCTTGTAGCGGTATCGGTTTTTTTCTTTCTACACAACCTATACATGCTAGAAAATGATAATGAATCCATGCCACACAAATTACAAATGAATAAAAGTGGAGTGATAGGGGCCGAGTGAGGATTCAAACCCCCAATTACTAATAGGTTGGGAGTCGGGTGAGTTGACCACTAAGTAAGTCCCCATCACTTCAGGGATCAGTTGATTTTAATTTTCTTTTTATATACTTTTAAATTTATAATTCAATTTTTATAAATTTTTAATTCAGTATATATGATTATCTTTTTTTCCCTTTTAAAAAAAATAATGGTTGTATGATTTATTATTTTGTAAGATTATAATTTCAATAAAAGTTCGATTGAATACCCATTTTTAACTAGTAAATTAATTTTTTTAAAGTTTTATTTTGATTGTTAACATCAAATTAACTTTTTTTTTAGTTTTTTAATATATTTAAATAATCGTGTGTGGATGGATTCTATTGATGTTTTTTTTTCCATTCTCACGTATAATAATTCAAAAATTATCCCCATTAATTTTTTTTTACAATATTTTTTGGAAAGCATGTTCCATTAATAAAAATGCCAGCAAAGAATCAAAATTAGGTGGACACAAAATCGCTTATAATTAAAGCACTAGCAAAAGTGTGCTGAGATGGTTGAAAAATGATCCTAACCAGAAATAACACAAAATGAAGTTAGTATTAAAGTTATTATCATTAAAGAATTGGATTATATCCAAACTTATTACAGTGCACTTTTCCTTCTTTAGTTTCTATATAATTATCATTAAGAAAAACTATCAAAGAATTAGCCACCATGCACATGTATATAATCATAAAATTCTTATTATATCATAAAATTATACTCCATATATTATGTATAACATAATTATCACATATATTAATTCAATTTCAGCGCTTACATATATAAAAATATATAGTATATATGTATATAGTCATGCAAATTAAAGTCCACAATACAAATAAGTATATGATGTATTATTCAAATCGATTGTTCCATGAGTGAACACATGACTGCAAATATATGATGTAGTGTGTATATATATATATATATATATATATGCAGATATATGTTTAATTATTTAATTTCCTTTAGATGATGAGGGAATTATTGAGCTAAGCAGCAGATCAGGATGAGCTAGCATTGCGGGAAGGGAAGGTTGCATTCCTGGGCGACACGCTTGCCATCTTCGGGAGTGAAGTACTGCCTGAAGGCCGGGTTGTTGAGGTACTGGCACAGACACGGTTCTTGATCCTTTATATTGCTGCAGCACTCCGCCGATGGCTTTGTCTGTGGGTCCTTTATTGCCGCCAGGCATGCCATTAGCTTCTGCGGCTGGCAATCATCCGCCGCCGTCGCCGTCACCGTTATCGTCATAGCCAGCGCCACTGCCAATACTACGACCATACCCGACGACCCGAAACCGGCCTTCTTATTCATCATCATTTTTTGGGGGGTAATTTGAGGACAATAAAATTTTAGGAAGGGTTGGTATATGGGAGCAATAATTGGCTTTAATTTGGTGAGTAATTAATGGAGTGGCCAAAGGAGTCATGTATTTATAGGAAGGGGAATTGGTTTGGTAGTGTTTAATTTTAGTTTTGCATTTCAGGAATTCGTTGCTAGTGTATGTATTTGTACTACTGACATTATTGATATACACATACGCAATGTGGTTTATCTCATTTTTTCAGAATTATCGGGTATCTCATACCACATTGAACCCAAAAATAATTCCTCCTCGATGATCTACATTGACAATGAAGAGAGTCTCTCCTTAATCAGTTTTTTTGCATACACTTTTGTTAACCCAATGAAATGAAAATTAAGGTCCATTACTTTCCGGCCCAATAATCGAGTGGTCGACCCAGTCCATGGATGAGTCCCGGATGACTACGAGGAGAAGCGCGGCACCAGAAGATTCGTTGGAGAGGATCGTGGCGGCATTATAGGCGTCATCGGAGGGAGAAGATCACAGGGGCGTTACGACTTGGATGGAGGCTGGTGCCATGCCCTATAAATAATAGGAGGTGGCATCCCAGGAGGGGACTCAACTCATCTGAATAAACCGCACCTTATTTTTTACTTTCTACCATTTTTCTTTTCTGCAATTTTGTTCTTACATTCCGTCATTTCAATTCCTTTAACGGCTTTCGTTAGTTTCATGTATTTTCTTTGTGCAAATTCCTTGTAATCCTTCAAAGTTCATCAATAAAACAGAGGTTTTATTTCTCAAGATTTTTACGGTCAACAACTTTATATTTAATTTGTTAATACTTTATATTATAAATTTGATAATTAAAGATATTTAATTCAAGCAGATTTAATATATCTGTATTATATTTATATTAAATAAAAATATTAACACTTAGAGGAAAAAAAAAAAAAAAAAAAGTGGGGCATACTACCTAAATGTTTGGGAGTCAGCGGATAACGGATTCAGAGAGAACTGTGAGATAATATGATCTTCGAATTCACTATCTGCTCGCTCCCAAACATCCCTACATCTTATTCGGGGATAATATAATAGCACACTTTTACTTCTGATATTTCAGGTAATGAAATTTTGTTATATGTCACTTTCACGCGCAACGGCATTAGATTGAGTGGTACGAAATATAATTTCGTTAATTGGCGTGTAGTGCACTAATTAAGCCCAATTAAAGAGCATTAGTTTTAAGTTTTAACAATAAATAATCACAAAATGAAAAATTGTGGATTGGGGGTTGTGACTTGATTTTTTATTTTTATTTTTATTTTTTCTGAAGATACAAAGTAGTACAAACTAAAAAAAAAGTATTGGGAGCCCATGCCCTGAATTTTTAATTTAATGTCTAAATGTATGGTTGGAAACTCAAATTCTCAGAGGTTCTTATTTATCCCTTAATTTTATCTTTATAATTTGTGTACTATTTCTGCTACATTTTTAAGTAAAAACGTTTTATACATTTTGTACCCAATAGAATTATACTTGGGACAATTATGATTTTAATATTAGGAAAATAGGAAAAAAAAAAAACATATCAACATAATAATGATAATTAAATTATATTTTCATTTAAAAAGCTACATATCTGTTTTACGCTATTAATTAAATTTTTCAGAAAAACTCTAAATTCTATATTTTTGTTATTTTCCAAATACACCCAAGACTGTGGGATTATCAATTACTAGTTTTTATTGAACACTTTCTCGTCTAAAAACTCATCACACGGAATTTCATCAAAAGTGTGATTTTTCTTTCAATTAATTTTAAGAAAAAGTGAGACGTTTTTAGTTAGTATTATGGTGAAGTGTATGTGCATCTATCTAAGACCTTTTTAATTACTTCAATGGTGTGCTTCTCTTTTATACCAATGAGTTGAAATTCGTAGTTATATGCTAAATATTTTAAGTGAATTAATTAGTTTTTTTTTTAAAGTGAGAATTAGGCAATTAGCCGATCTCTTAATCAATTAATTATTTTGATTTTATTAATTAATGTTATGAATTTAATTTTTTTTCCCAAATCTTCAACCAGTTTCCCGTAAATTTGCACTACGTATTAAAAATTAAATAGTAATAGGGTATGAATATTTTTTCACCACTTGGATTTTTTCCCAAACTTCGTTAGAGGGGAATTAGCAGCTGATGCAATTGTAATAGGGTACTCACTCATCATCGATCCGTACGTACAAGACTATAATTTGTTAGAAAAAATTGTATATAGCAATGTTTAAAATTATATAACAATAAAATTAAACATTGTAGGCACGAAGGGGTAAGAACAAAACGCAGGAATATCACGATCTTGAATTTACTTTGAGGCGCTTGAAAGCTTTCGTTATACAATATTTTAACCCCACATTACGCCTTGGGTTTCATGAAATTTGTATATGGATACAATAGAGGTGATAACGAGTCGAGTCGACCTCGAGTAGTGGGGTACTCGAGCTTGACTTGATGGCATTTTTGAGCTACTCGAGCTCGAGCTCGAGTCGAGTAGTTGAGCTCAAGCTCGAGCTCGACTTGACTCGAGTTCGAGTTCGAGCTCGAGTAGCTCGATTATTTTTTTTAAAAATTTTTTTCCTTCTCGAGCTCGAGCTCGAGTCGAGTACTCGAGCTTATCAAGTATTTTTTTAATTTTTTTAATTTTTCTTTTAAAATTTACAATTTTTTTTTAAAAAAAAAAAAGAAAATGGGTCGAGTACTCGATACTCGACTTGACTCGAGTACTCGACTCGAGTTCGAGTATCATATAGACGGACTCGAGCTCGAGCTCGATACTCGAGTGCCCTATTCGACTACTCGACTCGACTCGAATTTTTTGAGTACGAGTCGAGTTTTTTCCGAGCCGAGTCCCGAGTCGAGTTCGAGTAGCACTACTCGTTAATCACCCCTAGGATACAACAAAGTAAAGACTCACGTTGTAGGCGTTCCAACGAGAGCAAGTCGAAAAATCAAGAATAATGATTGTAGGATGAAGATTCTTTCACCGAGCAAAGAAGCAGATTGTATATATTCTGCAAAACACCAATGTGGATGATTGTGATTACGTGTAAATGAAGACAACCAACTTTGCTATTTATAGAATAGCAATAGTCACAAATTTGTTGAGCCAAAGGGTGTATCCCTTCATTTAAATTCCATACGTATCAATTCAAATTAGAGATTTGAATTCAGATTTTGAAAATGGACGACTGCTTTATTAACCAACACAGTCGTATTGCTTCATCTCAAAATCTGTAAACCAATTCTTTCTAGTTTAAAAATTTGACTTTAATTTCTTTTTAATTCAAAAACTGAATTAAAAAAAAAAAAAAAAACAAAATCTCAACATATTATCTAATAATCGTGTTTAGTTTCTTTGAGCGTGCTCCCCACACGATCAATTCTCAAAGTTACTTAAACAACCGATATTCATGTCTTCGAATAAATCCAACCAGGATCAAAATGTCCAACATAATTTGATATGTATCCCCCAATAAGATCAACTTATTACCTAATTTGAATATTCTAAATTATTTAATGTAAAATTTGCAGTTGTATTCTATAATTATTTTTTATATATTGAGTGATTAATCAAACACCCACGTATGATGCCACTTGATCAGCACAACAATTAGATTGCCCCTCCTTCCTTTCCTTCTGCCGTCATCTCTTTGCTGTCAACTGTAATGGAATCTCTACCTGTGTACACAGATCGAAGTGCTTGACAACTGGATAGTCACCTTAGACTTAGAGAAGCTGCAAATTAGAAAAATAAAATTAGAGCCAGCTACATAACCATTACTATTCATTTTACTCAACACCTAGCTATCTATTTATTCAACACCTAGAAAATTACTCCCTCCGTTACTTTTTAGTTGTCTTTTTAGAAAGTAAAAAGTGTTCCAAAATAGTTGTCATTTTTAGGTAGTTATAGGTAGTTATGCTATATTTTTACTATATTGCCCTTCACTTTACATAAATGCTATTTCTTGACATTTATTAAGAATGTGTTTAGTTGAAGGATAAAAATGTAAATTTATGAGTTAATTAACACAAATATTGGTTATTGAAATTGAGTTGAAAGAGACAACTAAAAAGGAACGGAGGGAGTATCATTAGAAATGCTTCAATTTTGTTGGTCTATGCAGGTATACATAAATCATAAAAATGTTGAAACTTCAAGAAGTTAATTTTAAACAGAAGAAGCTTGTTTAATATATACAATGCTAACCTCTATCCTTTTGACTCCTATCTATTAAATACATTTAGTCCAAAATCTAAAGTATACTTAAGAGATGCAAAATTACCATCCAAAAGAATAATTGTAGACCTGCAAACATAGGAAGAACATGCCGAGCTGCAACAAGGAATATGGAAGTCTCAACAATGACAAAATTGTAGAACCATCCAAAACAAAAATAACAGAAGCATAAAACAATGACAGGAACAAATAGAACTGCATCACCTCCAGTAGGCACCAATGCAATATTTTCTCTTGTAACAGGGATCAAATCTTGTAATATCTTTGCCCTTGACTTGAGATAAAAGCTACTCAATTCTATCATCAACAGCGTCAACTCCAACTGAAATACAACTTGCCTAATAAAAGATGGTAGGTTTAATAGTGTAATCTCAATTTCTAACTCCTACCTACAAACCACCAGGAATGATATACTTACATTCACCCCTTTCCACTCTTCGCGCATCTCATCCTCAAGCAATGATAACTGAGCAGCAGAAGTCCAGTGAATACAACTAACAAAGCTGAAATGGAGACATCCAATTATCTAACACGAAGTAAACTCTTGCATGAATTAAATCTCAATACACATGGGTATAGTTTGAATCTATCTAATTTAGCAGCTACCTCAAAGCATCGACAAATTTTTTTTATTTTGTTTCAAGGAGACTAATTTCCATATAACAAACGCAAAAATAATTCTCTGCAATGTATAGCATATGCCTTATGTGCATTATACCTCACGTTCATAGGATTTTATAGGATTTCTTCAAGCAGCGACAGTGGGCTCCGGGGTAAAGCGTTTGGTGTGCGCAGCAGGGAGCAGTGGCAGCGGCCTTCCAACGGTGACGGAGGCAGAGGCTGCACGGCGTAGAGGGGGCTGAGTGGCGGCTGAAATTCCCTTGGGCGTAGCGGCGCTAGGGTTCGGGCTTGTTCTATTCCTCTGCCAATCGAGGCAGAGGGAGGCAGAAATTTAGATGGTAAGAGACAGAGGAATCGTTGGTTCCCAAGACGAATTTTGAAATTTGAAACTTACTCTTCTTGTCTTTCCAAGGTACATGTAGCAATGAATTTCATTGGGCTATGTGAAATTTACGTACTACTCCTTAATAAGCCCACACTTCATATGCAGGAGATTTCGCTCTATATTCACTGTAAGCCGACAATGGGGATGTTTGGAAGCCGGCATATTTAGGAGCATATAGCGGATTCAATCAGCATATCCTCTCACAATTCTCTCTCCGAATCTGCTATCTGCTAGCGGACCCGCTGACTCCCAAACATACCCAATGTTCCTAAGGAGCCGGTACTAATCATAATTAGGAGATTTATCTCTATATTCACTGTTCATAAAGCAATCATTTTTTTTACTATAATAGATTGGGTTAACTTACTCTGAACATGCCGAATACTGCTTCAGTCCAACTAGTTTTAAGCAATTTTCCTGTCACTATTGGGATTAAGAAGCCGAATAAAACGGTGAGACACCCAAATTGTAGCAAAATTAGAACATAAACTTGTTGAATACAAGAGAAGGCAGCTGGGTTCGCTGGAAGGGCCTCTATAGTCTGGCCGGCAAGGGATAGGGAAGGGCACTGACAATCAACAAGATAGAAAGAGAGGAGGTGACAAATTATTGTTTCAAGTTTGAGAGAGTGGTTGGGTAGAAGAACAAGAACGACGGTTTAAATAGCTGTTTTATTTGTTTTTGTTCAAACAGCTAAAACATACATGTAATCACTAATCAGCTAAATTCTATCAAACAGGCCTGCACCAACTCAGAGAACCTTTTACCCCAGCTTTGAATTTAGAACAATTGATTTGCCTCACCAAGAATTAATGACATCAGGTCTCAAATAATAGAGAGGAGACATCTAAAATTAAAGCATAAAAATATTTGTAAATAAAGAATTTGAGCTTAACTAACTACAAATGTTCCAGCTGGGAGTTTTTCCAGTTCATTTGGAATTGATAATTGATTCACTTAGGTAGTTACCCTGCAAATGTGAGTATAACATGGAAAGCCAAATTACACTCAGCACTATCAGTACAAGATCTCAATAGACCCATCAAGAACACATCTACTGTGAAGGAGAGAAAAGATATTCAACTCCTCTCATCTCAGCTCGATCCACCAAATTCTAAAATAAGTAACTCAAAACTAAATAATCAGTAATACAAGCACCGGAACCGCATACACTTTCATATTCAATTATTCATGCAGCAATTCCAATTAAAAAGCTAATGAAAGTAAAAGTAATCGCAAAATCTCCTAGTGACCTAGTCATTCCTCCCAAGTCCTACCATTTACTTTTACATCGCTCGCCCCAAAAATGTTGCACCATAACATTCCCAAAACAGACAAAATCAGAACAAGATTCAAAAGAAAAACAATAATCAAACAGTCATACTCAAAATTCTATTGAGCTGATTTAAACACATGCAAATTTGATCTTGCTATATAATGCCTATGAACTACAAGTGTATCATTCATAGTGAAGTATAATGATCATCTAGTCAAAACTTTTCATGTAATGTGGGGTACCTGGAAGATACGTTTCTGCATAAACCATCTTCAACTTCGTATTAAAACTCACCAATGTATGAATGCAGTTCAACAAAAAGAGCCTTCAACAGAGTATCACGTATTGAATATAGCACCACAGCATACAGATCAACAACAGGTCATTACTGCAAATTGCTATGGTGCAAAGACAATCATAATCACACCTTCTATCTGAAGAAAAATAAGAGTTGCTTAGTAGCCAACATCACTTGGATCACCCGTGTACTCAGCAATCTGCTCAAGCCTCACATGCACCATCTCCTTTGTATCCGCATCTTGAACCACACCAGTCTCCTTGTCAGAGTCGCGCTCCAGCAAACTCCCGTACATACCCTTGTGCCGGCCATACAAAACAAGCACAGGTCCCCCTCGTTTTGGGAGTGCTGTCTCCAAACATTCCTGCTCCACCTCTTGCACTAACTCCCAGTTCTCGTCCATTGAAATGTCACAAATCCCCGGCCCAACAACATCCACCACTACCCCCTTTTTCAAGAACAATTTCCCACCCTTAAGCTCTTCACTTACAATCCTAACCCTTATATTGTTCCTCAACCAATTTACCCTCTCTCCCCTTGATTTTTCTTCTAGCCGACTCTTCCTCAGAAGATTTTTTTCCCTACTCTCACTGCCAACATCCTTCTTTTTGGTTTTCAGTTCCTTCAACTTCCTCAAGCAGCTCTCCTCCTCTGCAGAGCCCAAGCATGCCACATCCAAGGCACGGACTTTAACCTTCTCATTGCTCCTAGATGTCCTTAAAACCAATATGTCTCCACCATGCCTCGCCTCGACAATTTCACCCAATGTCCCTATGTCCCTTCCTCTAACGATCCTGACTTCTCTCCCCATATCAAACCCTTTCTTTTCTTTCTTTTCTTTCCTTTCTTTCCGGTCGTCCGCCCTCTTCGTATGGATGTTTCCATTATTATTCCCAGAGTTAACATTGGTATCATTCTGACTATCCGCCGGAAAATCTCCTGTAAACCCTAACCCTCCTCTCCCTGCCTTCCTTGTAAGCTCACAAATTTTCACATCCTCTTTAGCATTTGGTCCAATTCCTCTGCCCTTTTTCCATCCATATCCCGAAAGTAACGCTGCACCGAACCCCTCCACAGGTACATCTTTAAATTCATCTATCCCTGTAGCCTCCGGAAGATTCTTCAACTGCTCCCTCAGCATTCTTACCTCCAAGTCCGAGATGTTTTCGCCTTGACCCAAAGAAGGACCCCCCCTCGCGCCGGCTGAGGTTTGACGAAGATTGAGACCGTAACCCATGGAATTGTCAGATGCCTCCGGGTTTAAACCAGTATCCAGCTCGAATTGGAGAACCGATTCATTTGATTCGGAAATCTGCGGGAGGTTGGGTAGGTTTTTGAGTTTCTTATTGGGGCGCCACACGTTCGGAATCGGGGCAATTGACTTTATTTCGGAATCTGGCTGCGGCGGAGCACCAGCAGAGAACTCCGTCACGTAGTGCCTGGTGGTTGGTTCGGACGCGGCTTCTCCACCGGAGAATTGATTCAAATAGTTCCCGTTGGTTGAATCGGAGGCGGCTGCATCGGAGGAGGAGGCTGTGGGAGGCCTCTTGGGGCGATTCGCTTGGGATTTCGAGTTAATCGAAAACGATAAACTCATTCTGCACGAACGTACGGGAAGATTGTGGAGAGAGAAACAAGAATTGTTTTCAGAATCGGGGAAAAACTAGGGTTTTAAACTTAACGGAGATTAGAATTTTGAGAGAAAGTTTTGCGATTAAATATACCGCAAAAATCAATTCAAGCGTTTTCCAATAACAGAAAAATACTCCCTCCGTCCCAGCTAACGTGTCCTGTTTGACTTTTTGACACTGTTCATTGTTCTACTTTGACTTGATTTTATTGCATGTATATATTTGGAAAAAATAGTCGAGTTGGGTCTTGTTAGAATCGTATAATCATGTAGTTTTAGAATATATATTTTACATAATTTTTTGTTATACACATTTTGAGATATTAGCGGTTGAAAAAGTGCATTGGATTGTGTGCAAAAGTAAAACAAGACAAGTTAAGTGGGACGGATGGAGTACTTCCTCAATTTTTTTGAACTGTAACGATTTCGGTTTCTTTTTAACCGCAACATTTTATTTTTTTTAGATATTTTAAAATAAATGTTACACTATCATATATAAAATACTTTTAAAGTGGCATGGGCTCCCACCACATCTTTCTCAGGTCTTCAGTGGCTCGTCAAAAAAATACTTTTAAAGGTATTAAACTTCCCATAAAGTAATTTTATTCCTTGAATTAAATCATATGTCATTTCCTTATGTTAAATTTATTTTGAAAACAGAGGGAGTACTTCCTTAGCTTTTAAATTATTGCTCCAAACCAAATTTTAATATTGTTTATTGAACCGCATTAACTTTAATTTTTATCATAGTTATAAGTCAAAATATAGTCAAGTGAGATCTTGCTATATTCACCTCATCTTAAAGTTTTTAAATATCAAACTTTTAGAATTCTCTTTTATACCGAATTTGAGTTATTGATTATTTAATATGTACATTAAAGTGTAGTATGTTGGATGGATTCTTAGCAATTAGGAAAAAAAAAAAAAAAAAAAGGGAAATACTTGATACTCCCCTCCCTTGAAAGGTTTGAGTTTTGGTGGGAGGGGGAGTTAAAAGACAAGCCTTTGGTCAAAATTGGATGAGGAGATGGAACCATTGTTAAATTTTCATTGAAATTCCGAAAATTTTGGGTTTAGGGATACATTGAAGTGAAATTTCACTTACAAAATATTTTTGTAAAATTTCCATTGAAATTTCGCCCGAAACTCGATATTTTCCGATATTTGACCGAAATTTCCGATTTTTTTTAAAAATAGTTTTTCTAAATTTTAAAAAGTATATATTTTTAAAATTTAAACAAAACTAAAATTTATATTTCCCCAGATGAGGTCAAAACTCATCTCGCGGCTGACGCAGCTTAGATTTTATTTTCTCGAGTGTAATTGTCTGCTAGTTTGGTTGTTTTTCTCCCTTCCCTCCCTCTTGCTGTAGCTTCTTTTTTCCTTCCCATTTCCCCGACGCTTTCGCGCCCTTATTATTATTTTTTTTTAAAAAAAAAAAACCAAAATTTATGTTTCGATATATATTGATTATGTCATCCAATTAACTTGTTTTCATCTATATTAAGTCAAAATTTCTCAATCAATATAGTGCAAAATATCAACAATATTATCAGCATATATTGGGGATGTTTTTGAGTGAGCAGATTCGCTAATAGATAGCAGATTCTCTCACAGTTCTCTCTCCGAATCCGCTAACTCCTAGACATGCACATAGTGTATCATGGAATAATTATATTGTCATCAAATTACAATTTATGTAGCAACAAAGAGGAGGAATTTGGAATATATTCATTTTCATCTTCTCGCAAACTCGATATGGTTTCTAAAAAAATTGCAAATATCTCCAAAACATCATCTGAAATTTCAAATTTTTTCGAAATTTCCGTAAATTTATATGTCCGATATAAACACCAATACCGATATTTAAAACCTTGGATGGAACTAGGCTTCTCGAGTTCTCGTCTTACCCAACGAACCCAAGTCTTGCCGCTAACTCCCAAATGCCCGTAACTCGATACCTTTTCTTGAGCTATCAAATCCCATACAGCCAACTGTATAAAAGTGATTATTAATTTCTTATTAAATAAATTTTAAAATATTTATAAATTTTTTTGAAGTATATAAATAGTCCGTCATATATAAAATAATTTTGATTTGATTTTTAAAATTTTTTAATTAAGCTTATAAAAGGAATCCTGTCTGCCAACAGCAGTTGGCTTGAGTGGATTGCGGCTCCAGTCGCTTAAGCAAGGTCTCGGGTCCGAGCCTTGTCTATGCAAAAAAAAAAACTGTTTTGGGAGATGCTTCATTCATTGCCCATGCAGATCCTCGAGGGATTAGTCTTGGACCCAATTTGGGCGCTCATACAGATCCTCAGAGATTAGTGTTAGGTCCAATATGATCTTGAGATACCCAGTAATTCACAAAAAAAAAAAAAGGAATCCAGTCTAATTAAATAAATATGTAAGCCTGTAAAATAGGGCAAAGATAATATACTTATGTTTGCTAAAACCTTATAAAATTAATTAAAATAGGCACAGGACAAGGCTAATTAGCTCTAGCCTATTTCCATCCTTGCTTGCGGCGATGACCACGAGTCCACGAGACAGGCAGGTAGTGATTGGGGAATTGTGGCAATGATTGATCGAATTGTTCCTAGACTGTCGGTTACTGTCTGGATTGACATCCATAAAGTATGATTGAATAGAATTAAGAAATCCGGGTAAAAGAAAACAAGCATTTGCTATTGCCTGTCGATTTACTCTCTGCTTATCTTAATTACTGCTTAGATTGCTTCAAGTTTATGAACTCAGGATTTTTTTTTTTTCTTATCACCAATTAAATTGTGTTTTTATGCCTTGGATTGACTTGTTGGTTCGTTGACGACCGTCTGTTTAATTTAATTTGTTTTGCAGCTGAATTTTAGCGACGGCGATCAGTTGTAATTTATTTGATGACATTGGCTTTTTGATACGAATAAAATCACTTCTGAAGCAAAGTTAAAGAAATCAATACTCCCCACCACACTTGTCCTGTTTGATTTTTACACTGTTCATTGTTCAGCTTTGATTCAACTTTATTTCAAGTATATATTTAGAGAAAAATAGTCGAGTTGGGTCTTGTTAAAATTGTATGATCATATAGTTTTATCATATATATTTTGCATAATTTTTCATTGAACATATTTTGAGATATTAACAGTTGAAAAAGTGCATTGGATTGTGTGTAAAAGTGAAACAAGACAAATTAAATGGGACGGAGGGAGTACTACATAGTTGTATATAATTTCATCACAAGTTCACAACACATGAAAGCCCACAACTGGCATGCAAACTTATATATATGGCCTTATTTTTTTTTTTTTTTCGAAAAGCCGAAGCCAGATAACTATATGGCCTTATTTGAAACAAGCTAATTAAGTAGTCCTTTAATTTATTTAGTAGACAGGTGGCAGATATGAAGACACATGCAGTTTATTCTTCCCTCCATTGCAAATTCAGGGGCAGTTGGTGGGGACGGTGACGCCACAGGCGGCCGCCAAGCGCTGCGCCGTCTCCAGTGTGAAGTACTGGTTGAGGGTCGGGTCGCTCAGGTACTGGCAGAAACACCCCTCCTGCTGCTGCAACCCCCGGCAGCACGTCGGTGTTGGGTCCGACCCCGATATCGCCCCGGCGCATGGAAACAACTGCAACGGGTTGCAGTTTTGGGCCGCCACGGGCTGCTGGACGACGGTCAATGCCACGGCCAAAGCTACAACCAAGAACACAATTCCGACGACCTTGTTCATGTTTTTTTTTTTTAAAGTAATAAAAATGGTTTGTAATGTGATTTTAAGGGAAACTGAGCGATCAATGTATGGATCTGATCGATTGGAAAATTGGTGAGTGGGTAACTGCTTTGATTTGGAGTTTGGGGACGAAATTTGTGCCAATTTTATAGATGAGCAGGGGGGACTCCTGTGTGATTATTTTGGATTAATTAATAGTAGTGTTTTAGACATGTGGGAATCCATGCCTAGCAGCGACAAATTGAAAATATGTGACACGGAATATAGGGGTTCAATTAATTAGGGTTCTATTAATTTAATTAATGGAATTCATGCATGATTTCTGATTTTGTCAATTTTTTCTTTCAGGTGCTGCGAAAATTGCATTGAATTTGAGTATAGACAATTTGCAAATCATCGTGAAAAATACATATAGTCTATTGATTGAAGACGAATCATAATTCCTATCTATACGTGAAAAATTTTGGTACTTGCCTACTGTGAAATCTTTTTTTATACGGAGCTCGTACTACATCAAGAATTGCCCTGATTATATTTATAAAAATTAAATAGTCAAAATATTATAATGCCTTTGAAAGGCATTACAAAATTGTGTTGAAAAATGCTTTCTTTAAAAAATTTGTAATGCCTTTGGAGAGGCATTATACATGTGCTGAGTACTTTTTTCAAAAATTTGTGATGCGTTTAGAAGATATTACAAATTTGTGTTACTAATGTTATTAAAAAAATTTATAATAATACCTATAAAAGCATTAAAAATTTCTGTTACTAAAATCCTTTTTTAAAAAAAAAAAAATTGTAATGCCTTTTTTCAAAGCATTACTTTTGTGTGTTTCTAAAGTCACATTTTAAAAAAAATTATAATGCTTTTAGAATAAACTAATATTACCCCCGCTCATTGAGCGGGAATGTAAAAAATGTGAATGGAAAAGTCGAATTTAACGAATAAAATTGTTTAACTTTTATTATGTTGATTTCATTCTCCAAGCTCCTTAAACTATTTTAAGCATTATATGAATATATGTATACATTGTACAACAACCAATCAATAAACAATATGCCACTCCAATTAATAATTTACACACCATATATATTACAATTTAGAGCCTGTTTGTTTTGCCTTAATTTTTCTCCTTTTGACTTTTGCTTCTCCCAAAAGTCATTTTGAATTTTTTTAGCTGTTTGTTTTGACTTTTTTTAATAAAAGGAGAAGCAAAAGTTAAAATTCTAGTACTTTTTTTCAAAGTAGGTAGGGGGTTACCTTTTTTAAAAGGATAAGTCATTTAGTAATAAAAATACAAAAATAACCCTATTTAAAAAGGAAATAAAATTAATTATAAATATCCTTATAAAATTTAATTATGTCCATTTTAGTAATTTTAATATATCAAAAGTCTTCTACGTACAATTCATCCAAACATGTTTCCGTTGAAAAACAACTTTAATAATATCCATCCAAACAATTACTTGATCTGCTTTTGCTTTTGAATTCTCATTCTCTCTCCTTCTCCTTTTTCACAAGCCAAAACAAACAGGCCCTTAGTGCCTTAAAAAATAGTCTAAAAGGTGAAAAAAATGAAATATATACTTCCTCCATTTTAACTTGGCGGATAGTTATCTAACAAGATCTCACCTGACTATATTTTAACTTGTATAACTATGATAAAACTTAAAGTGAAAGTGTGTGTGGATAGTAGTATATTATCAAACGTGAATAACTTATGGAGGTAGTAATACATACAGTATATAATTATCAAATAAACTTATTCAATAATACATAGTTATCAAATAATCTTAGTACTGAATTCCATAATTCTTTTTATTAAACTTTAAACTTCAAGCTTTAATTTTTTTGATAATAAAAGGTCTGATCAATTAGGGGATGGATAATTCTTTGACTTTTGTTTATTTCATTTTATTATCATAAACTAAAAGAGAGACCCACCAGGCGTACGCGTAGTCCTTTTTCTCTAAATATCGCGTGTTTGAACAAAAAATGGAAAATCCTATAATTCAAATAATGCCTCCACAAATATGTTACTGTTTTTATTACGTGCACGAAAATGTGTATAATTACGTACCCGTAAATGTCCCATGCAAAAAGTCGCGGAGTGCTGTAATAGCATATTCTAACTAAAACAAAATAAATATCAAAGGTGGCATTCTAATGCATATGTATGGACACCTATGATTTAATCGCTACAACAATATTATAATGACTCAAAAAAAATTGGTTACAAAATCGTAAAGCACATTCCCAACAAACTTAGTTAGCGATAGAATTCATGAGCGGAACTCGTTAGTTACGTATACCAATAATTTAACAAATTTGGTATTCAAAACAGATTTATTTTTTATTTTTTATTTTTTTTTGTAGAATATGGAGTAGTATTTAAATGATCTACTATGGTCTGTTCTGCATGTAGCTTCTGGAAGTTTTTTAGAGCTTTTTGGAGTTTTAGCTTTTATTTCAAAATAGTAGCCCTGTTCTGCATGCCTGTTCTGCATGCACGCTAGCTTTTGAAGGCTTTAGCTGTGAATTGCAGCTCCGATAATCTCTACAATCAGAAGCTACGCTCAGTAGCTTTTGAGAGCTTTTGAAAGCTACTTTTTAAATTTAATTAATTTTTCTCTTCAAATTACAATTTATAACATATATAGCTACTTATACAGAACACTTATGCAAAAACTAATAGCTACAGCTTCTAAAGCTCCCAGCAGCTACAGCTCCCTACAGCTGCAGCTCGCAACTACAGCCCGCGGCTACATCTCTACATGCAGAACAGACCATATATTCCATTGTAATATTTAAATATGTTTCATAAACATTGATTTTTTTAATCCTCTCATCAAAACACTATTTATATATCAATACCATAATGACTTGATTAAATTTAAACATAAAATTGTGTGGTATAGTTTTTTAACATTACGAAATCAATTCGGTATAATGAATAATTCTCATTGATGTGAATCAATTCAATAAATCGATCGGGAGGCCCATGAAAAAGGGCCCAAGCCCGTCTTAACAAATCATTTAATTATACACTTAATTAATCAAGTAGGTGCATTAGGGTTATAGATCAAACTTAATCACTAATTAAAAAAAAAAAGAGAATAATTTTAGGGTGGTTTGGTTTGGGTGCTCAAACAGTAGTACTTTATGTGTGTTGTGTGCTGAATAAGTGTTTTGTTTATATTGAGTGTTTTTATACAGCTCAAACACATTAAATACTCAACATACACCTTATTAACACACAATACACAAACTTTATCGTGTCAGCTAACCATCACCTACTACTGTTATATCGAAATGGTGGAGAGAGCATCATAATAATATTATTATTCAAATCCCTGATTCTTATTATGATTATTTCCGGCCGGGTGATACTATATAATAAGGAAATAGACGACGATTAGCAAGTGGGGATGGGGATTTTGCAGGAAGAAAGCAAGCGCTTGGCGGTGGGAATGCTAACGACGCGAGTGAAGGATGGGTTCTTCAAGTATCCGCAGAAACACGGCCGCTGAGCTTTCAACACGCCGCAGCACTTGTTGGATGGCGGTATGAACCTAAATATCGCTGCTCGTTGGCATGCGCTCAGCTGCGAAACCTTGCACGTCGTCGTCTGCGCCGACGACGCCACAGCCTGCTGCTGCAGGGATGATGATGATGATGATGCCATTGCCATTGCCATTGCCACTGCCACCAGGATCATCATTATTCCCAATCCCAATCCCAATCCATTCTTCATCTTCATCATCTTGTATGCAAATAATACTACTACACTGAAGAAGAGGCCCGCCCTCCTGGGGAAATTGAAGCAGTTGTGATTTATTGAACTTGGTGAGGGAGACTTAATTGGGGGGATATTGGTGCTTCATTATTTATACTAGTAGGATGTATATTTGCGACCAGTAAATTGGATTATTAATACACACACGAGCTGAGCTAGAGGCAATTGGGCAGTCTAAAAACAGCCCAACCTATACAATATAGATTGGAAAAGTAATGCACAACCTTCATTTTTAAATTATTAGCTAGTAATGGTATACAAGGGAAATCTTTCTTGATGTTTCTTGATGTTTTTCACGCATAAAATTTTTAAATTGACCACTAGTACTCGTATTATTCTAACCCTAATTACCTTGAAAAAAAATATTTTACTTCCATATATTGATGAGATGGAGATGGTAGGCTAATTAAGGCTTTAATTTGCTTGAATATTGCATTATATTAATGAGAGTGTCTTGTCCTATTAGCTAGCTAGCTCGCTGTTCAAGTACAACCCTTCATTATAGCGGCTGTAAGTGCCTTTAATAACAACAACAACGACAGAAGTGTATTAAGAATTTATAACAAATGAATATTAATTCCACGCTAAATGCCAAGAAATATTCTTAATTGCTTACGCATATGAATAGAATAAGCTTTTCCAAAAAAAAAAAAGAAAGATAAAAGAAAAAAAAAAAGAATAAAGATTCTTTGTAAATGCAACAAAATCTTAACTAGTGGAGCACTTTTTTCTGTCATTCCTAGTAGATTTGAATCCATATAGAGCCCAGCTCCCAAGTAAATCCATCCCAATATGCATCTGTTAGGATTATGCATACTTTTAGGATTCAGAAATGTGTAAAGGAAAAAAAAAAAATTAAATTCTTCTATATATTTTAAACAAAATATGAAACCCATCTTAACTAATTAAACAGAAAGTCAAGGATATACATTTAAAATTCATTCCTAAACCCAATATCCAAATAATTGCAGGATTTGTAGTTGCACATACATTGAATTTGTAATTGAGTGTGTTACAATGTCCCACATCATTTATATGTTAGGATGTCACTATGTTTATATGGATATGAGTCACTCTACCTACTACCAATTGGTTTTCGGTTGAAACGATATACTATATATCTTCTTTCTAATACCATATCAAGTCCATATGTATTGGTATTAGGTGTGAGTTTCTCATTCATAGATCTCCATAGATGCTGTGGAATTTGGATCTCATCGGCACTTGAAATGCATGGATCAGCAATGAATAATGCATACATGCATTTGGATGAAGAACACCTTTTAATTTAGAAACTAGAAATATAGTAGTTTGGAATCAGAGTGAGTATAGAATCTATATGTAGAATTTTAATAATGAAGAATTTTAATAATTTCATTAGGACCGCGCATTCATTAAATGATGCCATTTGCTGCACTTTGGAAGTCCACTCTTTCTTCAGGAATAGCCGTACGTGTTTTAATACACTATCAACCGGAAATTTTGTGCTTTAATTTGTTCAACTTGATCCTCTATTTTCTTTAGGGCCAGCTGTGGTTTTAGGTCATACCCAAAATCGACCTTGACAACCGACATTGAATTAGGCCTTGGATTGTGTAGGAATCGACCCAGAATCAACAGTTGATATCCCTAATTTTATTACACTTGTAAATTACTACTGTTTATGATGTATCCATGAAGTATTAACATATTGGTCCGTTTTTCCTATCTTATAGGCTATGTTACGTAGTCTGATTAGGTTGGATAAATTATTTAATCCAACGTAATCACATGTTCACTTTGAATGATTAGGGCCTTCGATTAATTAAGGATCTATGATCACTATGCTAAAAATAAGCGATAATAGTCATACTGAATTAGGTTGGATTAATACATCAATTGTGGGATTGATATATCAATCCCATCCCATCCTTAAAAGTGAACACCCCCATATTTGAGGATTATTATGTTTCATGTCATAATAATTAATAAAACTGGAAATGCATTAGGTATATATGATCAAAGATTATTACTATGTTAGAAGCTTCGGCCCCTAAAAACTTGTGCGTAGAGAACGAACTTTTTATTGTAATAGAGGTTCTTTAAAAAGTTGAAGTTCCTATAGATTCACAAAAATGCCCCAAAAGAACATACCCTAAAAAATTTGATTCGATTTATTCAAACTTCTATGTATGTGTACCAAATTTTTGTATTGGAGCTCGTTAGTAAATCTAAAATTTATAATATAATCGGATTTATACCAGTTTTTTAGAAGTGATTGTCTGATCTGTAGGCTGACACATCTTAAAATTCATCCACATATTTTAAAACACCTCAATGTGGAATGCACTCTCAAAAGTTGGGCAACAGTACTTGCATTGATGAATATAGGATAGACTCAGAATACATAAATATGTATAATATAAGTATATATTCACATGATCAGAGGAATTAAAACCCAAAATACAACACATCATTCATTGTTAGTCACAACAAACAGGAAAGTTTTATTCAGCAATCAGATAGATGCATATATGGCAGATGTTTGTATTTAAGTTATTTAGTACTCCTTCCTCACAAATCAACTTTTATTTTAATTCCCGTGCCCAACAGTAACAAGACAATATAAATGGGACGGAGGGAGTATTTATTAATTCCTCTAGGCTTCAGGCCGGTGGAGGAGGAGGAGGAGGGCAGGTGGGGAGGATGAAGTTTTTGCACCCGGTTTCGAAGCGCTTCACGGCGGCCTCGGTGAAAAACATCTGGTATTCTTGTATGTATTGGCAAAGGCAAGGTTTCTGTTCCACCAACTTGTCGCAACACGTCTGTGTGGGTGCAGTCCCAAAAAGAACCGTCGATTGGCATGAAGACAGCTGAGAAACATCACAGGTGGTGGTGGTGGTGGTCTGTGCAGCGGCCACAAGAGGGAGGGGTGGTGGTTGGACCCATCCCCACACCATGGCCAACACAGCTGCAACAAGGGCCACCATTCCCACCTTCTTATTCATGTCTTAATATTATTGATGACAAGGTAATGATAGCTGGTGACTGATTTTTAGAGGGGCAAGATTTGTGCACAATTTATAGGATGAGCTCAGCTCAAGCTAAGGGTGTCTACTCATTTACTCCCTCATTTCTATGCTATTAGAGTTATTTTTTTTGGCGTAGCGGGAGCCAGATGAACTATTATTAGAGTTATTTTGACTTTGATACTATTTATTAATTAATTTTGATCTAAAATTATTGTAATTATATATAAAAAAAGATAAACAATAGAGTTAAGTGGGTCTGGTGGTTATAATTATTTTATCGGGTAGTTTTAAATATAATATTTTATATAATAATTTGCACCCAATATAGTTTGAGATATTAACCATTAATACATATATATTGAATACTTGTATAGCCAGGGGCGGATCTATGTGTCTTATAGGGGTGGCACGGGACACCACTTAAATTGATTAAACTGCTATTTTAAAGTAGAATTTTTTTACATTTAACTAGATTAGGCTTAGTGACACCACTTAATTTTTACGGTGACACCACAATCATTCATTCCTACCAAGTTTTCTCAATTTTTTTTGTGTTGTAACTGCTATCCCTAATTTTAATATAGCTTCCACTATTTTTTGGGACACCATTTAAATTATTTTCTGGATCCGCCACTGTGTATAGGTGAAATAAATCTAATATGTTAAGACGGGGTATATATTTCCTTCTTGTTTTTACAGTAGGCAGATTGTAGAACTATTTTTTTCTTGAATTTGTTAGGCATGTATGTATGGATGCTTGTGAATAATTAAATGAATACCTAACGCTAATTAAGTTAGGGAAATAATGAACTACGGAAAATTCAACTATCTTCATTTTCAATTAAGATAGTTGTTTGAATGTGTGTTTTCAAAGCAGATTATTGCGTTTCAAACGCTGTACATAAATAATTAATTAAGAATACATTATTATAATTCTCTAAAAAAAAATACAGTAACCAGTAAACCAGATAATCAGTTCAAAACACAAAAATCCAAAAGCTGTCCTAAACAGCATACGGCCGAAGAGGTGGAAAACGTGCGTTGTACTACACATGGAAAGAGTTGACTTCCGGCCCAATAACGAGAAGGGAGTAAAATTATAATGTTGTTATAGAAATAATGATATATATATATATATATATATATATATATATATATGTGAGTATAAATTATATGTGTAATGATATGTTTGTTGTGTATATATATATAAGCTTGAGCTTAGGAGTGGTAATGACTATAATTATCTTAAGAAAACAATAATGAACAAAAGGGCAAAGGTAGAGAAAATAGCAAGATTAGGAGATTGTATTAATTTCTATATCATCTCAATGAACAAACTCATCTATTTATAGGCAAATATAATCCACCTTGTATGACATTAAGAGCCACCTTGTATGACATTAAGAGCCACCTTATATGACATTAATAGCCACCATATTTTACTCTCTCATCATAGCAAGACATTCAATATGCATGTTTTTAATGCATGTATCTAGAACACTCCCCCTGAATGTCTTGAATACAAAGAATATGCCTCGTTAAAACCTTACTAGGAAAAAACCCTTTGGGAAAAAATCCAAGTTTGGAAAAAGAGTACATGATTCTTGTGTATTTACTTCTCCCCCTCATCAGTTGAGATTCCTCAGTTGGCGCATCCCGATACGTTTCACCAATTTTTCGAATGTTGCTGTTGGTAGTGCCTTGGTAAATAAATCTGCAAGATTATCAGCTGAACGGATTTGTTGCACATCTATTTCACCATTTTTCTGTAGATCATGAGTGAAGAAAAATTTTGGTGAAATATGTTTCGTTCTATCTCCTTTAATATACCCTCCCTTCAATTGTGCTATACAGGCTGCATTATCCTCATATAAAACTGTTGGGGGTATTTTCTCTTCAGTAGTTATGCTACAATTTTTCAGTATATGGTGCATCAGAGATCGCAACCATACACATTCTCGACTTGCTTCATGGATTGCTAAAATTTCAGCATGATTTGAGGAAGTAGCAGTCAAAGTCTGCTTCATTGATCTCCATGAAATTGCAGTACCACCGCATGTAAAAACATAGCCAGTTTGAGATTTGGCTTTATGCGGATCTGACAAATATCCAGCATCAGCAAAGCCGATTATTTCATGTCGAGAATTATTTGGGTAAAATAACCCAAGATCAATAGTTCCTTGGAGATAGCGAAATATATGTTTAATTCCATTCCAATGTCGTTTTGTAGGAGATGAACTGAATCTTGCTAATAAATTTACTGCAAATGATATATCTGGTCTAGTGCAGTTTGCGAGATACATTAAAGCACCTATGGCACTTAAATATGGGACCTCTGGTTCAAGAATTTGTTCACCTTCCTCTTGTGGTCTAAACGGATCTTTTTTTTATATCAAGTGATCTTACGACCATTGGAGTACTCAATGGATGTGATTTATCCATATAAAATCGCTTTAATACTCTCTGAGTATAAGCTGTCTGATGAACAAAAGTTCCATCATTTAAATATTCAATTTGCAGACCAAGGCATGATTTGGTTTTACCAAAATCTTTAATTTCAAACTCCTTTTTCAGGTATTCAACAGCATTTTGAAGCTCCTCTGGAGTTCCAATCAAGTTGAGATCATCAACATAAACTGCAATAATTACAAACCCTTGTCCATTTTTCTTAATGAAAATACATGGACAAATTGGGTCATTTGTATAACCCTCTTGTATCAATGACTCACTGAGTCGGTTATACCACATTCGCCCGGACTGTTTCAGTCCATATAGGGATTTTTGTAATTTAATGGAATACATATGTCTAGGATTTGATTCATATGTCTCTGACATTTTTAATCCTTCTGGGACCTTCATATAGATATCTGTATCTAAATTTCCATATAGATACGCAGTAATAACATCCATTAATCTCATTTCAAGATTTTGATGGACCGCTAAACTGATAAGATATCTAAATGTTATTCCATCAATTACAGGGGAATATGTTTCCTCATAATCAAATCCGGGTCTCTGTGAGAACCCTTGGGCGACTAATCTCGCTTTGTATCTGACAATTTCATTTTTGTCATTTCTTTTTCGGACAAAGACCCATCTGTATCCAACTGGCTTTATACTTTCTGGTGTTTTGGCAATCGGTCCAAACACATTTCGTCTAGCCAGGGAATCCAATTCAGATTGGATTGCATCTTTCCATTTTGGCCAATCTTTTCTTTTCCGACATTCATCAACCGAATTTGGTTCATGATCCTCGTCATCATTTATGATGTCAAGTGCTATGTGGTACGAGAATACATTATCTATGATAATTGCATCTCGATTCCAAACATTTCTGCTTGTGACAAAATTGATTGATATTTCATTATTTTCAAGTTCATTCTCCTCTGGAGCTGCAAGTTCCTGCTCCTCTGGAGCTACTTGCTCTTCAAGAGCTTCTTTCTCCTCTGGAATATTTTCTGTAATTTTGTCACTTTCAATGATTTGTGATCCTCTTTTCTTTCGAGGATTTTTATCTTTTGAACCTGGTGGTCTACCACGCTTCAAGCGTGCAGTAGATTCATCTTTGGCACTTGTAATTGGTCCATCTGGGACATTAATTTTGATTGGAACATTTGCTGCCGGTATAAGAGATTTTGTTACTCTTTTAGAGTCGCATAATGCGTCCGGCAATTGATTTGCAATACTCTGCAAATGTACAATTCTTTGTACTTCTAGTTCACAATCATTTGTACGATGATCGAAGAAATCTAACGGTGTTTTCCAGTTGATTTCTTTTTCTTTCTTCGGTTGATTTCTGTCTCCCCCTAATGTCGGGAAATGAGATTCGTCAAAATGACAATCTTTGAATTTCGCAGTAAATAAATCACCAGTTAATGGTTCGAGATATCGAATAATCGATGGTGATTCATACCCGACATATATTCCCAATCTACGTTGGGGACCCATCTTTGTGCGCTGAGGTGGTGCAATCGGGACATACACAGCGCAACCAAATATTCTGAGATGGGATATATTGGGTTCATGCCCAAATGTTAATTGTATAGGGGAGTATTCATGATAATGTGTCGGCCTTAACCGCACCAATTTTGCTGCATGTAATATTGCATGCCCCCAAGCTGTCAATGGCAATCCAGATCTCATTAATAATGGTCTGGCAATTAATTGTAAACGCTTTATAAGCGATTCAGCAAGTCCATTCTGTGTATGGACATGAGCAACAGGATGCTCAACTGTTATGCCAATTGACATGCAGTATTCATCAAATCTCTGGGATGAATATTCACCAGCATTATCCAATCGGATATTTTTTATTGTATAATCAGGGAACTGTGCTCGTAATTTAATAATTTGAGCAAGTAATTTTGCAAACGCATGGTTACGAGATGATAATAATGATACATTGGACCATCGTGTTGATGCATCAATTAGCACCATAAAATATTTAAATGGTCCACATGGTGGATCTATAGGTCCACATATATCACCCTGAATTCTTTCAAGAAAACTGGGGCTTTCAGTTCCCACTTTCGTTGGTGAATGTTTGGAAATCAATTTTCCTTGGGAGCAAGCAACACATATATAATCATTATGTTGCATCAACTTTTGTCCCATTAATGAATGGCCATGACTATTTGTAATAATTCGCCTCATCATTGTAGAGCCAGGATGGCCTAGGCGATCATGCCATATCATATATTCATCATTAAGCCTATGGCTTCCAATAGACTTCTGGCCTATTTTGGGATGATATATATTAGTGGGACTCTGGCCATTAATAAACCTCTGGTTTATTTGGGGAATATTAGACCTGTGGTCTAAGTGATAATTTTCAATTGTATTTATCTTTGAAAAATACAATCCAGAAGTCAGAGCTGGTAATTTTTCCAATATATATTTCTTACCATGTGTGGTATTTGTAATTAATAAATATTCGACATTCTCTGAAGTCGATGTCTCGAGATGATACCCATTTTCTCGGATATCTTTAAAACTTAATAAATTTCTTCGAGACTTGGGAGATAGGAGTGCATTTTTCACAATTAATTTTGTTCCCTTTGGGAAAATAAGGTTGGCTGTGCCAATTCCTTGTATAATATTTGCACTACCACATATTGTGTTTATATTTGTATCTCCCATTTTTAAATTGGAAAAATACCTTATGTCTTTTAGTATTGTGTGCGTTGAAGCACTATCAATAAGACATATATTATCACTTTTAAAATCCCCCATTTTGCTGGAATTAAAACAAGATATAATTAATATTAAAACAAGATTTAACATAAGTGAAATATTACAATACAGAGACAATAAGATAGCACACATACAAAAGTAAAGACAGATACAGAAGTTCAAAGCGTAATAAAAATAATAATACAACATAACAATTAAACCAAATCATTATATAAATCTTCAACTTGAAATTCTGGGATACTGGGCATATTCTCCTCAGAATTTATTCTGTCAACATGGTTTGTTTCAACCACCCTTTTTCCTTTATCCCTCTGGGAATCTTGATAAAGTTTCACCCAATGATCTCTGGTACGACAATTTTTGTACCAGTGCCCTTTTAGGCCGCATCTATCGCATTTTGCTTCTTCATAGTTCTGTTCTTGGACATCACCTCTGGTGTTGCCCTGATTCTGATTACGTGTGTCTGTCGTGGGCCTAATGTAAACATTGTTGCGGAAATGATTTTTCCCACGGCCTCGGTTATACCCACGACCACGAGGTCTCTGACCCCGGCCACGACTACGGCCACGACCACGGCTGGAAGATTCAGTCACATGTGCCTCTGGCAATGGACTACTGCCAATTGGTCTCATTTCATGATTTTTTAATAATAAATCATTATTCTTTTCAGCCAATAACAAAAACGTAATCAGATCAGAATATTCAGTGAAACCCTGTGCTCGGTATGTTTGCTGTAACACCGTATTGGAGGGGTGGAATGTAGAGAATGTCTTCTCTAGCATTTGTTTATCAGTAATTGTCTCACCACACAGTCTTAATTGTGATACGATATTAAACAGAGCAGAATTGTAATCATTTACTGATTTAAAATCCTGGAATCGTAAGTGTGACCAGTCATACTGGGCTCGAGGGAGATTAATTGATCTTAAATGATCATATCTTTTTTCCAAATTCTCCCAGAGTTCAATTGGGTCTTTGACCGTTAAATACTGTGTTTTCAATCCCTCATCAAGATGATGGCGGATGAAAATCATAGCTTTCGCACGGTCTTGGTTTGAAGCCTGATTATCTTTTTCAATTATTTTTTCAAGACCCATTGATTCCAAATGGATTTCAACATCCATTTTCCAAGATAGATAATTATCTCCAGATACCATCAGTGGTCTGAAATCCTGCTTTGTCAAGTTAGCCATAATAGAATTATTGAAATACAAAATATTACCTCAAAGAAATTCCGGCAGAGCTCCGTTCGTAGCTCGTGCTGATAACGTGTTATAGAAATAATGATATATATATATATATATGTGAGTATAAATTATATGTGTAATGATATGTTTGTTGTGTATATATATATAAGCTTGAGCTTAGGAGTGGTAATGACTATAATTATCTTAAGAAAACAATAATGAACAAAAGGGCAAAGGTAGAGAAAATAGCAAGATTAGGAGATTGTATTAATTTCTATATCATCTCAATGAACAAACTCATCTATTTATAGGCAAATATAATCCACCTTGTATGACATTAAGAGCCACCTTGTATGACATTAAGAGCCACCTTATATGACATTAATAGCCACCATATTTTACTCTCTCATCATAGCAAGACATTCAATATGCATGTTTTTAATGCATGTATCTAGAACAAATGTCATCTTATTCATTATTAAAGATAAAGAAATTAGGCAAACTCCAAGAATATGTAATGTACGAAAATAATTGGGTAACCTATAAAGTTATCGATCAAAGATACATATGATGTTTTGGAAAAGAGAGAAATAAGAGGGTGTTCTCATACATGTTGGGAAGATAGTTTTTATACATGATGTCATTTGGAAGACTTGCATGAAAGAATGGCAGGGAATATGCATTTTGAGTATTTTTGGAGTGAATTTTGCTGCATCTTTGTTGAATTTGTGTGGGATCATTTATAGAAGGATCCTTTATCCCCATGAGCCTTTCTTCCATTTTCCTACCCATAGCTTTTGGCCCCGTTTTGACACCTCCACAGTGCCCCTGTTTTCGATGCATTGATGGTGAGTAATTTTTGCATGGGATATGTGATCTTGAAGCAAGCTTTGGGATTGTCTTTTGGCATCATCGATTGAGAGTTGTTTTTGAACTTTTGATGCTGGGAGCGAGTAAATACACTAAAGCTTTGACGAAGATGGTTTGGTTTTGATGTAATCGATGTTGGAAGGAATTGGTTGTGCTTTGGTGAGACTATTGTAGAGACGTGGTAAGGATAAAGTACACTGGGAAACTGTAAGGGCTGCTACAACAATGCCATATGAAGGATGCTTTTTTGGCTTTCATGAATGATTGACATTGATAAGCAGATTGGATTGAAGATCTCCTATTCATTGGCTTGGTTTTCCTGACTTGCCAGCTATTAATTCGGAAGCAGATTGGACTCCCACAACTCCCAATTTCCTAAACAAAGGGGAGGGCCCTTTGTTCCCTTTGTAATTTATGTGGCATGGACTCCCACCACTCATTTCCCAGGCCTTAAATGACTCATAAAAAAAATGATACTACTATTACCTGTTGAAAGGTAAAAGTAATTTTTAGTACCATTTAGTATCAAGAGGCAAATTAAGCACAGTTTCTTTAGGCTTCTCAAAAAAGTACAGTTTCTTTACATGGGAAGAATCTTAGAATGTCAACCAAAATAAGCAGAGTTTTAAAGATTTATTAGCATGAGAGAATAGAAACAGTTAGTACTTAGTACATACAGTATATAGAAACAAAACCCTCCCCATTACGACTACGTTCGTATAGACCGATTGTTGATCTCTGAGTTGCGGCCCTCACAAACTGAGAAAAAATAAACATGAAGGGGCTGGCGACTTGATATGTAATAAGTTTTTTAAACCCGAATCCATGGACAAAAACCAGTTCATTAATAACTATATATCATCGGATATAAGCAACAATAATGCATCTATCTCCATCACACCTATACTTACACGCAAACGAACGTACTACGTGGATTTATTAATTTCAATTTTTCCTGGCGGCTTATTTAGGTATCAGTTTCAGCTTAATTATTACAGGCCAAATCCTTCCTTCCGACCAGATTGATGAGGAAGGAGGATCGGAGCAAATTGTTCAGCAGTTAGGGATGGGGATTCCACAGGCAGTGAGCAGGGCCTCTGCCTCAGAAACGGATATGATGCTGGTGACGACTGGGCTGTTCTCGAACTCACACAAGCAACTTCCCTGCGCGTGCAACACGGAGCAGCACCTCTGCGAAGGCATACCGGAACTGGCAGCCGGCTCGCACGGTAGCAGCACGTCAGGGTTGCAATCTTGCGCCGCTGCCGGCTGTTGGGCAGCCGCCACGACCACGACCATAACCACCAACACCATTCCGACCACCACCTTCATGTTGTTCAAATTATTAGTGTGTGTAACAAAATATAGTATATGTTAAGGAAGTGAATGTTTTGATTGATGTTATATAGTATGGTTTGAGTTTTAAGGGCAAAGGGGCGACTAATTTATAGGATGTGAATTGTGATTAAATGCATCCATCGCATTTTTTTCTTAATTCTTCTTCTTTGAGATTTGTACATGTGATCTGAAGAGTGATTCGTGGACAATTAACAAATACTACCTACTACTTCGTACAAATTTATTATTATTCTCTAACGCACGTGTCGTGTCATGATTTCTTGTTCATTATTTAATTTAATTATTATTATTCTCTAAATGCAGTAAAGTAAGCATTAAGCTCCCTGGTTTGAGAAAACAAAGCAAGCAATAATTTTATTGGTACGAGCTTGATTTTCATTTGTATATATTATTAAAGAGAGAGAGAAAAAAAAAAAAAAAAAAAAAGTGTATTCAAAACCCTAAATGTTAACTGCAGCCGCGCTACACAATATGGGCTACTCGACAAAGGGGCACCATACTAGCGTAATTTGAGACATAAAATTTATGATACTATTGTTAATAAGTGTTTTTTTTAGAGTAGCTAGTTGTTCATAAGGTATAGACGTATAGTTTTTTTTTTCTTTTTATTCAACATGATACTCATATGTTGGCAAATGTGTATTGAAGTCTCAGCCATACAAATTACAAAATGTGATAAAGGAAATGGATAGAGGGTCGGTTGGAAATCGATCACTCAACCATAAGGTTGGAAGTCATGGGACACGACCATTAAGCCGAGTTTTTTATATGTATAGTTCTAAAAATACTATTAATTTATTTTGTTTTTCAATAAATTTTTGGTAACACGTCATTCAAGGTAATTAAGAAATGAAGAAATAAAACAAAGGCATCGGAAAATTATTTCGATCGTTCACTGTCTAGTTAATAAAACTAATGGCAACAATTGAATAAACGAAGCCAAAATACAAACTCATATATAATTAAGTTGGGTGTCTGGTACCTTAATATTATACCTACACCTAACTAATTCCCCATATAAAGGGCTTGTTACCTTCCTGTTATTTATATAAAAAAAGATGAAATAAAAAAAACATGAAAAAGAAGAAGTGAAAAAAAATGGTTGACCACCCTACCCTTCTCCGTGTCTTTAAGAACAAAACTAACCTTTCAATACGTAGGACGGTAGGAGGGAAGAGATGAACTGAAATTTTCAAATAATAATAAAATAATAATAATAATAATAATAATAATAATAATAATAATAATATGTACAAATATTAAAAATAAAAATAACTAAGCAACATTTTTCTACACTCAATATCCCAATAAATAAAAAATAAAGTAAATAAAATAAAATATAATGAAATTATATTAATTAATTTGAATAAATTATATTGAATTTAATATATTTAAATAAATAAAATTAAGTAAATAAATCAAATCAATAAAAACATATAATCTATATAATAAATCCTGAATACTTTTTGTCATATGCTGACTGTATTGTCCTTATTAAATATATTCCATCATTTTTTTTAATTTTAAGGGTTATATTGTAATTATGCCTTGGGTTTCCACGTAAACGCTGATTAATCATCCAGAAACGTACAATCATCCAAATTAATTACACGTCAGCGCTGAATCATCCTACTTGCCAAGTCAATCAATCTTTTAAATCTTATATTTAGGTAATAAATCTATTTATTAGTATAAGAAAATCTTGAAAAAAATCTTTTCATATATTTGAAAAAGATATAAATTAGAAATAAATTATAATATATTTGATATTATGATAGATTTAGTTAAACCAATATATATTCTTTAAATTTTGCTCGACATATATTATTTAATTGAATATGTTATATTTTCAAATATATTATATTAATTATATAAAAATTTGAGCCTGAAATATTAACATTCATCAATATAATAAATTAAAAAATTAATGAATAATAACCATAATTCAGTTAATTTATCAAACTATATATAGTTAATAAGAAATTAAAATCCGTTATAAAAATACAATCATATTTTAATTTTAATTTTTGGTATCATGTTTAATTTTTAAATATAATTTTTAACATAAAAATAGTTTTAATAAACTACATAATATAAATATAAATAATTATTGAATTTGTTTTAAATTATAGGTATAAATATAATTATAATTTTGATATTAACAATTAACATATTCCCCATGCTCAAGGGTTGACAATTAAATTGGATGAATTGCATTTACATATGGCTAATTTTTAATTTAATTTGGCTTTTAAAATTTTGGTAATAATTGTTCTAGATAATTTCTTCAATCTTTCACATGAACATAATAATAGTACTATTATGAACATATATGTATATATATTGTGTTCATTTCTCTTATGTCTCAAATACAAATACTTATGAACATAATACTCCCTCCGTCCCACTTAAAATGTCTTCTTTCACTTTTGCACACAATCCAATGCACTTCTTTAATTGTTCATATCTCAAAATATATATAAGTAAAAATTATGTAAAATATATTCTAAAACTATACGATTAGACGAATCTAATAAGACCAAACTCGACTATTTTTTCCAAATCTATACTTATAATAATATTGAGTCAAATTTGAACAATTAACAGTGTCAAAAAGTCAAACATGACGTTTCTACCGGGCGGAGGGAGTAGTGATTTTGTATTCTCTAAGTTGCATAATGTTAGTGTAATTTTTACATTATCAACATCAGTTTCACCAAATTATTTTTACAGTGTTCAATTGATCAGTTAAATAAGAATGAATCTTTATTCTTTTTTTAGTTATTATTCTATTAATTCTTCTATCAATGATGAATGATAACCTGTTCTCCCCTGACTTTAATTTGAATGGTAGTACTAAACATGTTTTCTCAAATTTAAAATATTTGGTTAGATAGTCAATTCTGTCACTAAATTGTTAAATACTTAATAGTCTTCATAACCTTGAATTTAAGTTTATGGCTTTTCTTTTTTCTCTTTTTCTTTTTTCACTTCAGAAAAATCACAATGAATTTATGTTGTCATTATTTACATAGTCTTCATAAGATTCAAGGATTCTTGAATGAGCCTTAAGCAATTTGGTTTTCGGTCCAATTTTATTTTGATATATTATATAGATTTGTTAGATTCTGGAATTCCCGATGCCAATGGCAATGAATTTGATATCTTTCTACATTTAGTTTTCTTAATGTGTGGATTATATATAGGAAATTAAGCAGTATTCAATGTGTTTGAAAAATGCCTCCATTTCAGTTATGTTTTTTTTTTAAGTTTTGTTCTTTCTTTTTCAATTTTTATCTCGATCCTTTTGAAATGCAATTAAAAAATAGACATGAGAATCCTACCGGACCATTTAGATTTCATACTGTAAAATAAATAATTAATAGTTGAACTATAAATTGTAGATAATGTCTTGTGGAAATCAAAGTTGGTAGTAGACAACATGTGCAATATATCTATATTGTTTACTTTAACCTAATTATATTTTTACTCACAAATTGTACCTATAGAGAAAGGATCTCACTTAAAAACTAAGGACTACACATTATGCACTAGGGAGGGATGAGCAAATACATCCACAACAAGAAGCAACATGTCTAAATGTTTTCAATCTTAATAAATGACAGAATGTCTCGACAACAAACAGCAACATGCATACATGTTTTCGATCTTAATAAAAGATAGAATGTCTCCCCAACAAGCAACAACATGCCTAAGGGTTTTCAATCTTAATAAAAGATAAAATGATATCTTTTGTGAACACTCTGATTGCACAATACATCATACACTTATTCTTATATATTTCAACCATATGAACTGCAATTTCATATGTAATGTCGTTGCATATTTGATTTGAGATATTGAAGAGATCGTTCCGAGTTCTATAGTTGTTCCATTCATAATTTTATTGACCACAAGAAAATAAAATTAAGAGGAATACATATTTTTAACTTCAAAGGGAATCCTTTCATTATTTGATGTGCAATGATTATTGATTTCCCCCTATGGCTTTTTATCTTGGAGCTATGTTGAATTGTGATGAAATATATAATTATATCTTGGTATTTGAAAAGAGCTCCCATCCATACATATTTATTTAGATCTCATCCTTCTCATTTTTATATATGTTACTTTAACCTGTAGAACTATATCCACCAGTGTTCCTCTAGCCTTATCTTATATATGTTTTTTTTAATATAGATATAATAAATAAGTTAAGATGTTTAAACTCTGGTATGTTATAAACGGGTGCATCTAAACACTTTTAACAATAAAAATGCCACAAAAAATTATTGATTTTGTTTACCTAAAAGGTTATGAACAAACCGCCCGTGCGTAGTGGGCAAAAAATCCTAGTAGTAATAAATGACTAATAGTTACCGCAATTTCCGGTAGTTAGTACTTAGTAGTACTCTGTATTCAATAGTAGTTGCCTAGCGGGATCGGGACTTACCCTAGTGTCAAGTCCTCAACTCCCAACTTATTGGTTAGGGTTCGATTCTCCACCCAGCCTTTATCCCTCTACTTTATTCCTTTGTAATTTGTGTAGCACTGGCATGAGCTTTCTCCCACCAGAATTTCTTAATCTATATAGGTTGTTCAAATAAATAAATAAATAAATAGTAGTTGCCTAGTTGGGAATATATAAAGGCTTCATCTACTGTTACTAATCAAGTTTCCCTACTATCAACCTTATAGTTTGGGGGTTTCATCCGATCCCTAGTCTCTTATTCTTTTCATTTATTTTTTTTTATAATTTGTGTAGCATATACTTCAAACATCTCCTTTGTCTACGTTCAACCATCACTAGTAGTAGTAGTTTAAACAGAGAAATAAATAAATAAATAAAAAGAAACTAATAAGTAAATAATAAGCACGACTCATTGGTACCATACAAATAAATTGATGAAATTAATAAGAGCGGGTAAGACTGCAGGTGCATGTTTTGCCAAAAAGCAAAACCACCACCACACAACACAAATAGTTAAGCATCTATCAGCCCCTTGGCAGATTCAGAAGGGTAGAGTAGATCAAGAGAGGCTGCTGCTGCTGGTCCATGAAACTACTTATATACTTAATTACTTCACTACTATATCTATATGGCTACTAAATAAAAGTAGTACTAGTAAATACACATGAAAAGAGACTACATATATACACTGCCAAACTCAAGAATGATATCCGGCCGGGCACTATAGATCACTTGTACCTTTTTTCTTGTCTTCATTGGGGCTACAAATTAAAGCACACACATTCATCTATTCTAGTACTCATTTAGCAATGGGATTCAGGACAGGGACTAATCACCTACAGTTGCAATCTTTCATCAACCAATTCTTCACACTTAGGGTATGTTCTGCACGCAGAGCTGTAGCTGTGAGCTGTAGCTGCAAGCTGGAGCTGTAGGGAGCTGGAGTTATAAGGAGTTGTGGGAGCTGTAGCTGTCAGTTCTATTTAAGTATTTTGTACAACTAGCTGTAGTTGTGAAAAAGTGTATGAAATGACATAAAATGACAAATATTTATGTTAACTATTGGGTAGTGGGTTGGTTATTGGGTTAAAATTGTGATTGCTCAAAAATAAGCTCCTAGCTTATTTTTTTAACGCTACTACAGGTAGCTTCTATAAAGAAGCTTCCAAAAGCTCCCAAAAATTACCAAAAGCTAGTGTGCAGAACGGGGCTTTTGTTTTGAAATAAAAGCTAAAGCTACCAAAAGCTCTCAAAAGCTCCCAAAAGCTGCGTGCAAAACAGACCCTTAAACGACAATGAATATACATATGCTCGTGTGATGTACATACAGGCAGGCCCGGCTAAGGCCCAGTGCAAGCTGGGCCTTAGCACAGGGCCCCCAAAAAATTGGGGCCCCAATTTTTTTATTCTATTAATACTGTTATATATATTTATATATTTTACTTAATAACCTAATAAAATATACAGAAAAGTATTGCGTGGCTTTTCAGTTTCACTCATCTTTCTCCACACTGTTGCAATTCGCTGCTCTCTGTTCTCATCGCTGAAATTCAATATTTTCGCCGGCGTCGTTGCCGATTTCCCGGCGTCTTGTTGCTGCTGCCGCCTGCCGATCTCCTTACGAGGTTTTCTCACAGCAGCCCTTTCTGGATCAAGTTATTATTCGAGCCCCGGGAGTGATCCAACCATTATTGATATTCTATTTTCGTGCGCTTATAATCTTCGTCAGCCCTGCCCTTGGTCGATTATCCTTTTCCCCCAAGTTCTGATCAAGTGTAGGTTTGTTTTTGTTCAACCCATTTTTATTTGATAGATACCGACTACATATGTCTTTGTTCATTTATGATTCAGTGATTCCTTTTTAGGCAATTTATTTAATTTGATGTAGTTTATCTTAGAAATTTGTTTTGTTTTATTCTATTCATTAAATACAAACTTCACATTTTCTAGTTTTCTCACATACATTAAAACGCAATTTGAAGAATAAGATGTTTGGCGTCGTATGTTGTCATTAGATATATGAGCTGTGGTGGCCTTTCTTTTCTCCATTTCCCATTTTCCCATTAGAACAGAATATGTTTGTTTTTATTTCAAAGATTTTAAGAAATAATTTAAATTTATAAATTTTAAAACTAAGCTATTGAAACAGAGCCAACCCACTGGACACTGGTACAATTTTGTTTCTTCAATTAAATGAATTTTCTATGCATTATCTTAGAACCTTTTTATATAATTTTGCAGGTTGCTTTGATGTTGAGTTGAACACAAAGTGATTACTGGCGAGTGACGAAGTATTGCCCCATTTCCCAGGTTGTTTCGATTCCTTTTAGCATATTCATTTACTTTTCCTTAAGTCTATGAATCATGAATCGAATTAGAAAGTATGAATCCGGTTATGAAAAACGTAAGAAGAAAAAGAGAGAAGAAATGTTGGTGCAATCGCAAAGGGGATCTCTTGATAAGTTCATTAAAAAACAATCTGAAAATACTAGCAATGATGTTGAAGGTATGAATGAAGTTGATGTTGAATGTGAGAATGATAATATACTTTCTGAAAATGAGAATCAAAATGCGATTGCTATTGATGACAATGTGCCTATTGATAATCCTAGTGGTTATGTGGGAAATGATAATTTGAATAAATCACCCAATAATGAAAGTGATAATGATAGTGATCATTCTAGAAAAGATGGTTATTTTAGAACATTTCATTTATTTGATATATTTGATCCTAGAAATTGGGATGCCCTTACTGCTGAAATGATTGATGCATTAGTTATAAAGGGTCCTAAAAGAGATGGTACCATTGATAAGGGGCCGAAAGATAAAAACTCTAGGCGATTTACCGCTAAATTGTACACTAGAGTTTTACCTAATGGAGAAAAATTGGATAGAGATTGGCTTGTTTATTCAAAAGAACTTGATAGACTTTTTTGCTTTTGCTGTAAAATTTTTAAAAAGGGGATTGGTAGAGGCCAATTAACAAATGAAGGTTTTGGAGATTGGATTCATGTTGGTGAAAGACTCAAAGAACACGAAACAGGTATTGAACATGTTAAAAATATGGCCACTTGGTACGAAATGCGTTTAAGGTTTCAAAAAAATCAAACTATTGATAAAACAGCTCAAGAATTAATTGAAAGAGAAAAAGCTCATTGGAAAAATGTTTTACTTAGAATTTATTCAATAGTGAAGTTTCTCGCCAAGCATAATTTGGCATTTCGAGGTACTAATGAGAAATTATTTCAAAATAACAATGGAAACTTCTTGGGCCTAATTGAAATGTTGGCTGAATTTGATCCAGTTGTTCAAGAACATATTAGGCGCATAAAAGATGATGATATGCATTTTCATTATCTAGGGCATTCAATTCAAAATGAGATGATTCTTTTGCTTGCTTCAAAGATTAAAACTGAAATTATTCAAAAGATAAAGCAAGCAAAATATTATTCAATTATACTTGATTGTACCCCCGATGTTAGCCACAAAGAACAAATGTCCCTTATTTTAAGATATGTTAATACTTCTAATCCTATTGTCATTGAAGAATCTTTCCTTGGATTTTTGAATGTTAATGATACAACTGGCCAGGGACTTTTTAATGTCCTACAGGATGAATTAAAAAATATTGGTCTTGATATACTTGATGTTCGAGGACAAGGCTATGATAATGGCTCAAACATGAAAGGAAAACATCAAGGCGTGCAAAAAAAACTTTTAGATATAAATCCAAGAGCATTTTACACTCCCTGTGGTTGTCATAGCCTTAACTTAACATTATGTGACATGGCAAATACTTGTAGCAAAGCACGAGATTTTTTTGGTATTATTCAACGAATATATACTATATTTTCACATTCTACTAAGAGGTGGCAAATTTTGAAAGATAATGTGAAAGGCTTAACTCTTAAATCCTTATCATCTACTCGTTGGGAGAGTCGCGTTGAGAGTGTTAGAGCAATAAGAACTCAAATCGTTGAAGTTCGAGAAGCTTTACTTCAAGTTGCAGATGAGGAAAATGATTATAAAGTGAAGAGTGAAGCTAAATCATTAGCGAATAATGAACTTGGAGATTATGAGTTTTTGGTTTCTATAATTGTTTGGCTTGATGTATTAGAAGCAATTAATTTGGTTAGTAAACTATTGCAAAGTAAAGAAATGTTAGTTGATGTTGCTATTGAAAAAATAAAAGGTTTGATTTCTTATTTTGAGAAGTATAGAGAAACTGGTTTTCAAGAAGCTTTGGATAATGCTAAACAAATTGCTGTTAAATTGGAGATCGATCCGGTATTCCCTAAAAAACGTGAAATTAAAAGGAAAAAATACTTTGGGGAAAGTTCTAATGCACCTCCAGTTTCTTTATCACCTGAGGAGTCATTTAAAGTTGATTTTTTTCTTTGTATTGTTGACCAAGCCATTGTTTCTCTTAATAATCGATTTGAACAATATCAACAATATGAAAGTATTTTTGGCTTCTTATTTACTTCTACTATGTTGCAATCATTAGATGATATTAATTTGAAGTCTAGTTGTACTATGTTTGAAAATGTCCTAAAGCATAACCAACAATCTGATATTGATGGTAATGAAGTATTTGTGGAGTTGAAATTACTTAGAGAAGTTTTGCCGAAACAAAAAATGAGTCCTATTGATATTATTAATTATTTGAGAGACTTTGAGTGTTTTCCTAATGCAATGATTGCGTATAGAATTTTGTTAACTATTCCTGTTACAGTTGCATCTGCAGAAAGGAGCTTTTCAAAGTTAAAGATTTTGAAGTCCTACTTGCGTTCTACAATGTTGCAGGAGAGACTCAATGGACTTGCAATGATAGCAATTGAAAATAATCTTTTAGAGAAAGTAAAATACGAGGACTTAGTTGATGAGTTTGCTTCTAAAAATGTTAGAAGGGTTGCTCTTTTCAAGTAGAAAGTTTTGCTATTGTCTTTTGTACTTTCTTTTATTTTGACTCATTTATAAAAAACCTATCACCGTTGATAAACAACTTTTCGAGTTGTTAAGAGGGCCTCAAATTTTTATTAGCACAGGGCCTTCCAAAATGATTAGACGGCACTGCATACAGGTTTTGTCATTTTCTTGGGAAATAAAGAAGTAATTAAACCCAATGCCCTGTCAGCATCTGACAATAATCTTTTATGACCGCCGACAAAAAATATTAACTTTTTTACCCGAAAAGACAAAAGGGCCCTTGGTTCATGCACGAACCAGTGATTAATTAATTAAGGGGTGTGATTTTGGATAAAATGATGCTGGTTCTTACAAGAACAACCTGGTTTTTAGGAACCATGAATGTTGGTTCCTCTAGTAACCACCTGGTTCGTGCACACGAACCAGGTGGTTCCTACACGAACCAGTATTATTTTATCCAAAATCAATACTCCTTAATTAATTAATCCCATGGTTCGTGATTTTTACCTGGTTCGTGCACGAATCACTATCACAAACCAGGGATGGTTTTGTCTTTTCGGGCAAAAATAAATTGTTTTTTTGTTGACGGGTATAAAAGAAATTTGCAGACCCTGACAGGCACTGTAGCATGTATCCCGGAAATAAATTATGCACTACAGTACAGTACAGTACAATACAGGACAGTAATATCTGTACATTACACCGTCAACTTTAATTTACTCTTTCTGTCCGCATCCACATATGCCTCCTCTTACTTCTCCTTTGCATTCTACAGTAGTACAAGAAGTACTACTTAAGTATCTTCCAATCACATTATCATAATCTAACATACATATAGTTACTATATCATACTATGAAACAGATACAAAAGAGTTTTATCTAGTCATCACAAGAAATTAGCAAGTTTCTGTCTGATCTACATTTGATTAATTTAATTAAAATACCTCCTAAGTTTGCATTGCACCCAAGTGCCAGTGCCCACTTTACTATATACTACTACTAGTAGTTATTCAACAAATGAAACTAAAAAAAAATAATGTAAATGCTGTGACTTGTAAGGCAACAAGCCTCGTTACAGATATATGAATTTTTTTTTTAAAAAAAAAAATAAATGATCCGTGTTAAGACGATGATCCATATGAGGACAACTGTTAGGCTGCTATACAGATATATGAATAATAATACTAATAAATAGGCAAAAAACCTGAATGGCTGAATGCCATAAATAATACTATATTTTCTGGTGCCAGGCAGGGACTTGGAGGACCACGAAGGAAAATTCCAACGCCTGTGGATGCAAACAATAACAACCAGTCACCCACTGTTTTATCTTCCCCCCCTTTCCTAATGCTACTACTTTGGGGACACCACCATTTTCAGCTTCAACCATATTTTACTTGCACCTCAAATTCTACCATATTATTATACCTTCAATTGTCATTTGTAATGGAAATTGTGGAGGGAAGAAGATCTTCAGTTAAAGCAGCTGTTAATTCTTACAGGGAAAGGCTTCTTCAAGCTAATCCTTCAATGGACAAACTTCAGACAAGCTCTCCCCAGGTAGTCTCTCTACTGTTTATTTACTGGTTTCCTGCTGTTTTTCTAACTCATTCCTCGTGCTTGTACACGCTTCTTCCCTAGAATTTTCGTACTGCAAAATCAAGAGACATTCATCAGGCGAAGGGGAGCAAAGAAACAACAATAACAATGTCCGAATCCGATGAATATAGTGCACAGAAGACAGAAAAAGTGCTGGAAATAGGAATTGAAGAATCTAAATTAAGAGCAACAGCAAGGATTAATGAGGAGTGCGCGAAGGTAATGGAGGAATTGGAATTGATCAAGCAGGAGGTGAGTAGGCTGAAGCTTGACATGGCTACGATTCTAGAAGAAAAGAGGAGGGCAGATGAAGAACGAGATTCCTCAATGTCAAGAGCAGAGACTGCCTTGAGTTCAGCTGTAGAAAAACTTAACAGAGAGATTGAGGAAATTAACGAAAAGCATGTGCTGGTTGAGTTGGCTCGGATGGAGGCTGTTAGGGAATGCGAACAGGTTGAAGCTGGAAGGAGAGAGGTGGCTGAAAGATATGCAGCTGAGATAGAGGAAGCTAGGAAGAAAAGGCAGGAGATGACTCCAAAAATAGAGGATGCAATTGAGCTGGAAAAGCAACTGGCTGTGACCGTGTCAGATGTCAACGTGCTATCTAGCAAACTAAAGCAGCTTAAGGAAGCAGAGAGGGTGTTAGAAAGAACAGAAAGCTGGAGAAATAACGTCGAAGCAGATAGGGTGTTACGAAGAACAGAAAGCTGGAGAAATAACGTTGAAGCAGATAGGGGGTTACAAAGAACAGAAAGCTGGAGAAATAACGTTGAAGCAGATAGGGGTTTAGGAAGAACAGAAAGCTGGAGAAATAGCATCGAGGCAAATAGGGGGTTGGGAAGAACAGAAAGCTGGAGAAATAGCATTGAGGCAGATCGGGGATTAGGAAGAACAGAAAGCTGGAGAAATAATGTCGAAGCAGATAGGGGATTAGGAAGAACAGAAAGCTGGAGAAATAAGATCGAAGCGGATAGGGGGTTAGGAAGAACAGAAAGCTGGAGAAATAAGGTCGAGTCTGATACCAAACAACGGCGCAAATCAGGTTCCTCGTCTTTGTTGCAGTCGGCAATGAGAAAGCTGGAGGCTGCAAAGAAGGAATTGAATGCAGTTAAGGAGGAAAGTTTCCAATTTATGACTTCTATGGATATTGTAAGAAACGAACGCAGGCAAGTTGGTGAGGAATTAGCTAAACTAAGGAATAAAGAAAAGAAATCAGAAATGGCTATTGAGAACCTCAAATCAGAGCTTCTGAGGGCGAAAGCCAAGCTGGAAGCGACATCTGCGGCTGAAGACAAAGCCAAATCGATGGTCTCAAATATATCAGTCACGCTTGAACAGCTCAAATCAGAAGCTGAAGAAGCTAAAAAAGAACAGTCCCAGATCAGTGAGGAAACTGCAGTCATAAAGGCAGAAATACAGAGTACAGAAACTGAGATGTATCTGGCCGAGGAACGACTACAGGTTGCACAGCAAAATCTCAAAGTAGCGAAGGAAAGAGAAACAACAGCCCTTGAGAATCTTAAAGCACTTACTGAAAAAACAATGAGAAATAGAGCTTCATCTTCTCGTCCTAGCTCGAGAATCACAATATCCAGGTTTGAGTTCGAGTACCTGATAGGGCATGCAGCAGGAGCGAAGGAAATAGCTGACAAGAAGGTTGCCGCTGCACAGGCCTGGATTGAAGCTTTTAATGCAAGCGAGAAGGAGATGCAGATCAAATCTGAGCTCCTGAGAAGAGCAAGTAGAGAGCTCGGAGTAGAGGAAGAACGCATAACCAAAAGATCGATGAGTTTAAGAAGAATGGTTGAGGATGACTTTGCAAAATGGAGACAAAGTATGGAAACTGAACAGCAGAAACCCGGAACTTCACTTCCCAGGAAAGCCACAAACAGAAGTGTTAGAATGACACCAGCCAGACGAGGAAAGGTTAGAACTGCTGCGTCTCCACAAGTTCGAGGTATGCCAAGATCAACATCTTTCACAGTCAGGAGAAGAAGAAAGGTAATGCCAAATTTAGTTACTTTCTTCAGCAGAAAGAGCAGCAAGAGACATCCATTACCTGCATAGGAAAATGTACAACAAAAGAAGAGATTGTGTCCTGCAAAACATTAGGCTATTTAATGCCTTGTTCAGCCAGTAGATGAACTTCTGTTGACAAGTTTTACATGAATCTGATGGTACCTGTCTGTACCTATATTCTGGGGGAGTTAGTACTCAGCTATACCCGATAACAATAAGGGAGCAAATAATCTTTAAATAGTATGGAGTAATTTGGAGCTGAATGCTATATGTCCAGTAATGCTAAATGCTAAATCGTACCAATGCTTCAGATATACTCCATACAATTCCAAGCTCATGAAGTATGCAAATGCATTTCCAGGCTCATGAAGTATGCAAATGCAATGCATTGTTGATGGTAGGGCAATTAGACAGAATAAGCAGGTTAGCATAACTTCACTGAAAAAAACTTTAAAAGTAAATCATATATCTTCAGTGCTTACACATATTTCGCTAAACAGAATAAAAAATTAACATCTGCAGCTAAAATTGACTATCAAGTACACTTCACTGGAAACATTAGTCAGAACTTTAGTAGACTTTCTCAGAATGTAAAAAGCACCCAAAGCTTAGGATCAATGCACCTCAGCTCATTTTGTTTCCAAATATCACTTCTTATTATGAAAAAGGATTACATAAATACTCACTTGAAAGAGAGAAAAGTTACTAACTTTGAGCAATCATTTTTAAGAATTCAGTACAGTGTTATCTTTGCTCATACAAAATTTATTTACAAAACAAAATATTTGCATAAAAAAAGTACACAGCAAACAAATGAACAAATTATATTAAAAATCCAACTTAGTTTCTACAACTTGAGAATATGTCTCACCAAATCAAAACTTTTAATACAATAACCACTTTTAGCTACGTATCCAAATTAACTCATCAATCAATATGAGATCCTTTACCACTCCTCCATAGATTGGAATCACCGAGACTCATAGTCATCAATCAGCTTCTTCATAAACAGATAACATAATCTTCACAAACTATAGCGTGGAACGAAACTCGGACAGAGAAGACAGAAACCTTTCAACATTAACTTCAAATCATTGGCAGTACGCAGGCTGCTAGGCAAGGTTTGGCTGTAGCTTGACCAAAGGTTCCGAAGCCACTGCTGTACCCTTTGTCATCGTCTGGTACTGAGAAGGTAATATAGGTGGTAAAGGTTGAGTTTTGTATATTTGGTTGTATGCCTCTTCATCAAATTCACTGCCTTGGCTCATGGGTATTGCAGAAGCAGTTGAAACCGATTCTGAGGCAATCAGGTGCTCAGGAGCCCCCATGACTAGTTCACCTTGATTAGAAGGTACGCTGACCAGTTGAGCTGCAGCAGGAATGCTACAATAAGCTGGCGTTGCCAATTCAGGTATCTGAGTTGCAAGTACCTCTTTATGACCCATTGATTGAGTGATATTTGCAGGTTGTTGACTAGAAGAACTGGTAACACTGGAATCAAAGGCGGTGCACTGCATTGACATATTGTGATACTGATTGGGTCCTACAGGCACCAAATATATTGGACAAGGTTGACTTTGTGGACTGGGAATATGCTGCAGCTGAGAGTGAGGCATGGGAAATTGGTATAAAGGATAATAAGGGGATATTGGCACTGAACCAGTATACTGAGGAACATAATGCAGACCTCCTTGAGGTAACTGTCTCTCATATTGTTGCTTCACTCCATCCAGTGGTTGGGATGAAGGATATCCAATTATCTGAACTGTTTGTTGTGTCATAACATTAAGTGGAGGATCTGAAGCAGGATTCTCTGACGATTCCTCTGAGCCAACTTGGATCAACGGCTCTAAGAAATTTTCAGTTTTTGGTGGAGCAGCTCCACTTCCAGCACTATTGTCACTGTAAAAAACATGTACACAAAAATTAAAGGTTACTATCCCAGTCCCAGGCCATAAAAGGTTTCACAGCTTTCAGAAGCCACTTTCAAAGGCAGGCCCAAGAAATTTAAGACATATAATATCGCACTACTGATCTGCAGAAATAATTAAATTTAGGTGGACCTTTTAAAAAAAAACATAAAAAAAAATAATAATAATCATAATCGAATTCAATTATTTCCGTCTCCTGACTAGGTATGCTCAAAGATTGCAAACACCAAACTGTCAAATTTCTCAAGTACTTTGGCATTTTCAATAACCAAGTAAGATTAAGACTACATATCAGATTGTCCAATAAAAGGAGGGTCATTTATAAATGATGTTGTTTACCAACATTCAAAATAGAAAAAACTCATTTTGCGTGTGTGAGCGTTGTATGCATCATGTTGTTCAACAAATTGCGGATAAAAATTTCTAGTGAATTTAGTCCCAACCGACTCCTTTTAATCAACATTCAACAACCACAACTTACAATTAAAATTGACAAATTAAATTAGTGAAACACGGTCAATGTGCAAGTGTAAGAAAAAGATTGGGTACCTTTCAAGGGAGGCCGATGAGGGAACAATCAATTTTCTGTCGAGTAAATTCCAGCCCTTCTCATCGCCCTGGGCAACACCTATCGCCGGCGAATTAGACATTGAAAACGAAGAATTAGTCGAACCAAACGATGAACTTGTTTCCAAAATTAACGACTCTGGGCCGAGCTTCCCCCCGACGCCGCCACTGTTACTCCTGCTCTCCGTCTGAACCTCCAAATCCGTCCCGAATCCCATCAACAACCCAGAATCCGCAGACTGCCCCTTCTGCAAAATCCTAGTATTTTTCAAAGCATCGGAAAACCAAGTGTCCGACTTGGGATCAAGTAGGGTAGAACCGAGGGACTCGGGCTTGACCGGGAACAGGAACAATCTAATCCTCGCGGGAGGCGCAATTCGATCGTGCTCCTCGAGCATGATCGAGAGATCCTCGTCAGTAATTACTGAAATTAACGAATCGAGGTCCTCGTCCGGAAGCTGATACTTGAGGTAAAACGGGCGGTTATGGAAGACAACACGGGATAGGTGGGCCGCGAGTGCAGAAATAGATGAGGCCGTTCCACGGCGGTCCAAGGCGATAATACGCGTCTCCCCGCCGGCGTAAAATAGGGACTTGTCGTGAGGTCGGGGAACGATATGTCCACCGTAGCTGCACATCAGACGAAGCTTCGATGGGGCTATTGGGGGTCTCGGAGAGGTGGCCGCCGTAGTAGGAGCGGCGGACGCGACCGGAAGTGGTGGCTCCATGGAGAAATTTTCGGAGAGAAGTGGGGGGGAAAGGTGAGAACCGAGAAGGGGAAGGCTTTTAATAATCCGGCGGTCACAGCTGGGTGACACTAGCAAGGTCGTGGGGCCACCGTTCATATTGATGGGGACCACAAGTCCCGGGATCTAAGAAAACAGCTGGAGCGCCATGCGTGGCGCGGTAATTACGCATACATGATGATGCCGAAGCGAATACCAGACAGAGATTAGATTAAAAATTAGGTGCTTAAAATATTGCTAATACCAAAATTAATTGTAATCTGAATTTTTTGGAACAAGGTACTGGTACCATTGTAGTTTATCAAGAAATCGAACATCTTTGGATAATAGTATAATTTCGTAGACTTATTTGGTCCATACATATAAAGCACTACCATCTCTAAAATATAGTATGTACTTATGAAAGAAAATTAAGTATTAGTCCAGTCAATAGTCAACGTTAGGATTTATTCTTATATTTTATTTTTATTAGGGTAGTAAAAACTGTTACACAGTCATCTTATAAGGATTGTCTGCTTAATTTGATGAGAAACTACCTTGACTGCGACCGATCTCTTGCCAATAGGGTCTATATACATATATTATCTATATTTATTTGACTTTTTTTTTTAGTTGGAAGAGGAAGACTTACACACACAGTTGATTTAGATGGATTTAAAAATAATCCATAATAAGGTATCATTTCACTTATTTGAATTAACAAAATGGTTTAAGCCCATTCATCCAAATATATAAAGATAGGGGATGAATTGAGACTATTGGTTATGGTTAATAGACACAAGACACTATGCTCAATATATATTTTATGTGTTTTTTTAAAAAAAAAAAATTTGAGTTTTACTTTGACTTTGTTAGATTGGTTGGTCTTTCTCGCCAACATAGGTGAAAAAGATTTCAATGCTATTTAGGCCCCGTTCTCTAGGACTTATTTTCAGGCCTTATTACTTATTTTTTATAAAAATCAGATCAGACCAGATCAGATAAGAAACATTAAGATCAGACCAGATTCAATAAGATCAGACCAGACCAAATCAGATCAAATCATTATAATAATATAGAGAAAATAAGATCAGACCATACCAGATCAGATCAGACCAGATGGAATCAGACCAGACCAGAAATATTCAGACCAGACCAGACAAATTCAGAACAGACCAGATCAGATCTTATAAATTCATATCAGACCAAAAAAATTAAGGCCTAGAGAACAGGGCCTTAAGTAGTTTGTAGTATGTATTTGTGTAAAACTCGACATTTATATATAGTAGTCTATGTGGATCATATAAGTGGAAGAAATAATAATTAATTGAAAAGGTTAACAGAGTGAAGAGGAAAAGAGAGAACAATGGAAGATAATTAATGAATGAAACCATACAATATTTGGTGGAGACAACTTGTTAATTAAAATTTGTTATTCACAAATCACAACCATGCAAATTAATGAACTTCCACATCATGGTTGTGACATGGTTATTGTGAAGTCATATTGGACATGTTATTATGATAATACTACTATTCAGGACATTTGTTAGACAGATATTTGGAGCAACTTTTTTTTTTTTTTAGCTTTTTATATAGGGAGAAATTGTGAAAATTTGAAAATTTTACATTATAGCATGAATGGTTCGGGAAAAACGACAGAATAGTACACTCTAAAGAGATGGGCAGAACATTTTGAACTATAAAATCAATCCAAGTACTAATAATCATTAAGTGCATAAATATCTAGTTGTAAAAGAGTGTCTTTTTATAATCAAAATTTAAATCTAATACTTTATTCAAATGACTACATGAGATGCGCCTTATCTTGATGGCGGATGCGACGGAACGGACACTTGGTTTCCGAGGGTTGACTGACTCTGTTGACAACTATTATTTGTTAGTGTCTTTAATATTTTATTTTTCTTTGATTTTCTCTAGCATGTACTGGCTGTTGCACAAAAAATAGATGACTACATGAGAATTTTTTTTAGTTTGTATAGAGTAAAAAAAAATGAAATGCCATTTTAGTATTTTTCAACACGTACCTCATTTCATACTTCCTTTGTCTCATTGTTTTTGTTACGGACCCACCCATCACGTATGCCGATACACATTTTTAATGGTTAATAACTTAAATTGTATACAATGAAAAATTATAAAAAATTGATATTATAAAATTACAAGATTAGACGAATCTAACAAGATCTCACTTGACTAAGTTTTTTTTGTACATAACTATGATAAAAATATGAATCAAATTCAAACAGTGAATAGTGCCAAAAAAATCATTTCTAGCAAAAACACCGAGACGGAGGTAGTATGTGATAATGTGTATATTTAATTACTTGCATACATTTTACATACAACCAACCCTCTTTGTTATATACTGTACGATTGTACATGTTTTCCTGGGAGAAGTTAGGGTGCAACTATGGGATTTGACATGATGTACTGCGGCTTTTTCCAACTGTTGATTAGCTTTTTAAATCAACGGTTGATATGAACTGGAAGGATAAAAAGTTAATTATGACATATTACTCCAAAATATATTTTAATACATTTTAGCGACAAGTTATGTAATTTTCAGCGATTTTGTTAGTTAATATATTATTTTCAGCGATATGCATATTGTTTTCAGCGCGTCCGTGTATTTTCAGCGATGGAGTATAGTATATTTCAGCGACGCACTGTTGTATATTTCAGCGACAAACTATAGTATTTTTCAGCGACTTGATATTGTGCATTTCAGCAACTTTGTAAAATTTGAAACCCTAATTATTTGGTTTAATATATTTCAGTGACGCACTATAGTATATTTCAGCGACGCACTATAGTATATTTCAGCGACAAGTTGTGTGCATTTCAGCGACATACATAGTGTTCTTCAGCGATGATATGTATATTTCTCAGCGACTTGACATTAAAAAATTTTTTGGACAATTTTACCCTTTTACATTTTGGACAGTTGGATCTTAAACGAACGGTTGAGATTGGTGCCTTGATGTGATGCGGGTTTTGGTGATTGCACCATAACCAATCCCAGTTTTCCTTATGGATTTTTTCTTGTCCAAGGATATAGGGGTGAAGGTCAAGATATTTTCCTTTTTAGAACCACATTTATACATAAACCACAAGGGCTCTTTTTCTTCTTCTTCTTCTTCTTCTTTTTTTTTAAAAAATATTTTTATTTTTATTATTATTATTTTTAAATAAAAAAAGTACTCCCTCCATCCCACTAAAAGTGGTCGCTTTCTTTTGGGTACGAGAATTTAGGTTGTGATGTTTAGTAGTTAAAGTAGTGAGAGTAAATTTAAATAATCCATCCATTTAATTTATAATGGTTACATTTGACTTTTAATCATATTTATTATTTAACTTTGACTTAATTTTATCGTAATGATGTAGAAAGAAAAAAATAGTCAAGTGTGGTCTTGTTGGAATCGTCTAATCGTATAGTTTCGTATAGTTTTAGAATATATATTTTATATACTTCCTCCGTCTCATTGTTTTTGTTACATTGGCCTTCGACACGCATGCCGAGACACATTTTCAACGATTAATAACTTAAATTGTGTACAACGAAAAATTATAAAAAGTTCATTGTCTAAAACTACATGATTAGACGAATCTAACAAGATCTCACTTGACTATGTTTTTTCTTATATAGCTATACTAAAAATTTGAATCAAAGTTAAAGAGTGAATAGTGCAAAAAAACCATCCGTAACAAATATATTGAGACGGAGGTAGTAATTTTTTTTTATACCAATTTTGATATATTAATGGTTAAATATATATAGGGGCTTTGTGCAGAAAGTACAATTGTTATTATTGTCTGGTTTTTAATCATGCTTATATTAATCTAATTTGCTTAAAATGAAAAGTGAACAACCTTATTGGGACACCAAAAAAAAGAATAGTGACCACCTTATTGGGACACCAAAAAAAGAATAGTGACCATTTTTAATGCGAGTTATGAAGTACTGCAAGTGTAGAAAAACATTGGAATGGTGTAATAAATGATGAAGGGGGGCAAAAATTCTCACATAACTAGAACGAAAAGATGGCAGTTTTCCTGGACACAGCTGGCGAATTGCTTTATTTTGTGGCAGTCACACTGTCACTTTGCTGTGTCACTGCATGTGAATCTTTTCTCTTTTATGTATAACTGTATAGGGAGTATATGTGACAGTTAATTTTCCTACTAATTAACTATTCTTAACTGTACACACAGGTAATTAACCGACCACAGAAAAAAAATAAAGTTGACTAGCCAGCTAAGGGAGAACATGAACACATTCAACACCCAATTTTTCTTTTCTTTAAAAAAAGAAAACAAATACTAGTAAGATTTGTTTAGTTTCTCCTCGGGACATGTGCAATTTGCAAATCTAGTGCACTTTGCTTCTTACGTTAGATATTCATCCCTATGATTTAACTTAGGATTTAATGGGCTTTTTATTTTAGTCCCTGTCACTTATATTTGTTTAAGATAATTAGTTATGCATTAATTTTCTCCTGTTTTGGTGTAAGATCACTATCTGTGTTGCCCCAGAAAAATCATACTTTTGGGTTTTTAATAACGTATGCTTTTTGGGCTAGAGTGGATGGGAAAATTAATTACCAATGGTCATGGAAATGGAACTATATTATACTCCCCTCTGTGTACCCCGAATTGTGGCTCGTTTCTTTTGGGCACGGTAATTTATGTAGTGGGATGTGGTGAGGTTTAGTGGTTAAAGTGATGTGGATATTTGTGTTTAAAATTTTAATAAATTTTGACTTTTTTTTGTTTAACTTTGATAAAATATTATTCAAATGATTTAATTAAAGAAAAATATTCAAATGTGGTCTTGTTAGAATCGTCTAGACGTCTAGATTTAGAATATATATTTTATATAATTTTTATTTGTACCAATTTTAAAATATGAATAATTACATAAATGCAGGGACTTTGTGTAGAAAAATAAAAGTATACTGGGAGTTGTGCAGAATAGTAAAAGTGATCACTTTTAATGGGATTTAGAAATCATTAAGATTCTAGTTATATTTATATTAATTAAATTTATCTAAATAGGAAAGTGGTCACAATTCGTGGGACAGTCCAAAGAAGAATACGAGCTATAATTCGTGGGACGGAGGGAGTACTACTATACTCCCAAGGAAATTGGATTAAGTTAATGAATTCTTTTATTGTTGTTAATTGTTGTTGACCTATTATTCTACAGATAATATATGTGGGCCTATCAAACGGCGACAGAAGTTTCTATTGGGCCAAAGCCCAAATATGCAAAGTTAAAAATGAGTGTTAAAATTTTCTGAACAACAATAAGTCAACAAGAGAAAATACTACTGTAGTGCATAGAATCAAGTTTCGAAATTTTTTTTTGCAAGTCAAATCAAGTTTCGAAATTTGAAAAAATTACAATTTCCACAAATCCAAAATGTGGGAAGAAATCTCAAATCTGTCCCACCACAATTCAGAAAGGGATAACAAAACTACCTAAATCAGCGCAATCAACATCAGTACACAGATTATAATCTAACCTAAACCCGTACCCGTTTCTTGGACTTGGGTTTGGGTCCAAACAGATGAGCTCTCAGCGACTCTAACGTTGACCCAACGCCAAAGCCTTGCCCGTACCCGACTCCGACTCCGACGCCGCACCCGATTCCCACCCCAAACACCGCACTCAGCTGATTCCAACTCGGCCCGCCGATCCCTGCTCCGCCAACCACACCTAACCCGAGTCCGACGCCGCAGCCAATCCCGGCGCCGACTCCGGGACCGAGGACGACGTCATCGACTACCTTCCGGCCGTTATCGTTGAAAAATTCCGTTACCGGGGATAGCTTGCCTTCGGGCTTCCTGCTGGTCTGGAAATCGATGCCCTTCCACTTCCACAGGGGATTTGTGTCGGCTGACTTCTGCAATCCGTTTATGAACATCAGATTCTCCCTCATATTTCTTGGTGAATGCCGATTGGATCTGTGTTTGATGGCTGATGCCCTGTTTCCGGATCCGATTGAACAAAGGTCGCCTTATCAGCTTATCTACTACCTCCGTCTCATTATTTTTTTTTTTTTTTTGGTTACGGACCCACCTGCCCATACACATTTTTAATGGTTTATAGCTTGAATAGTGTACAACGAAAAGTTATAAAAAATTAATTGTCTAAAACTACAAGATTAGACGAATCTAACAAGATCTCACTTGACTATGTTTTTTCTTACATAGCTATGATAAAAATTTGAATCAAAATTATACAGTGAATAGTGTCAAAAAACCATCCGTAACAATAATACTGAGACGGATGAAGTAAATAACTTTTGTAGACCTGAGACTGAGGAGCAAGAGTTGAGTTCTTCTTTACTTTAAATGATTTTGGATGAAATGGGCCTTTTATTTGGGCTATTTGTAATGGACTGTTAACATTCTGGGCTTAGCCCAAATAAGTTTTTCTTTTTTGGTAATTTTAATGAATGTGAGTATGTGACTATGACTATCCCCTGCTCTATTTTATTTTTACCAATGGAAGTACTACCTCCGTTTTTTTTTTTTAATTGCTTCATTTTAATCATTATTTTCAACTAGCTGATTTTGAATGGTTTTATATGATTCGTTATAGGCTAAATAAAAAATACTTAGTAAAGTAATAATGAAAGTAGAGATTACATATTAAGACTTACTTTCAAAATCAATTCTCTAACCTAATCAAATAAAGCTCCAAAGTCAGCTAATTGAAAATAGTGATTGAAATGGAACAATTAAAAAAGAACGGAGTAAGTATATTAGAAATCATTACTTTTGGAGTTTGGAGAACACTCTACCAGTTCCTCAAATAATAAATTATTCTTCCTTCATTATGGAATTATTATTGTCACTAGAAAACTATATTAATGTAATTCATGCATGTGTATCGCTCCTTTTATGATGATTTTATTTTGCAACAGAAACTATATATTGTAACTATATAATTATAATACAGTGCAAAATTATATTTTCTCCAACTAATAAATAAAATAATGAAGCACGTGTAGGCGTGTAGTCCAAGCCCAACATGAACTCCAGAGTCAAAGGATTTGTGGAGTCTTGCTTTGGGTGTTCTAGAAGGGATACATATACTTATACTATTACTTGTTCTGTTCACAACTATTTGTTATTTTTTGTAATTTTTTATTTTTATGTAAATTAAAATATATTTTGAATTATTAATAAATATTTTTGAACTATGTTATCCTCTTCAAGAATGATTGGTTCATTGCTGGGTTAATAACCCAAATTATTGTGTGAAGTTATTTAGATTTTAGGGGTAAAGTTTTAGTAGTATTTTTTCATTATAAATGTATATCACTACAAGAAATTTGGAGTATAGCGACCAGCTATAGCGACCAGGCTTGAGAGGTCGCTACTAGCAACCACACGGACGACCGGCGGCTTCGAGTAGCCCTTTTGCGACTCCATATAGCGACCTCCGTTTTGGGTAGTAATTTACTGACCGCATTAGCTACCTAATTTCTAAAGTCGCAAATAGGCGACCTTTCTTGCGACCAGAGGGCCAGTTGCAAATCTAAATTAGGGCTTTTATATCCCCAATCCCTGTAAGAGATTCATTATATTTACGGCTCACAAAAGAATTGAAGGTTGCTCTCCATCCCCCTTTTTAACCGACGACCCCGCTGTCAAATCACCACCACCGGCCCCCTCTCGCGACCACGACGCTACCCTCGAACACCAAACTCGCGCTAGTCAATCACGGCTCAAGCACTCGAACCCATGGCGTAATTGAACTCGTGCCATCTCTGTTGCAGTTCCGTGGAGGCGTCGAGCCGCCTTGGGAAGTGCGTATCCGGACACCATCCCAGGAAGGCCACTGAAGAATCGGTTTCGTGGACGTCGACGGGCAAGAGGTCACCGGTGGTGGAAACAGGCGGCTGCTCCGACTTTGCCTAGGTAATAAGCCGACTAATTAATCAAATACATTGCTAGAATGAATGATTTTGGTATTGATTTTACAGTTTCCTGCAGTTTTTGAAAATGGTTTGAATTTGCGATTTAGTTGAGAACTGGTCCAACTGGATAGTGTTTTTGTGTTGTTCTTGGCCTATTTTTGGAGGTGGAATTGTGGTTTTTGTGGCTTTGGTTTTTGTATTGTTCTTAGAAGATTTATAGAGGCCGTGATTTTTTTATTTTTGGAGTTGGAATTGTGGTTTTTGTGGCTTTGGTTTTTGTAATGTTCTTAGACGATTTATAGAGGCTGTGGTTTTTTATTTTTATATTGTATTTTTCATTTTGCATATCATTGTTTTTTAGTTGCTTAGAATTGTAATCAATCTTGCATTCTTAAGTAAAGAGAATGATGCCATCTGGTCAGTGCTATCGTAGATGTTTAAAATGGCAAAGTTCTTTGTTTCAGGAACCTGTTAAGACTAAGCATCCTCGGCTTTATTATGACATGATTCTTCAAGGAGGAAGTGAGTAATTTTTCATGGTTATATTCTGTTTTGTTTCATCTCCAAATTGAGCTCATTATTATTCTTATTTCTCATATGAAGCTGGGATTCCCCGCCTAAAATGGTTTGGAGTTGATGGTGAGTATAATGCAATGGTTATTGATATATTCTGGGGCCAAGCTTGGAAGATTTGTTTAACTATTGCACTAGGAAGTTTACACTAAAGACAGTTCTAATGCTAGCTGGTCAATTGGTATGTGCAAATCCATTTTGTATTGTGATTATGGCCTTGCAAAGAAGTACAGAGACCTCCAAACCCATAGGCATATACCATACAGGTACTAATATTAGGTCATTTTGGGCATTTATGATTCTATTTTTATATCCTTTTGGTTAACCTCACCTGCAATGCCATCCCCTTTCCAAAACAGTGATTCCTCACCTGGTTGAATGTTTTGTATAAATGAATCCATAATTTAATCGCTCAAAGCTTGTATTTGGTATTTGCAATCTCATTACATGACACTTGTGTGAATAATTTCTAGTGCTTCCTGACTTGCTTTTGCACAGGGAAAATAAAAATCTCACAGGAACAACTCGATATGATTTGTCAACACCCAGCTTGTTGTAGGTAAGTGCATATTTTGTTTCAACTAGTACTTGGTGATGAATGGAAATTACTCAAATGAATATAATTATTGTGCCTAAGTATGGATATGCCAATCTGTTTGGTTTAAGTTTGGTTTCTGACAGCCCTAATGTAATCATCCTTTGAGATCTGCACTCTTTGTTCTTCATTATAGTTTTAGATACTTTATTTGTTGTGAGAATTGGAAGGGGGATCGGATGGAATACACTCATGTTCGTGGCCATTCTTTCATTTGAATTGTTATTGGAATGCATTCATGTTTGAATGTAATAAAGAAGGCAACACAAAAACATTCGGATGCACCCTTTCACTGTAGTTATTTTATTTACAGGAAACAGCCTCCAAATTGACTAAGCAACATGGAATTGATTTTGCTTTAATTTAGTGAGAATCAACTGAAAAAGCAATCTTGGTTTGTGCTTTAATTTGATTAAGTGGATTAGGTGATAAGTTGGATGCTTGTTACTCATTTTATATAAGTTTTCCATCTTTAATTTTTATTTATAGAAGCATGATCCCAGTGAATTTTGCTCTATTTATTATAAGTGGTTCAGTTATGATTTAGTGTAATATGTAGTTGCCTTTTTTCTTTTTTTATGCTTGTAGTTTCAGGTATGTTCTTGCCTGCGTATGACTTTGGTAGAAGAAGAGTCGTGCAAATTTGCATTCTAGGATATCTTGTCCTTGAGGATGAGGAGAACAATATGTTTTATAGGCAAGAACTGCATATGTTTGTTTGATTGAGTATAGTCACCATCATTACAATTAAGCACTGGAGGTCTTAATATCTTTTCTTAAGATGAATTTCGGTGACGGGAGTTGCTGAATTCGAAGTAGTTGATTACAGGTGGCATCACTATAATCATAGTTAGTATTTACTCATTTCTATTTTTATTGTTAAAACTTCTTGATCAGTGTATTTACTCATTTCTATTTGTAATCTCGTCTACATGTTAATCTCTTTAGGTATCTCGCATAGGAGGGTGTACGAAGGAATTATCAGAAAGATAAAGGTTCTCAAAATCAAGGATGAGAAGATTTAGTCTGGTCGACCTTGCTGGATTCGAGGGAAATAGAGTTCATGATGCTAGCAGGAAGCATGTGAGACAAGGAGAGTGTGTAAAGAAGTCCACTTAGTGACTTTTTGAAATGCAACATATATGTTCAATCTGATAATACTGTGTATGTTTAGTTTTGACTATGGCCCTGTTTTAGTAGTTTAACTTTGGAACTTATTCTTGTAATTTTGGATGGTTATTATTATAATGTATGGTGATTGCTTCAGTCAGCATAATGGTATTGTTGTCAACGTGTTTTATGGTAATTGCTTGATTTCATGGACATTTTTTATAAGCAAGTGGGAGTCATAAAATAGGCAGCAGGCGTACAGTAATAAAATAGGCAGTAATATGGTACAGCAGTGCATCAATTTGGCGACTCACTCGGCGACTGGCATTTTAGGTCGCTGAAGTCACCTTTTTTATATTTTGCAAACTAGCCCACTACTGCGACCCCTTACTGTGGTCGCTAAACCGGTCGTCAGGGTTTCCAACCTCAAATCTTGTGGTCGCTGTCCAAATACTAACCAATGATATAGCAACCGCACGAATGCGGTCGCAAGTGACGTCGCTAAGGCAAATTTCAACCACAAACAGGCCCTTAGCGACTGCAGGTGGTGGTCGCGAAAACAAAATTTTCTTGTAGTGTATGTCTATTAATGTGTATGAGTGTATTATATTTGATGGATGGTGGGTCACCCAATCACTCATCACTAGGGTACATGTATAAATTATATACTACCTCCGCTCTCATATAAATGAACCATTTTCATAGTAGTAACTATTCATTGGGTAACTTTAACTAATTTTTTAGGTATAGTTATATAAGAAAAAACATAGTCATGAGAGATATTGTTAGATTCATCTAATCACATAGTTTTAGAATATTAAATTTTTATAATTTTTACTTATACACAATTCGAGTTATAAATATTTAAAAATGTATCTTGAATTGCGTGAAATGCAAGATGGGTGCATTTATTTGAGAAAAGAAGAAATATGCAGCAAGAAATGAACACATGATTTGCAATCAGGGAGACATGCAATATTGAAAATTTGACTATAGATGAATATCGTTAACCAATAATCATAGCAAATGATGTCATGAATGATCAATTCATTATAAATCTGTTTCGCAAAGAAAAAAAAAATAATAAAAAATTTCATTATAAGTCTGTAAAGGACAAAAAAATAGAACTAATCATGTTGACTGCCATTTCGAAGTACTATTATTATTGACCCTCAATTAATTCTTGATTGCAATTCATGAACCATTACTATGTATTGTACTACGAAGCAAACCCAAAATCAAACTTGACGCTTTGATTTTTTGACCTAGGAAAATTCAAATTCCAGACATGCATGCTGCATCGCACACCAACCCCAAATTTAATATCCTATTATATATTCATTCAGTCATGCAAATTTTCTTACATCCACCCTGCCCTATATATAAAGACTCAGGATCCTCAAAATCCATAAAATTCATCACCAAGCAAAAACAAACCCAACACAAAATGGAAATGATCGTCCCATTTACAGGAACCCTGAGGAGGCATTGGAGAAGAAGGAGAGGCTACAACAGACTGTCTTCGCCGCCAAACCGGCGAAACCTGAAAGTGGCGAAACTTGGCGGCGCCGGACAGACTACTAAAAGGCCAATATGGCGGCGGCTGGGAAGGAAGCAGCTGCGGCTAATGAGGCTGGTGTCGCCGATGAGGCTGTGGCGGAAGCTGAAGAATGCGTACATGAATATGATGATGGGATTGGGGCGGACGAATACGGAAGTTTTCGGGAACAAGAGGATCCCGAAAGCTCGTGACGGACGGCCCACGGCGTATTCCAGAACAGAGTTTGAAAACAGGCTGGTTTTCGAGATTTATAAATCCATGGTGTCTTCATTGGAGTTGGGTTACACTAGTAAATTGTCGTCCTGATTTGTAATTTAACTACTTTATTTATTTATTATTATTATTATTATTATTATTATTATTATTTATTTATTTATTTTTATGTATCTTTATTTTTGGGTTGATTACAATTTACAAGTTTGTAGTTGAATTTGTAAAGGCATAGAGATTGATTGATTGATATTCTTGCGAAGTGCTGATGAATGAAATGTCCTGAATTTAATTCGTCTCCATCATCATCGTCTCCAGTAAATAAATCAAAATCCTAATAATTGATGACGAGGAGTAGGGAATGGTTTGCAGGCTGAATTGAGGCAATTCAGCCTGTGCTCCATGTGCTGATTATTAGTTCAGTGTGTGCTAACTTGTAGTGTGTTGTCATAAATTCCAAAATTAAGCATAGGTTAGTTACCGTAATGAAATATTATCTTTCCATTATATGTAACTTACAAGTTTGGTAAATTTATTACATTCCATGATTTGATTAATGTACATTATTTAGTTTCTAAACATGGATTATATAAATTTTGGAAACCCTAATATATGCATTAATAAATAATGGAGTCAATTAAATTTAGTTTTTACAAATAGGGTTATAAATAAAAACTAGCACATATTGATGACTAAATCAGCACATATATTCATGAAGAGTAGCACATACATCCTACACACCTTAAAAATAACTTATTTATTTTTAAAAAAAAATCATCACAACTCATTCATTTAAGTGCTACCATCATATGCATAATATAAACAAGCACATATATCATATAAAACCATCACACATTTGAATATTGTTAAGCACATACATGGCAAAAAATTCACATACATAAATAAAACCAACTTATTCATTTAAATAAAATTATCACATGTATAATATAAAACGAGCACACAAATTATATAAACTTTCTACCCAACATAAAAAATGCACATAAATTAACGTGGGTGCATAGTAATTAATTGGGGGATTTGTTATAGTTATTTATTAAATTATTATATTTAAGGTAATGAATCCTAGCACCTAAAATTAGATGAATCAGTCCAACTATATTAAATGTTGATTCTAAATTAAGGGTTCTAATTAAATCTCCTTATTTAAGATAATAATCTCTATAAAATAGACTAGCACAAAATGTATGTAAATTTAGAAATTCAGCTTGTACTTATTCAGTCCTTAAACCACACCCTATGTTTTTTATTAGTGGATGAACTATATATAAAATAATAGTCACAATATTTAATATTATATATATATTGGTAGATTAATACTTCGTTTTAAATGGATAAATTAGAAATTTACATGTTATGATTGTGTGTTTGAATTTTTATTAATTTATTTACTCATATGATGTAATTATTGTTATTTAAGATGTAATGATGGTAATGAGTTGAAAGTTTTATTTTATGTGATGATGGTAAAATTTAAATTTATTGAGGATTGTATGTTTCAAATTTAATCTATCTATGTAATAAATCCTGAATACTTTTTGGCATGTGTAGACTGTATTGCCCTTATTAAATATTCTTGATTCTTTCTTAATTTTAAGGGTTATACAGTAATTATGCTTTAGGTTTCCACATAAATGTCGATTAATCACTACAAGAAAAAAACATTATAACGACCGTCACTTGCGGTCGCTAAACAGAGAGACGGGTCGCTAAAATTGATCAGCGACCGTCTTAGCGACCGCAAAGTGACGGTCGCTAAAGTGCCCGTAAGAAACTAGGCGGCGACGAACATCGGAGGCGGTCGTCGGCCTAACGACCGACCTAACGACCGGCCTCCGCGGTCGTTAAAATCTACGACCGTGGTAACGACCGCCTGTAACGGTCGTGAAGCCCCAACCCGGATCGCCTACCGGTTCGCTCTAGCGACCGGTCTAACGACCGCGTTTGACGGTCGCCGAAGGAAGACCGATTTAGCGACCGGCTTTGACGGTCGCTAAATCTGATACTGTCACCACACCAATTTAAATGGCAGCAATCCTGTCCAAACCATCAAACTCATTCTAACCTGCACAAACTCATTCCAACCTTCACCAATACATTCTCAAACCATTCCAAATTTGAATTCATTCAAACAATACCATCCAAAACACCATACACCATCCAATACACCATAGAACCTCATCAAAACCTTCAAATTTAGACTTCTCCATTGAAGTTAACATAGCAACTACATTATGTACATTCAAACCAACAAAATGATAAGTGCAATCAACTACATTATGTACATTCAAATCAACATTCAAACCAACAATATTCAAATGCCAAAAACTACACAAAATGTCACCAAGTAATTAAGACACAATCCAAAAGTGTTAACTAATATCTGACAATCAACATAAATCCAAAAAGTACTAACAAAAGACATCCACTCAACTCACTGTGATATCACCACCGAATCCATGACCTCCTCCATGGTCATCATCTCCCGAGCCCGGAGACGGAGGTCTACGACCTCCCCGCATCCTGTCTAACTCCTCCACCACAGTCTCCCACTTCTGTCCATAGCGTTCCAGAGTTGCCTTGAGCTCTTCAAACTCCTCCCGAGTGATCTCATTCCGTCTTGACTGTGGGGTACTGCTTCCACCCTTCCCCGTAGGCTGAATGAATTTTGCCAGTGATCCTAAAACATATTTATGATGTACAAATAACGCGTTAAATTAATGCTGACGTATTCGGGATGAAATGAAGTAGTAAAACTATTTTACCTAGTCCATAAACGGCCTTCCGCCTATCGTGCCCACCAGCAACCTCATAAAAGGACCGGTTTGGATCGAAAGGGGCTTGAGTTTGTGTAAGAATCTGTTTGATAGCATGGTACTCCTCCTATTTGAAGTGACAACAATTAAGCAAAAGTGAATGGACTAATTAATAATCATGTCAGCAGTTAATATTTGTAAAAGAAGTAAAATTTTGATCATTTACATGGACCGTCTTTGATTTCTCATCAACCCAGGCATCCTTCTTATGTTTCCTTGTGTGCGTATGCTCGTGCAACTCATCCAAGTCGATTTCCCTACCCTGTTCTTCTATCTACATTCAAATAAAAGGTTTACTAAATTATGAAGTAATAGGTAAAATTGAATGGATTTCGAATATATGTAACAATGCAACGCATACCAAGTGATCCAGTGTCGCATCATGTGATCTAGACCCTGCTGTGTGCGTCGGGAGTGCTGGAGCGTCTGCCTGACCTCGCCGCCTGTTCACCTTGTTCCTCTGTTGCTTTTCCTTGAACGCAGCGGAGTTCCAATAATTACGCCAGGCCTCAGCAATTTCTCTGTCAAGTGGATAAGGTTTCTTACCACTCCTGATGTCCAACGTGTAGTCTTTGTACCTACAACATGATTAGTGTCAAGTATACCGTTAAATAATAATTCATTGTAATTAACTATCTACTTAGTATAGTTATAAAAAGTGTCGTTACTATTTTACCTTTGCACGTTCTTCCTCTCCCACTCTTTCTTTACTTGCAATTCGAGAGAAGGATCCCATCGAGCAATTTTCTGATTAACATATTTCAAAGCCATGTCAGACCGTTAGTAATAAGTAAAAGGACCGAATATTTATATATGTAATTGACTTCAATTCATTACGTACTTGAAATTCACCCCAGTAAAAGTCCTTTGTCCTTTTCGTGACTTTCATCCACGAGATTCCTTCCTTATCTGCCCGCATGGGATAACAATCCCACATCTTTTTCACCAGTGCACCCGGGATTGTGATACTTAACATTTAAATTAATTAGTCACTAAATGGGAAACTGTTATGAAAATTGTGCCAAAGTTGAAACAGTCATACGAGACAACTTACACGCCATTTTTGGGCTTAAGCTCCGTCCTGTTCTCTATGGGCTGTGGGGGTTGTGGGGCTTGTTCAGAAAGTGTACCACGTGCCTATGAGGCTGATCCTAAATTTGAACGTATATGGAATTACATATAATATTTAATGGTGCGTAAGTTAGATCCTAGAATTATATATACACGTTCGACTATATAGATGGAATTAAATTTAATTTTAACATATATGGAATTTTAACATACCTGGAGTATGTGATGGGGGAGTCTCTGGTATTGCAGAGTCAGATCCTGGTGTATGGACGGGTGGATCTTCAGGGCTTGAGGATTGTGCTGCTGCATAACATAGATTCAAAATTAAGTACATATATAGAATAAATAAAGACGTTGAATTACACGAACCTGCCAAGTCTATAGCCCATCGCTCGCGTGCCTCTCGTACCATCCTCGCAGTCTCGGCGGGCGTAGGTAGTGGTAGCGTAGATCCTGAGGCCGATCCCTCCCGGCTTGGAGTGCCTGAGGCCGAGCCACCCCCCTGTTGAGACATCTGTTAACAAAACAAGATGGAATATAAGTGCCAAATTCAAAAATGTTAAAAAAATTTATGGACTTTATTTAACAAGTAAAAAGGCATGTGTGTGTTACATGTTCCTATTCAAATTTGGAAATCCTCATCAGAGGTCTCTTCTGATGATTCATCCATGTCAGTGTCATCTGATGTAGACAATTGATCCGGGGATGTTTCAGAATCACTATCCTCATCTTGATTTAGATCTACAAGTTGGACTACATCGTCTGTTAACCGCTCCCGACGAGACGTTATGGTTGCAGTTTGAATACCAAGTTGTTCTGCAACATCTACTTGGAACGCCTCTACTACTTCGCCCATCTTTACAGTAATCACACCCCTAGGCTTAATTTTACATACAGCCAACCAATCACGAGTCCTAGCAGTTGGTCTGTTCGTTGGAAATTGAACATAACACACTTGTTCAGCTTGGGTGGCAAATATGAATGGGTCATAGTAGGGCAAATTTTTTGTCTGATTCACCTCTACTATCTTGTAATTCTCATGAGTACGCATTCCAACTCCCTCGCGAGTGTCAAACCATTTACATTTGAAGAATGCAATTTGCTTCAAAGGAAATGCAGGGTACTCGAGCACTAAAATCTCTTCGATGATACCGTAGAAATCACGAGATTCCCCCGTAATGCACACTCCACTATTGTAAGTGGTTCGACGACAACCATGGTTTTCGGTATGAAATTTCATCCCATTTACAAAATACATGGGAAATGATTGAGCTGTGGGAAGTGGTCCTTGTGCAAGTTCGAACAAAGACGGTATATCGGGCGGGTGTTCCACTAAGTACTCCTCAAACCATTTCGGAAAGTGGTTAGACATGGCAGCTGAGAGCTCATGAACTGTAATCCGAGGATTAATAGAACGCATATATTGGTGGAACAACCTATAAATCATAAAGATGTTCAATTTAGAATATAACATAAATGAATGACATAGGCTGGACATACAAAGTACTTACTCGATATACGGTTCTGTTTCTGTGCAATTTAGGAGCACGTAATTGTGGGCGGCCTTTAACTCTTGCTCGGTCATCCGCCTTCTTTTGGACCTACCCTGTGCACGTCCTCCTAATTTGAAAACACTAATAAGTCTATCATCATCGAACGAGCAACCACCATCGTCATTCCTTGGCACATTTCTCTCACGTGTGAACACATGCTTCTCAAAGTAGTGAGAACAAAAAAATGATGCCTCTCGCACCAGATAAGCGTTGCAGATAGACCCTTCAACGTGTGCCTTATTGCGCACTGTACGCTTTAATCGGTTTAGGTACCTTGAATTAATAATCAGTACAGAATAATATATTAGTCATATTGAAAATGCCATTGTAAAATCATATTAGATTATTTTTTTGAATTCGTACCTTTCATAGGGATACATCCATCTGAACTGAACTGGACCAGCGACACTAGCTTCATAAGGCAGGTGGACAGGAAGATGCTCCATACAATCGAAGAATGATGGTGGGAAAATGGTCTCTAGTTTGCAAAGTACTACTGGAATGTCTAACCCCAATCTCTCCATTTCATGTACCTTAATGGTTTTTGCAGTCAACGCACGAAACACATTACTCAATTCTGTTATTGCCTCCCACACGGTCACTGGCAGTAATTCTCTCCATCCGATGGGAAGGAGACGTTGCAAGAAGACATGACAATCGTGGCTCTTCATACCAAACATCCTGTGTTTATTCGTGTCCACACATCTACCCAAGTTCGAAACACAACCATCTGGAAACTTCAAGTCTGCCACCCACTTCAGAAATACGTCTCTCTTATCCTTGTCCATTGTGTACACAGCCTTTGGATATCTTCCAGTTCGGGCATCCCTATGCAATTCGGGCCTATTACACAGAGTAACGATGTCCTCACGTGCTTTAGCATTGTCCTTTGTTTTCCCTTGTACATCCATCACAGTGTTGAAGACATTCTCAAACACATTTTTCTCGATATGCATGACATCCAGGTTGTGACGGACCAAATTTGACTTCCAATATGGTAGATCCCAGAATATACTCCTCTTTTTCCAACCACAAGTCTTGCTGATGGTTGTGTTTGCTTCCTCACTACCTACTTCAAAGACACGCTTAAGACCATGTGTCTCTATATCCACCAACACATCTTCCCCACTTCTAATGGTTGGCGGAAGCCCTTGCTCTACCCGATCCTTTATAAATCTGACCTTATCTGATCTAAATGGATGGTCTATAGGCAGGAACTTCCGGTGCGAATCAAACCACGACTGTTTTCCACCCTCCTTCAGTCGTATAGACTCAGTTCTTTCCATACAGACCGGGCATGCTGTTTTCCCGTAGGTACTCCAACCAGACAACATCGCATACGCTGGAAAATCTCCAATTGTCCACATTAGTGCCGCCTTCATTTGAAAGTTTTGCTTAATATATGCATCATATGTGGTGATCCCCACGTCCCACAACTCAAGTAGCTCTTCAATCAACGGTTGTAGGTACACGTCTATCCTTTGTTTTGGACTCGATTTGCCAGGTATTATGGCTGTCAAGAACATATACTCATCTTTCATACACATACCTGGGGGGAGGTTGTACGGTGTCAATAGAACGGGCCAACAAGAGTATTGGGCCCCTGATTGACCGAACGGTTGGAAACCATCGGTGCACAGCCCTAACCTCACATTTCGTCCCTCCGAACCGAAATCGGGATGAATGTTGTCAAAGTGTTTCCATGCTTTGGAGTCGCATGGATGACACATCTCACCAGTACCCCCATGGTCATGCCCTACATGCCATGTCATGTATTTCGCAGTTGCCTCCGATGAATACAAACGTTTCAATCTGTTCTTTAAAGGGAAATAGAACATATAACTCACTGCAACTTGTGATCCATTGTTAGAATCTTTAAATCTCGGCCTATGGCAAAACTTGCAGTTCTGTAAGGCCACATCGTCCCTCCAATACAGCATACAACCTTTATCACAACAATCAATTTTCTTAACGGGTAATCCAAGGCCCTCGAGAAGTTTCTTTGCCTCGTAGAAACTCTTAACCATTGAGTGCTCCTCTGGCAGTGTATCAATCATGAGCTGACATAAGGTATCGAAGCATCTTTCAGATAGATTGTGCTCCGATTTAATGTTTAACAACCTTGCAACTGTTGACAATAATGTCATTTTCTTACATCCAGGCCACAAATCCTTGTCCGCTGCATCCAACATGTCATAAAATAATTTATCTTGTGGATTGGGCTCCTCAGGGGGCATAGGCTCATCATCTACGTTATTTGGAAAGTCAGTGGGAAATCCATACCCCAATCCATCAATTACCATCTGTCTATAGTCGTTTGAATGTGAAGCTCTGACCGAAGGTGCTTCATCATCATAAAGAGGGCGAAAGTTGTGTGGCTCTCCATGACAAGTCCATCGCTCGTAATTAGCTACAAATCCTTTCCTGTACAGGTGTCCTAGTATTTCCTTATCTGATAAATAATATCTATTCTTACATCCTGCACAAGGACACCGTATCATCCCTTCTACTATATCACATTCGGGGTTTGCACGACAAAGACGAAGAAAAGATCTAACGCCCTGCTTGAATTCAAGTGTTAGCTCCCCACCGCGTGGCCGGTACATCCAAGTGCGGTCCATTATCTAATTGAATTTCAAGATAGCGGTAAAATGCTTAAACGAAAACATGGATTTTTTTTTAGCAAGTACTAGAATGCTTCATTTTGGGAAATAGATTGCTACAAGGTCATTAATTGTACTGGGAGATGAACTTCAACCCAATAGATGAATTTTGTTTTTTAAAACTAAGTTCATGTCCTTCCCTATCCCTTAAATCAATCTGTCGTATATCATTCGGCTCTACATAAAAGTGTTTAAAATAAGAAGATTACTAGATAGCTCTACATTCTAAAACCTTGTTCTTACTATTCTCAAGCTATTAGTAAGCATATATATTACACCTAGCGATTACAAGACCAAAAAACACTACTGTGAAACAAAGCAAAAAACAAAATGTTCACCACTGCACTTCAAAAACACTACTGCAAAAAACAAATTCATAAACACTACTACAAAAACACTATTACAAAACAATAAACAAAACGAATTGTGGCTTCCAGATCTACTGTAAAACACTACTACACTACTGCAAATATCGTCACACCATAAATTAAAAACTAAAAGTAAAACACAGGAACAGAACACTAGAAATCGTGGCTCCCAGAATCAACAACCGGCAGGCAGGCCTTTACAAGTCTATCTTACAAAGCTCCCAAAAATGTTCCCAAATCAATTCCAATTCCAATTCCAATTTTTAACAAAGATTACATTCCAATTCCAATTCCAATCCAATTTTTAACAAAACCACATGTGAATTTTTAACATTTCCAATTCCAATCCAATTTTTAACAAAGATTAAATTCCAAGGCACCAAACTCAATCACACTCTCAAAATCAAACTCGATACTTTAAAATTCTTGTCAAACCAAATCTTGGTGAATGATTCCAAAACCATCAAAACAAGATACAAATTATTTAAAGTTACTAGAACAGATTCACATCAAAATCACCACACCCAATGTAACAGATTCACACATAGGACACCTTCACAAAAAAGTTGTAGTAAGGACCGAACAAATTGCAGCAATCAAGATCCTAATACAAAAAAACACAATGCACATAATCTTCCCAGAAACATAAACAGAATTTTGCAATCCCAAAAATAATCGGTTCACCAGCAAAAAAATACCAAAAAAAAAAATTCATAATAACGATAATAGCTTTAACAGATAGCATTTCCACCAAAAATCATAACAAGTTGTGCAAAATTGCAAATCCAATATGAAAAGGAATGCAAGAATCGAACAAGCATTACCTTCGCCCAAATGTGGACTGCCAACTATTCCCGCACCGTATGCCACCTAGCTGCGGCCTTGGACGACCTTTCCGATGCGCGGAGTCGCCGGGCAGAGAGGCGCCGGAGGCGGTTTCAGAAGCGGACGGGCGAGGGCTGCTGTTCAACGGAGTGCGCCGGAGTTAGGGGGGGTCAGTGGTTTCGAGGGGTGGCTCGATCGGACCTCGTCGCCGGGATGGTTGCGACGGTTGGCGGTGGTCGGGGTGTGGAACGGCTACTTCTTGAGTAAAAATCGCCGATGCCCAATTTGTTTTCTCTGTAATTGTGTTTTACAGCGGGCGAAGGGGAAACATTATAAACCTAGGTTAGCGACCGTCATTTGCGGTCGTAGTGACGGTCGCCGACAACGACCGTCACTAAAACGGTCGTAGAGTGCGGTCGCTAAGTCGAATTCCACCAGGCTCCAGAAAGGCGGTAGCTAAGACGGTCGTTGATTCAACGACCGACATAAGGCGGTCGCGGAAACGGTCGCTGTCAACGACCGCAAGAAGACGGTCGTGGAAGGCGGTCGCTATAGGAGATTTTTCTTGTAGTGAATCATCAAGAAACATACAGTCATCCAAAATAATTACACGTCAGCGCTGAATCATCGTACATGTCACGTGATCTATCTTTTAAATATTCCATATTTAGATAATAAATCTATTTGTTAGGATAAGAAAATCTTGAGAAAATCTTTCCATATATTTTAAAAATATATATAAATTAAAAACAAATTATAATATATTTGATATTTATGACAAATTTAGTTAAACCAATATAACTAATTGAATCCATCCCTCCTACTATATTATTGAAATTGCGGAGATTCGTAGTCATAGTTTAGAATAGTCTGGTTTATTAAAATTGGCAGATCAAGATATACATATAGAAATTGAGGTTGATTATCTCGAGGTAATGAACTGATTATTTATTTTGTCACATGTTTTATGATCAAATTAATACAGATTCTTATGATTTCCTACGCCTATGTTATGAATTTAAAATAAGCAAACTTTATGCACAAATAATAATAAGACCACAAATACTTGATTTTATTAGGAAAAAAAAAGAAAAAATACCGCCCGCGAAGCGCGGGTCAAAATTCTAGTTATTAATAAAACTGTAAATTAGTTTGATGTGGAAAATTAATAAAAAGAACAAGAAGAATGATATGTGATGATGGGCCAAGTCTAATACGAAGTAATAACAATTTTTGGTGTCTTAGGCTATGGGCTGTGGCAATAAGAAGAACAAAATTATAGCCCACGTTGTCTTTAAAAAAAAAAAAAAATTATAGCCCACGTGTTCAAAGAAAACTTGATCTTTTTCAGTGGCCGTGATCCTAATATTCGGCAAAAAAAAAAATAATAAATAAAAAAAATGGGATCAACGTATAAACTCGGTCAAAATATTCAACAGAATAAATCTCAAAATAGGGAATAAAACTAAGATAAACAGAATATATATATAGAGACGTTCAACAAGTTATGAAATACTCCTTCGAAAGCCATGAGAACTTTGCGCCACATGCAATTTTATGGTTGTCGAATTTAGTCAGACCCGATCCGAACCCATTGTCATCCTTATTTAGGCCTCCGTTCCATACAGGAAATATAATATACTCCTATATGATTTGACACGCATAAATAACACAATTACGTGAATAATAATATCTTTGTTATTGAATTGTATATGGTTGGAAGTTATTTAACAAAATTTGGAAAATTTTTCTTTACAATAATATATAGAGTAATAGATGATTTTTTTCCCTTTTTGGTGACAAGTGACGCACAAGTTCCGGAGAAGAAGTAATAGATGAAAATTGAGGATGCATGTATATATACATTTAATTACAAATTAGATTAGATTAGATTATACTTGATATGAAATTGGTGTTGAATGTGTGAATGAGTTGGGACATAAAAGGTTAGCTAGGAGCGTGGGTCGACTGGTGAGGAGGGATGAGTGGATTTGTGTGGATGGGATGGGACTCACACATTCATTACAGATTAACACACGATTGATTCATGCATGGAATATAGCTATATCTTATACTCCCTCTGTTTCAGGCAGTGGCGGACGCAGAAATTTGCAGGTGGTACGACTGAAATTTGCTTTAATAAAAAAAAAAAACTCTCCCGTCCCATTTCAAATGTCTGCTTTCTCTTTCGGTCCGTCCCACTACAATTGACACATTTCCTTATTTAAAAAATTTATGCTCCTTCAAATAAACATCACATCAACTATTTACTCCACTTTAACACAATAATTCATTCTATCTAAAATACCGTGCCCAAAAGAAATGAGACTTCTCAAATGGGACGGAGGAAGTATGTAATTTCTTGTTTGGCACACTAAAACACACATGAAATGGCCAAAAAATATCAAAGTTATGAACATTTTTTTCTCTTTCACATTCACACAAAATAACTCTTTTCAATTATATGGCATTCACAAGATATTAATTTTAAGTTGCAAGGCTTTAAAAAAACTCATTTGTAGTAGGGCTTTAGAAACTAATTAATAATATACTAATATAATAATTATTATAAATTTAAAATAAATAACTATATATATTTTTTTAAAAAAGAGGTGGGGCTGGAGCCCCACCCAGCCTAAGCGTGAATCCGCCACTTGTTCCAGGTAAGTGTCTGGATTGACTTTTTGGCACTGCTCATTATTTATTTCAAATATATGTTTAACTTTGACTCAATTTTTCTTCTCAAAAAAAAAAACTTTGACTCAATTTTATTTCAGGTATATGTTTGAAAAAATGGTCAAGTTTGGTCTTATTATAATCGTATAATCATTTGGTTTTAGAATATATATATTTTATATAATTTTTTGTTTATATATTTTGAGATAATAATGATTGAAAAAGTGCATGTGATTGTGTGCCGAAATGAAACAAAACAACTTAAATGGGACAGAGAGGGAGTACTTACTATTGGAATATTTGCATTTTCAAATTCAACTATAACGACTATATTAATTAATTAGCTCTGTCAAGCACACCACACCGGCCAGTAACTTTTTTGGGAAGTTACATTTCTTTTGGTACAATATTTTAGGTAGAATAAATTGTTGTGTTAAAATGGAGTAAATAGTTGATGTGATGAAGGAGTAAAAATTTTCTAAATAAAAATATAACAATTATAGTAGGACCAGCCAAAATAAAAAATGAGACAATTGAAATGGTAATATACGCGGCACACAAAGTACAGTCATACACATAGATGTGTATATATTCCTCCCAATTTATTTTTTAAAAAATTTATTTTTGAGTGGCTAGGGTTGAATTGCTAAGAATGAACAGATGCCAGAGTATAGTTGCATTATTGGATTATTATAAATAAATATATATATATATATATATAGTATATATCTCATTCAATTTACTGATTTACAATTCACACTAGCTAGCTTGCTCTTTTTTATCCATCGCTGTCCGATCATAATACCCTTCCGGCCATCATTTTTGTAGTATCACTTAATTACCTTCTACTCTAAGAATTAAAATTGATTGAATTAATAATTATTTAGTTACTAATTGATTATATATGTCGTGGAAGGCATCAAGCTTTCCAAAACTAACACAGCCCAAAACGGGAATATTAATATTATGATGATGATGATGTTGTTGATGATGATTAAATAATGGTTAATCATTCAAGAATATTTATTATAAAAAGTGGATATTCTCTCTCTCTCTATATGTATGCAGATTGAGTGGGAAATGAATCTCATAATAATTTAGTCATTCATTTTCTCCCAAGTCAAAAAGTGGCTTTTATGCAGTAGTGTACTAGTATCTCTATTTTAATTTTCATGTTTACATAAACAAATTAAGTTACTTGAAAGAGGTTGGTTGGCATTGCCCACTCCATTCATTAGGGACCAATTCATATCAATGATTCCACTTCCACACCCTCCTCTTTTTGCAAGGAAACCCCAGTATTTATTTATCTATTTATTTATTTTTGGTACAGGAATGCCCAGTATACACAAATCTAATTCTTAATTATATCATATATATATATACATGCATCATGCATGTTGTCCCGTTATCTCCTTTTAAATTTCAGAGAAAAAATGTTATACAAATAGTAGTAGTAATAATTAATTAAGAGAAAAAAAGGGAGGATGCTTTGACTTGAAAAGGCAAAGCTTATTGGCATTATACTAAAACAGTGTCCAATGGCAAATCAAGCTTTTTTCCCAAATGGGGCATTTAGCATTTTGAGTTGAGGGAATTGGAAGAATAATTCCATCACTTAATTCCCACTTCTGAAAAGAAAGGCTCTCCAATTCCAAGCAAGCTAGGTTGCACATTCTGTTTTTTTGTGCGCCGAGATATGTTTGGATCATGCATGCATGTTACTTATTACTCCCTCCGTCCCGCGAAGATTGAAGCTTTTCTTTTGGGCACGGTAATTTAGGTAGTGGAGTTTAGTAGTTAAAGTGGTGTGGGTATTTGTGTTTAAGATTATAATGAATTTTGATATTGTTTATTGTTTAACTTTGACTTAATATTATTGTAGTGATGTAATTTGAGAAAAATATTCAAATGTGGTCTTGTTAGAATCGTCTAATCGTGTAGTTTTAGAATATATATTTTATACAATTTTTATTTGTATCAATTTTGTAATATTAAGAGTTAAAGAAATATAAGGGACTTTGTGTAGGAAAGTAATAATGCATTGGAATTTGTGCAGAATAGTAAAAGTAAGTATTTTTAATGGGATTTAACAATAATTAAGATTCTAATCAAACTTATATTAATTTAATTTTTCTAAAAACGGAAAGGGTTCAAACTTCGTGGGACACCCCAAAAAGGAATAGGATTCAAACTTCGTGGGACGAGGGAGTACTATATAGTAATAAAATGGATCATGATACATCACATCAAGATGAGTCCTCAAGACACATAATTAGTCACGATACGCCTAAAACATAAATCCTAACACAAATATGGAATAATGCTTGCTGGGGGAGTAATTACAATGGAATAGATTTAATTATAGGCTCAGGGTCTGTTCTGCACGCAGCTTTTGAGAGTTTTTAGAACTTTTGGTAGCTTTAGCTTTTATTTCAAAACAAAAGCCCCATTCTGCACACTAGCTTTTGAGAGCTTTTGGAAGCTTCTTTTTAGAAGCTGCAGGAGCTTATTTTTTAGCAATCACAATTTTAACCCAATAACCAACTCACTACCCAATAGTCTAAATAAATATTTGTCTTTTTATGTCATTTCATACATTTTTTCACAGCTACAGCTCACACAGCTCCTTACAGCTCCAGCTTGCAGCTACAACTCTTCATGCAGAACAGAGGCTCAAAAGAAAAGGAAAAAAAAAAAAAAAAAAAAAGAAGAATGATGACGACATTGCACTTGTGTGCTTTGGCCCCCCTTTTTTGGCAATTTGCTTAGGTTCGTTTTTCTAGATAATATCCCCCTGCAATAAAATAAACAAGGAAAAGAAAAGCATCTTTTGCCCATATGACTTATGAAATGGAATTATGAATATATCACTGTGCTTGTGCAAGCATCAACATGGGGGTTTGGCCCCCAATATACTCCCCCACTATTTCTCCTTATTAAGCAAGTTTGAGTGATAATTTTTCCCTTTTTGGGTGATTTCCGAATTGTTTTTAAGTGTTAATTAAGCCAATGATATACCAACACTTATGTAGTACTAGCTAGTGTCAATGCAATTTCTTGAGAATTTAGGATATATTAGTATAGTATAAGAAGTACAGATCAAGAAAACCCTCAAATTGCCAAATTTGGGGAGTTGTGATGAACCTTGAACATATACCCCAATTGGAGGGGGTAATAGGGAAAAAATAATTGTGAAAGAATGGGGAGAGGACAGCTGGTTAATGTTTGCCATCGACAATCTAATGCTTGCTTCCTCTTATTAATACTAGCAATTATTGATTAACTGGGCTCACCGAATCTGTGCAAATTAAATACTACTATATAACACTATATATATATATATATATATATATATATATATATACATTAAAAATCCGATTAATTAAATACTATTTGTTTAAACCCTTCCATGTGCTCAGATCTTCGAGAGATTAATCTTGAATCTAATGAGGTTTGTTATTTACCTTAAAAAAATTACTACTATTTATTTGTTCAAGAATAATTGACAGAGAATTTGATATAAAAAATTATGGTGGCGATTAAGAGGATGATGGAACCATTAATGCCAGAAATTATCCCTAAGCTAGCCGGCCTAATGAGTCAGAGCACTGCACGTCGAGCTGTAGCTGCGGGCTGTAGCTGCGAGCTGCAGCTGTAGGGAGTTGTAGCTGTTGGAGCTCTAGCTACTAGTTTTTGCATAAGTGTTCGGTACAAATAGCTGTAGCTGTCATAAATTGTAATTTAAAGAGAAAAATTAATTAAATTTGGAAAGTAGTTTTCGAAAGCTTCCAAAAGCTACTGAGCGTAGCTTCTGGTTGTAGAGATTTTCAGAGCTGCAATTCAAAGCTATAGCTTTCAAAAGCTAGTGTGCATAACGGGTCTATTGTTTTGAAATAAAAGCTAAAGCCCCTTAAAGCTCCCCCAAAAGCTTCCAAAAACTGCGTGCAGAACAATACCTAAAATTACCGAAATTTGATTATGACATGTGTATTGAATTGCATTTGCATAATTGCATTACAAAAATTTATGATGGAAGGCAACAAAAGGCTTATGGCAACTAGCATACGAGGTGGTAAAATCTAATAGAAAATGAAACTTTAGGCAACAACATTCTTTGCGTTGTTCTTGTCTTCTAACAAAATTCTTGTAGTATTTTTTCTTCCGCAATGATTTAAGATATTCTTGTTCAATATGTTATACTTCATCCATCCGTATCTTAATATTTGTTATGTAAATTTTAAATCATTTATAACTCAAATTCGATATAAGTAAAAATTCTAAAAATTATAGTAAGTTCGAAAAATTCATTCCGATGTCTGAAATTTAATAGCTTATGGGGATGATGACTTAGTTCAAGTTGTTAAGGTTGGAGGTTCAATCCCCACCGGCCCCCTATCCCTCCCTTTTATTCCCTTTTGTAATTTGTGTGGCATGGGCTCCCACCACCCATTTCCCAGGCCTTCAATGGCTCTCCCAAAAAAAAAAAAATAGCTTATATATATGTCATCATATCAGTTGTTACAAGTATTTTCTTAAACTATTTATATATATAATACATACACATATATATATAATTATTTCAATTTTTAGTATGCACAAAATTTAGGTATTATTTCCAGGAAAAAAAGGATAAATAGGTCCTTTTTCTTTTCAAAAAATTCAAATCAGTCCTTTTTCTATTTTATTACCAAAACAGTCCTCTACAAATGCTAATTATGTTCAAATCAGTCATTTTTTCACTAATTATATTCTAATTGCTGACGTGGCAAGGGTTTTAATTTAAACCTGACACGTGTGCATAATATTAGTCATGTTTCTTTTATCTTTTACCAATTCAGTCCTAAACTTTTATTTTGTTCTATTTAGTCCTCTACCCCAATCACTCATTTTTATATTAATTGGCCTCAAACCTTTCAAATTATTTCATTTTAGGCCCAGAACCTTAATTTTTTTATTATTACTAATACATTTATCAAATAAATGCCCAACATACTTCCGTAAATAAAATTAAATACCAAACCTCATACATTGAGTTTGACCGCCTTGTTACCGGGTCTTCGAAGTTCCGAATTTTACGGACTCTCTCTAACCACCCGACCGTAACGATGGTTCATTGGTTCTGGTTTCCTTCAGCAACAATCAGCACAATCATATTTTGTGGACAATAAAATTCAGGCTATTTTTTTAATATTTTTAATAATATTAATATTTTTCAATAAAACCAAGGCTTCCTGTATCCATAACATTCCAAAAATTCAAGTTAAATCATTTACTCAAATATTGCTACATCCTAAGGTAGGACCCAAAGTAAGATTCTGTTGATTGTTACTGAAAGAAACCAAAACCAATGAACAAACGGTTGCGTCGAGTGGTTATTAGAGAGAGTCCGTAAAATTCCGGTACTTGAAACCCGATAACAAAGCAGTCGAACCCAATATATGAGGTTTGGTGTTTAATTTTATTTATGGAAGTATGTTGTGCATTTATTTGATAAATGGATTAGTAATAATAAAAAATTTAAGGTTCTGGGCCTAAAATGAAATAATTTGAAAGATTTGAGGCCAATTAATATAAAAATGAGTGATTGGGGTAGAGGACTAAATAGAACAAAATAAAAGTTTAGGACTGAATTGGCAAAAGATAAAAGAAAAAGGACTAATATTATGCACACATGTCAGGTTTAAATTAAAACCCTTGCCACGTCAGCAATTAGAATATAATTAGTGAAAAAAGGACTGATTTGAATATAACTAGCATTTGTAGAAGACTATTTTGGTAATAAAATAGAAAAAAGACTGATTTGAATTTTTTGAAAAGAAAAAGGACCTATTTATCATTTTTTTCATTATTTCCACAAGTCATGGTCAAAATTAAAGAATATATCCCTGCAGGTCCAAAGTATCAGCGCACGAGCCTACCAACAGCAAGTAGCAACCATCAAAAGCATTTTCACTTTTCCTTTACTTCTTTTCCAATTCTTTTTAGTTTTTTTTTTCATTATAAATAAATATCTTAAAACAAAATGTAAGAGCATTTAATGTATTATCCTATTTCGAATGTGATATGTGCAATAAAAAATAATGATGTAACAACAGTATTTATATTAATAAATTTTAATTAAAATAAATATGAAGTATATATTTATATGAGAGGAAAATTTGAAGAAAAGTAATATATAAGTTGAAAAAATACATTTTATATTTTACATACTGGGATTTGATTAAACTTCTGTATAGATGAAACAAAACTCCAAAATTAATATATCTAAGTTTTTATCCTTGGTAATTTGATTATACTATTATAACATGCTAATTCATTGCAGCCGCTCTAGTCCTGTCTGTGCACATGATGGGTTGGTGGCACCATCAAAATAAATAAAATAAAATAAGAATTGCAATTAATAACGCATGGAAAGTCTCGCTATACAATTTGGATTTGCAAAGTTTTTAAATTTTTTACTTCTTTTTTTTTTTTTAAAAAAAAAAATTTTAAAAGTAACACTTGAAGGCTGAAGCAACACTAACAACAACTTTTTTTTTTCTTTTTTTTTTCTGTGATATATTCAGAATACAAAATTTAGAAAATTCAGAATACATATGAAATGCGCATCTTGAAAGTTCGAGCAGTCAAGATAGTTTGTTTCGAGTAACCAAGTGAGCTGGAAGCTCTTGGTCCAATGAAAGGACAAACTTGGTTATATGGTCTTAAGAGTGGCATGTAAATGGTTCATTTGATTAAAATTTATGAGATACTACTAATTAATTAGGGTAGTGATTGGCAAATTACTATTCTACTACTAATCACTACTATTTATAATTTATTTATATACATATTATAAATATATTGATAATATAAAATATATACATATCCTAAAATCATATGTTTATGGGAATGATAATTTGATTAGTAGTTAAGTTCTCTAATTTTTAACTTTATAATTGAAAGTTTAAATTACACGAACATCAATAGAAAAATATATACGAGTACAAATTATTAAATATTAATCCTAAACCTCAAAATATTGCAAGGTTCACCAAAAAAATATTGCAAGTACATATATACTCCCTCCATTATTTTTTAGTTGTCAAAATAGTTGTCACTTGTAGATAGTTATAGGTAGTTATATTATGTTTTTACTATATTGTCCTTCACTTTATATAAATGGTATTTCTTGACATTTATTACAAAAGAGTTTAGTTGAAGGATAAAAATAGAAATTTATTAGTTAATTAATGTAAATATTGATTATTGAAATTGAGCTGAAAGATACTACTAATAAAGAGGAATGGAGGGAGTGATTAATTGCTACTAGGTCAACTAATAATTTTGCATGGATTTGACTATTGAAATTTACATGCAACTATAATGCGCACATCATTAATATAGTGTTGGGAAAATAAACTTTACAAATCATTAATTCCTGCGTGCAATCCATATGTGGGAAAAATCTCCATACCCATAATATCTGACAGTTTTTTTTTTTTTTTTTTTTTTTTTTTTTTTTTTTTTTTTTTGGGCGAAGGATAATACTCTGTCGGTTGAAATTAAATGATTTGTAAGTCCCAATTGCGATGAATATATGCAAGACTTTTAATTTATAATCCCAACCATATGTGTTTGGTACCATTAATTTTCTCCATAAATTAATTTCTAGCTAGCTAGCTAGGGGTGGTCTCATTGATACTTATGACCCCCCACTCCCCCGCCTTGCGGTAATGATATGCCTCTGGCATTAGGACCTTTACCACAATGATGCTGTTCATTGATCAAATTATTGTGGATTGGATTTCACTTGACTGTCCACGGTTCCATTGCGTGTGCTCGGGTAGATCTCATTAAAAACGTTATGTTGGGTCCAGACACATTTGTCAATGCATATTTTTAACAATCAATAACTTAAATTGTGTACAAGTAAAAATTATAAAAATTTGTAATTATAAAACTATAAAATTAGACAAATCTAACAAGATCTCTTTTGACTATATTTTTTCTTACATAACTATAATAAAATTTAATTTAAATTAAACAGTGAACAGTAACAAAAAAACCCAATGTGCCATTTCTATCGAGACGGAGGGTGTTTGGATTGGCTTCTACCAAGGTGCTTTTGGCTTTTGCTTCTGCGAAAAACACTTTTGGGAAAAAAGAAACGTTTGGTTTGGCTTTTTTAAAAAAGCAGAAGCACCTCGAAAAGTTGCAAAAGTGCTTCTGGGAGAAGCAGCCCAGGGGGTGCTTCACCGAAAACCAGAAGCCAAAAACACTTCGTAAAATGTGCAAAGACTTAAATATCCTCATTACTTAAAATAAATTACATTATAAATATATCTTATTATCATAATAAGTAGTATGTCCTTTTTGGTAATTTAAACATTTCAAAAGCACTTTTCACTTTTACACATCCAAACACACTTGAAAAAAGCTGCTTTTCAAACATTCTATCCAAACACAAAAGTTACCTGCTTCTGCTTTTGGCTTTCACTTCTGCTTCTGCTTTTGGCTTCTGCTTTTCTCAAAAGCCAATCCAAACGGGCCCTAAATATCTGTATTCTACAAGTATTTCATTTTTTTTATTATTTTTTTTTAAAATATGACGACTTATGTAACTACAGTTACTGTTTTCCTTAGAAAAGTGCTACTACTAGTATAAGTAAACAAAAGACGACACACTATATACACAATATAATCAATCCATTAATTAGGGCCCGTTTGGATTGGCTTTTGAAAAAAAGCAGAAGCCAAAAGCAGAAGCAGAAGTGAAAGCCAAAAGCAGAAGCATGTATTTTTGCGTTTGGATGGAATGTTTGAAAAGCAGCTTTTTTTCAAAAATATGTTTGGATGAATAAAAATCAAAAGTGCTTTTAGAGTGTGGTAATTACCAAAAAGGACATGCTATTTAATATGATAATAAGATATATTTATAGTGTAATTTATATTAAGTAGTGGGGGTATTTAAGTCCGTGCACATTTTACGATGTGCTTTTGGCTTCTGCTTTTGGGAGAAGCACCCCTGGGCTGCTTCTGCCAAAAGCACTTTTTTCGCTTTTCGAGGTGCTTTTGCTTTTTCTTAAAAGCCAAAACAAACGCCTAATTTCTACTAGAAGTGCTTTTGGCAGAAGCAAAAGCCAAAAGCACCTCCCTAGAAGCCAATCCAAACGGGCTCTTAATATCCTGAGATGTTAAGAAATACTACTACTAGTACATCAATGTGCCCCCAGCGCCAGTACGCTGCAATGAAAAGATTTGATTGAAATTGAAAAAGAAAGGGAAATGAATAATAATACCTCCTCCTATAGTAGTAGACACTACTAGGGATGATATCGAGTCGAGTCGAGCCCGAGTAGTTAACTACTTGAGCTTGACTTGACGGGAAAATATCACTACTCGAGCTCGAGCTCGAGTCGAGTAGTGATTCTCGAGCTCGAGCTCGAGTATCATCGAGTTCGAGCTCGAGCTCGAGTAGCTTGAATTTTTTTTTTTTTTGGATTACGCCCCTTATCTTATAATTCTTCTGTTTTTTATAAGTGCTACGGACTTACCCAGCACGCAGTCCAATGTATATTTTAAATCATTAATAACTCAAATTCGGTACAAGTAAAAATTCTAAAAGTTCGATATTAAAAAACTACACGACGAGACGAATCTAACAAGATCTCACTTGGCTATATTTTAACTTGTACAACTATGATAAAACTTTAAGTCAAAGTGTTTGTGTTAATAGTGTCATATTTCAACATGTTGTATTTATTCAAGAACGAAGGAAGTATTATGAGTTTTTGAGTTGTTTGACCTTTTCTATTTTGTGTTTGATTCATTAGTTTTATTCATTATCAATAGAAGCCAATCAAAAGATCAGATTCATTTAAATAAATTTACAATTGTTTATTGCTAATTTGAAACATACATTTTACACACAAGCACAATTTTTTTGTTTATTCCAAACATTTTTTTTACATAGTAGCCCAAAAAGACATCAATTCTTTGTGACGAGTATGACTTTAATTGGTTTAAAAAATTGGATTGCGACAAAAAAAGGCATATTAAAAAGCCCATGGCAATAGAAACATACTGCACTAAATAAAAAATATACATATCAATTTAAATTTGTGAGTAAAATAATGTGTTCCGTCAATCTTTTAGAATATTTCAATTATAATTACTGATATGGAATCTCAAATGCCAATAAAAAATTCACTGGGATGATAGGGTGGTATATGAGGAAATTGATTTTTTTTAAAGCATATGAAAAAAATTGATGAATCCATAAATGGATAGAGAAAACAAAATGTTTAAATATTGATATGGGCTTGTGAGAATAGGTAATGAGCTTAGAATATTTTGATTATAATTATTGATATGGGATGGTGAGAATTTTTAAATATAAAATAAAATGCAGTAAAATTAATTAATAAACGAGTACTCGACTTGATTACTCGACTCGACTCGACTCGACTACTCGACGAGTACTCGATACTCGACGAGTATCATATTCTTCTACTCGAGCTTGAGCTCGATACTCGATACTCGACTCGACTCGAATTTTTCGAGTACGAGTCGAGCTTTTTCCGAGTCAAGTGCCGAGTCGAGTTCGAGTAGTACTATTCGTTAATCAACCCTAGATACTACTAGTGTCATGACTCATGAGGAGCCATCTCTCTCTCACTCTCAATCATGCCCAATAAGAAGTAGAAGTATAACGACAAAGGAAAACTTAAAAAAAGCAGCTGCAGCTGCAGCAGCAGCAGCAGCAATGAATTACTACTATTAGATACTTATACTATATCTCTATATCTATACACGCACACTACTGTCTGTATTTGACTGGTGGAAAATGGATCCTACACGTACGTCGACTTTGCTCAAATTAAAATCCTCCAGCTGCACAAAAATTAAAAATATAAAAAAAAAATCGATTCTTGCCTGCACAGATGAGATGAGATCCATTTATGTGTATGGTTGTAATTCTTCATATCCTCCTCCTATCCTATTGCGCCGAATTTATTCTCCTCCATATTTTCTCCCCCTACAACTTAAAAGTAGAAGTATACAGATTCACTCAATCTTGATGTGTGCGCCCACAATCTATATATTATATACTATTTACTATCTTTCATCAGTGTGCTTTTCCTTGCCCATAAAAATACTATATATGTAGTAAACAAATTCGTGTCATCATAGCGGCAAAGCAGGTACATGAATTTAGTCTCCAACAATGGCCAAGTGCAGCTTTTTTATGTTTGAAAATGTGAGCAATTAGTATATAGTAGTAGTATATTAATTGATTATTGATGCACCCAATTAAAGAAAGAAAGAAAGAAATGTATATTACTCCATAGTGTGTAGAAATTAAAGAGCTAGGCAGAATAGCATAGCATAGTTTTCTGCCCTATAAATAGGGGTGTTTTGAGGAACCCTCAAATCACATAAACCGGTGCTTAAATCTTCTCACTTCTCCTATTCTCTTGATCTCTTTGATCAATCAATCCTTGTTGTTATTTCATCCCATATCCCATCCCATTGATGGGTGGGGTGAGGTGGCAGTGTCGGTGCTGCGTTGACAGAAGATAGAGAGCACAGATGTTGATGATGATACATTCATGAAATTTTGTATCTCACTCTCTGTGCTCTCTAGTCTTCTGTCATCAACTGGCTTGCCCCCTTCATCCCATTCTCAAAAAAAAAAAAAAAAAAGTCAAAACATTACCCCCTCCCCATTCATTCATGGATCTAAACTCAAACTATATATAATACTCATACATACTATTATCATTCCAAGATCAACAAAAGGGAAGTGTTGGTATATGTCATTTTTTGTGTTACACAAGTGTCATGTATATATTATATATATATATATGTCGGGGAAGTTGGGAGAGAGCGATGATGTTGACAGAAGATAGAGAGCACAGATGGTGACGAAGTGCATTGAGTCTGCATCTCACTCCTTTGTGCTCTCTAGTCTTCTGTCATCACTCTCAAAATCCCAATTTTCAAATAAAACCAATTCCATATCATTTGTTTGTTGTTGTTATGTCCTAATGAATTGCTTTCTTTCTTTCCATTTTATCCACTGTATTGTTTCATCTACGGGTGTTGGTTCTTGATTTTTCCAGGCAGGAAATTCAAGGGATCGAAAAGAAGCATTAGCAAACAGGACAAAAATGCTCATCTGATGATCAGCAAGTCTACTGGATCGCTAGCTTTATTCCTAGTATATGGTGGTATGTTAGAATTAAGGCAATGCCTAATCCTCAATTTACAGAGAATTGCAGCCCAAGAATTGATGGATTTACAAAACTTGAATTAAATTTTTCTGTTCTGGGCAAGAATTAATTTTGCAATTCATGTGCAGATCGTGTCTTCCTGCAAACAGTGAGAGTTAACGCCATTGGGATCTGGGAACAGAGAAGTTGCCGTAATTAGGCATGACTGTGGTGACTGGTGAGATATAATTTCTCTGGAAAATCAAACCCTAAAAAGGTAAAAGAAAATCTTGCAGTACTTGTTGTACTCTTGTCCTTTATTTTTCTTCTGATTTTTAGTAGTATTTCCCTGTATTTAAATCTAATAACAATCTCCAACACCTCACACATAACAGTGATATCACAATATATCCCTACATTTTCGACACACATGCTTTAATTTAATTTTTTCTTTTAGTAAAACAAAGTGATTTCTTATGGTTTTTAAGAACACACTTTAATTTAATAATTTGGATAAATAGAAACTCAAAGCTGGTTGACAGTTAGAAGAGCTAATAAAAAAGTTAAAAGCTGGTAGACAGACAGATTAGGATAGTTTTTAGATGCATGTTTGTATATATGTTACAAAAGGAAGAAAGAAAAGGAAAAAGTAAAAAAGAGGCAGTGCTTTTTTAGACATTTTCCATTGAGAGTGGACATTCTACCATACTGCAATTGTAAACCGACTTTATTTAAGGTGTTTTCCAAAATATATTGGAAGTATGGTAATTTTTTGGGGCTAAGGGAGGACCCGAGCCCTTTATTCTAAGAAATGAAATGCTGGGTACTGAACATGCCAGCTACATACTTCCACTGTTTTTATGAATCTGCAACACTTACTTTATACACGCAATTCAATGCACATTTTCAACAATGAATAACTTACGTTGTGTACAAGTAAAAATTATAAAAATTTGACATTCTAAAACTACCAGAGGAGACGATTCTAACAAGATCTCATTTGACTATATTTTTTCTTCTGTAACTATTATATAAACGTGAATCAAAGTTGAATATAATGAATAGTGTCAAAAAATCAAACGTTTTACTTTCACGGAAACAGAGGTAGTACTCCCTCCGTCCCAATATAAGTGGCCCCTTTCTTTTGAGCACGAGAATTTAGGTAGTGGGATTTAGTAGTTAAAGTGTTGTGAGTAAATTTGACTAATTTATCCATCTAATTTATAATGGTTGCATTTGACTTTTAACCATATTTATTATTTAACTTTGACTTAATGTTATCGTAATGATGTAGAAAGACAAAAATAGTCAAGTGTGATCTTGTTGGAATCGTCTAATCGTATAGTTTTAGAATCTATATTTTATATAATTTTTATTTATACCCATTTTGAGATATTAATGGTTAAACATATATAAGGGCTTTGCGCAGAAAGTACAATTGTCATTATTGTGGGGTTTTGAATCATGTTTATGTTAATCTAATTTACTTAAAAGGGAAAGTGGCCACTTTTAATGGGACACCCCAAAAAGGAATAGTGACCACTTTTAATGGGACGGAGGGAGTACATCGTTTTGAAGGAGTTCACTAATGTGTTCCGGAGGCCTATATAAGTATTTTACTTCTGTTAAAGGATCACGACCTTTAAGTAATGCATCCACAACTTTATTACATTCTTACATTCATTCATATTTAACCCTAAATTTAGTTTTATATTGATTTGTGTAGATTAATTTATGGGTAATTAGGTAATTATATAATATTCTTATACTATATGTTTTATTGCTTTATTATTTTGTATTTAAACTATAATTAAATTATTTAAATATATAAAATCTGTAAAAACATACACACCTATCATAAAGATGCAAATATAATCATGTTAAAAAATCAATTCAAATGTTCATTCATCCATTTAATTTTTACCAGAAAATAAAAATGTTCATTTATTATAACAGTAATTTGTTACCCAGCTAACTAGATATAGCTAGCAATGCAGCCAGATTTTGATATATAATTCAACTACCTTTTGTATTGGTGGGATTTATTTATTTTATTGTGTTTTTTGGATAAAGGTGACGTGAAAAATGTCGCCTAAGACAAAAGCTAAGAAAAAACTACAGCAGGGGAGGCAAGGGAGGAAGAGTAAAAAAAAAAACAACAATCAACTAACCTCGGGGGAACCAAACTCCCGCAAAATCAGCAGAGAGATGTGAACGAGCGTCATCCGGAGGGAACGCACACGTCGTGAAGAAGTCAACCGAATTAGAACCGTGCTTAGCCATGCAGTCTGCCACCATATTGCCCTCTATGTGGATGTGAGACCAAATATAGTTTGGACGCAAGGAAAGCATATCCCGAATATGTTTCACCAAAGGTGCCAGAAGATGATCATGAGAAACCCCTCGACAAACCAGATTAATAGCTTCTTGAGAATCCGAGTAGCAGACGGAAACCTCAATACCCCTACGATGAAGCATCTCCATGCCTTTCCAAATACCAAATAACTCCGCCGCCAAATTAGTAGCAACATCAATAGATCCCGTAAACCCTTCAACCCATTGGGCATCACCAAGACGTATAACTCCACCAAAACCTGCAGGCCGGGGATTATCAAGCGAGCTCCCATCAACATGTAGCAAAATGCCTACATGATTATCCGGGTTCCAGTTCACGAGTCAAAGTGGACACTAGACCAAACTGTCCCCAAACATTGACACAACACAGCTTCCATGTTTCGAATCTGGCGACGATTAGCACACGACAGCTCCCATGTTTTCGAATCTGGCGACACAACGCAGCTCCCATGTCACGAGTAGCACATGGCAGCCTCAATACCCCTACGATGAAGCATCTCCATGCCTTTCCAAATACCAAATAACTCCGCCACCAAATTAGTAGCAACACCAATAGATCCCGTAAATCCTTCAATCCATTGGCCAACACCAAGGCGTATAACTCCACCAAAACTTGCAGGCCCGGGATTACCAAGCGAGCTCTCATCAACAATATGTAGCAAAATGCCTACATGATTATCCGGGTTCCAGTTCACGAGTCGAAGTGGACACTGGACCAAACTGTCCCCAAAAACTCGACACAATTTTGTGTTTAAATTGTGTATAATTTTTTTCAAATGTACGTGTATATGTAGATACGCATCTTTCATCAAAGACACACATATATCATATATGTATTTATATATGTGAAAAATAAAAAATCAATTCAAATTTAGGGTTTAATATGAAGTATTTGTTAATAATATAATCAATTAACTTTTTTTTCTTGTTAATTATATTATATGCAATAATTAAGTCTTTTTAATACATACTCCTTTAATTAATTTCCATTTATTCAAATTGATTTATATATTACTAGTTTTGTTTATTTTGGATCATTTTAAAATAACTAATTTATTTATTTTTAATTGTCGTGAATTGGATATGAGATATCCCATTCGTTTATTTTTCAATTATCTATCCGAATCCTTCTCAAGATTCAATTTTTAATTCTTTCGCTTATCTTACTTGTACATGTGGTAAGAACTTGTGGAAATTATGACCCTCTTTTGTTACAAAAATACTTTTGTAAGTGGGTTTCTAGGAGGTAAAAGGAAAAATTTTTGTTGTGTGTTTCGGAAGGTGTACACTATGCAGTGACTGACTATAGGGTGCATTGGTGTGGGGAGTGGAGTCTTTTGTGATGTTACCAATAATGTGATGGTCTAGATCATTTTTGTGATGGTTGATGTTAGGATGATAGAATCATCTATAATGTCAGTTTTTATATTATTTAATGTTTTGTGATGGAGTATTAGGTATCACACCACCTATGTTAGACATCACATATATAAAATTGCATTACCATCACAAAAATCACATTTGCCATCACAACTTCAATCGTTTTTTGTATTTTTTGCTAGTGAATTCAATGCATCACAAAAACAGCATAAGCCATCACGACTGCACATGCAGTAAAAAAAAAAAAAAAAAATCTGCACCCTAAATTTATTGGTATGTTTTCTCTTTATTTTCTTTCTTTCTTGTAAATTTTCTTGTGTTCTAAAAATGGCAAAATAGCCATTTTCAAACATTTAATTTGAAATTGGAAATGTATTGAAATGTAAAAACAGTGCTGCATTGCATGCACATTCAGAGGGACATACAAAACCCTAGGCCCAGTCTCGGTGTTGTCGCTAAATAATTATTATCGTGTTTAATACGAGACAACATTCTGGTGGCATTTATGAAGACTATATAGGTTCTGTTCTGCACGTAGAGCTGTAGCTTTGAGCTGTAGCTGCGAGCTGGAGCTGTAGGGAGCTGAAGCTGTAGGGAGCTGTGGGAGCTGTAGCTGTCAGTTTTATTTAAGTGTTCTGTACAACTAGCTGTAGCTGTAAAAAATGTATGAAATGACATAAAAGGACAAACATTAATGTAGACTATTGGGTAGTTAGTTAGTTATTGGGATAAAATTGTAATTGCTCAACAATAAGCTAGGAGCTTATTTTTTAAAGCTACTACAAGTAGCTTCTAAAAAGAAGCTTCCAAAAGCTCCCATAAGCTCCTAAAAGCTAGTGTGCAGAACGGAGCTTTTGCTTTAAAATAAAAGCTAAAGCTACCAAAAGCTCCCAAAAGCTCCCAAAAGCTGCCTGCAGAACAGACCCATAGTATATAGCTAGGAATTGGTTATGCCTATCGCACGGTGACATGGACTCATTTAATGTTTTATTAGTAATTGATTATTGATTCCACCTAATTCCCCTACTAAATTTCCAGGAATGTGTGATGAGTTGTAACATTCCTCACCATTAAGGTTTTGTTTAACTAAGCAAAATCTTTCCCCAGATAATGGAATGACTATGACCGTCTAATCATTTTCGGTGACCATGTTCTATAATAAAAAATAAGGCCACTCATAATATGTAAAAAAATTATAGTTTTTTAAATTTATTTATTAAACATAACACTATAATAAAAAATTAAATAAAAAAATATTTTTTTTAATTTATTTTTATGTTTTGCACAAAAAAAAACATACTGCCTATATGTCAAAAGAATCAATGGACTATGTAGTTTTTTACAAATGTAAAAATACAAAAAAAAATCTCAAAATTAAATTTTTGCAAAAGAATTAATATAAAAAAATAAAAATATTATAAAATACATGTAAAGAAAAAGAAAAATACATAAAATTTTTAAAAAATGGGGTCCCAAATTTTGGGGGCCGGGCTGTTTGCACAGCCCCTTATCTCCGACCTTGGGAATGATGATTTGAGAAGAGTTCAAATAATTTTTAGCTTCAAATTTTTAAAGATCACCAATCTAACTGAATTTTAGCTTCAAATTTTAAATTGAGGTACGGTTAATTATTTATAGGGATATCCGGATAGAAACATCAATGTTTTTGCTTATGCTTATACAAACAAAAAGTAGAGGAAATGATAATGGGCAGTGAAAATTAGAGCCCCGAGATTTGGTCATAAAACAAAGTCCCAGTCGCCTCCATCCAAAATCAAATGTGGGAAGTTGGAACTAGCTAGTATATACATCGAAGCCCTAAAATAACACTCCCTCCGTTTTCAAATAATTGAAACATTCATGCATTTCACGCAATTTAATACATATTTTTAATGCTCAATATCTCTAATTGTATAATAAAAATAAAAATTATAAAATTTTGATAATATAAATCTATGCGATTAGACGAATCTAATAAGATCTCACTTGACTATGTTTTATCTTATATAACCGTGTTAAATAGTCGAATCAAAATTACTAAATGAACAGTAAAAACTATGCCTCAATTTTTCAAACATCGGAGGGAGTAATTAATAACACTATAATAAAATAGCAAAAGTTGAGGTCGAGACATGCTTAACCTCAAAACTCAAGAAGCATTAGCATTTGATTCAGCAATTCATTCAACGGAGTACAATACTTGGGTAAAGAATTAGGTACCTGATTTTCCCATTTTGTAAGACTTGTAATAACAGCAAGCATCAGAGTCCTACAGAGATATATAGCACTGTCTCCCCTTGCTACAAATCCACTCCAAAGGCACCAGGCTGACAGTGCCATGCCAAACAAATCCACTCCAAAGGCCCTTCCCACACAATGATGTTTTATTTGAAGTGTAAAATGGGTCATAATTTCCAATTTTTCATATTGGATGTAGTCTTTTTACCCATGTGTTTCTTTACTTTTTCAATTCAATTATTGGGAATCATTAGGCAGATGGGCTGGGAAGCACATGATTATGCTAAATTATTCAATTCTCAAAGAGGAATATTGGTTTCGAGTAGTAAATAACACTGCCTCAGACTTGATCCATTTCAAATGGCATTGGCAACTACAAACTAGCCTTTGAATTCAGCATGTTTATGAACAACAGAACAAATACATCACAATCCAACGGAATTCCAGCTTCAAACTTTAAATTCTGGTTCCGTAGATTACTTATACGGTGCGTTTGGTTGGAGGGATCTTAGATTACCAGTGGGAATGTGATTGCTGGGAATGTAAGATTACTGGGAATATGAGATTGCTGGGAATCTTATTTTTTGATGTTTTAAGATTATTGCGTTTGGTTAGATTGGGAATCTCATATTTCTAGTTCTAATTAATTTACCATAATGTCCCTGAATTTCAATTGAACGAATGTTATAAATATGTCATTTTGCTACACAATAAAAATATTTAAGCCGATTTATTTTTTAAAATATTAAAAATTCTTTATATGTAATTTATCGTGTGATAGTTACTTATTTAATATGAGAATATATTAAAATATGAGAATATATATAAAAATATAAAAATATATATTAAAATATGAGAATATATATATTTAAAAAAAATTTAAATAATTTAAAATTTTCCAATTTATTTTTTAAAATTAAATTTCATATATTTATCATTTTTTAGAAGATAAATATCTAAATTTATAAAATAAAATAAGTATAAAAAGTGAGGGTATAAAAGTCAAATTAATATAAAAGTAGGTAAAGTGAAGGTGGTAATCTAAGATTATCTGCCTTCCAGGTGGGAATGTGATTCCCACCTAAAACACCCAACATTCCCACCTCGGTGGGAATGTGAGATTCCCACATGAAACATGTCCCGAACCAAACATGGGCATGTTGCATTCCCTACCTAAGATTCCCAGTGGGAATCTCAGATACCCCGAACCAAACGCCCCGATAGGGATATCAGTATAAAAACATCACCATGATGCAATTAATCTTCATCCAAATCAAACTTGGAACTACTACTGAATCAACCCCAAAATAATAGTAATACATAAGTTATTTCATATGACCAAACAGATTAACTCTCAGTTGCCAAATTCCCTGTAAAAAGTCTTTCCCTTGCTTCATTGGCCTGCACAACACAAATGAAAATGCACTCAGTAATTGAGGTGGGGACATGCATAAACCTCCGGAAGCATTTGATTCAGCCATTCCCTCAATGGAGAAGGGCAATACTTGGTTAGGTACCTGATTTTCCAAGCTTGTAAGACATGTAATAACAGCAAGCATTAGAGACTGCACCATCGCCCCTGCTACTAATCCACTCCAAAGGCCCTTCACATTTAGATTCAAAACAAATCCAAGCAGTAAAGATACTGGTATTCCAACCACATAGTAAGCCCCCAGATTGACATAAGCACCTAAATGCTGCCATCCACTACCTCTTGCTACTCCTGAAGAACAAATGATCGATTATGTGATAACACGTAATGCATACAACGATATAGCTGTATATCCGATTGCAAGTGCTACTTTAATTTTCCAATCACATTGAATCTCGTGCTAGGTGAGAAATAGATGAAGGATAGTAGATGACCTGAGAGCACAGTTTGTGAGCTATCCATGATGATAGACAGGCAAAGAAAAGGTGCCATTTCTTTCACATTATCCACAATTCCACTCTCATCACTAAAAGCATAACCCAGCACCCCACGAAATATGTATAAGGTAATCGAGGCTATCAAAAACTCAGCAACCGATAGCACCAATACCGCGTAAACAGCAACACGGGCTGCCTCTGGGTTCCCTGCTCCCAACCCATTCGAGACCAGGGTGCTGGGAATATAACCAAGACTTTCGTATCAGTGTAAAAAATTTAACAAGATTTATACATCAGTAATGCAATACAAACAAACCTTGCAGCAGCACTGTATGAATAAGGGATGTGATAATGCAGTGAAGTAATCGTAAGGCTGCCCATAAACAGTAAGTAGATGTTACGGATAAGCATATTCTTAAACCGTAAATTATTGTACATTTGTAAAGAAGCATCATAATAGCATACCAAATAGAAAGAACTGATGTCGCTTGTTGTGGATTTGGCAAGAGTCCTGCAAGTAATATAACTAGCTCAAATGACCACCACTCCAGGCTGCAATCATCAAGAATGGAAAACGGTCAATGGTTATGCATATGCAAAATAGCTTTTGCAACAGTTCTATACTTTCTAAGCTTGCAAACAAAACGAAAATTACCAAACCATAACAGCTGAGGGTATAGCAAATTGGAAGAACTCCCTTATCGTCATGAAAACATCTTTGGAGAATGAAACATTGGTTTTCTGACAATCTACTGAGAATTTGACGTAAAGTAGCAACAAGAAGACGTTAAACCAATACGATATTCCTATGGACAGTGCTGCCCCAGCGCTCCCGAGGTTCAGTTTGAACACAAAGGCCCAGCACAGGGGTAATTGGAAGAACAGAGACAATAATGAACTCCAAAGCATCGGAAAGACCAAACTCTGCGTCTGTAAGTATCGAACCAGTGACTGAAGAATAGCATAAGGAAACAGTGTAGGGATAAGCATAATTGCAAAATTCCCTGCTTCAGCTGAAATCAAAGGATCCTGCCCTACGAGCAGCAGCAATTTTTCCGTGTAGATCCACAGAACAGAAATTGGCACACAAACGAGGAAAAGACACAAAATTGCTCCGTAGGCAAACGTTCCCACTCTTCGATATTTCTTCGCTCCGTACGCCTGCCCGCACAATGTCTCCAGAGCACTAGCCATCCCAAACTGCATACTCGATGGTATCAACAATTGAATCAGCAGAATAAATTCATATACACGAAGCAACTCTTCAATCAAAAAATAAAAAATTGCAAACATCACATCGGTTGACCAAATCCATAAACTTACCAGAGCGCTGTATCCGGTGACGTTGCAAAGAGAAGTGGCGATGGAAGCACTGGAGAGCGCGAGAGAGCTCAGGTGTCCTAACATAAACATTGGTGAGACACGCAGAAGGTACTGGGAAATCGTCACCACAATCATCGGCAAGGCAATGAAATTGACTTGTTTGAAGTCCCCCGAAATCACTTGCCATTTGCTCCGCCACCGATTGGATTCCTTCAGTAATGGGAGCTCCGACTCCATCTTTTCTGGCGACCAATTAATGCGGAGTAGTTTTCTTTTTGAACTTGAAGTTCTGTAAACAACCGCGTACGGGTTCGGTTTTATGCATACACGTGTGACGTGTAGCCGTATTGGAAATAAAGTTCAAAAAGGAAACCGAGCTGTCATTCTGTCAAATGCATTTTTTTAATTCCTCCCATTTAATTATATAATGTACTATCACCATTATACAACGTAGTAAAAGAGAGCTCATTGATATTAATTAATAGTTAAATCGATAATTAACTACTCTTGCCGTCCTATTTAATTTGATGTGTGCACCTTCTGTTGTTATAATGGGGTAGTGCACCTTCTGTCGTACGAAACCGTTATTTATTTATTCCATAATTAATTAATACTTGCATTTTGTTGGTTATGGGCTTGTTTGGGAGATAGCAGATAGCAGATAGCAGAAAGCAGATTTGACCAGTAGATTTGAGTAGCAGATACGAGTAACAGATTTGACCAATAGATAGTAATAGCAGATTTGAATAAAGTTGTTTGGTAGATTAGCATATAGCAATCAGCGGATAACATATTTAGTATGTGAAATGACATATAAGGACAAAAGAATTTTGATTAAATAATATTTGTAGTTTTATAAATAAAATTAAGGTTTCTTATTAACTTTTCAACAGTCAGTTTTGTATTTATACTTATTTTAAAATATAATTATTTGAATTAATGATAAATATATTTTGCTAGAGTATTATCTTTTTATATAAAAAAAATTATAAAAAATATTGTTGCTAAATTTAATTTTCAAATATTCCAGAAAAATAAGTCTGATCAAAACAAAAATAACTCAATGCTCAAAAAGTTGAAAATAATATCACTTATAAGTTATAATAAAAAGGGATAGTGACAACAAAACAAAAAAAATCTAGCATCTAACTAAACTAAGTTATAATTTCCTAAACATATGAAACTTTATGATGCATGGGCCATCAATGAACATATGATGCATGCCAGATGATGTCTAGCCTTGAACAAATAGACACTGCAAAATCTTTGGAAGAAAAAGAGAGTGAATTTACATGTTCAAACAGACCAACTTGTGGTAAAGTTCACGCCTAAAGCCTTTTTATCAGCAGAATATCATAAGACATGGAAAGTGATTGAAATAATCTAACTAAATCAAACGAGATCATTGTTCATCAGGTACTACTGGAAAGTGTGCATTGCCTTTGTTCTTAAACAGCACATCAACATTACAAAGTGGGCAATAAACAACATTCATCCATCTCTGTATCTGAACAATAATATCAAAATAAGAAGCCAATTAGGATTCATAAACAGTAGTGGTCCAAACATAACAGATATCAACAACATTCTTTTGCCAAGCAAAAGATCAAAATATGATCCATATATAGTTAGGCCAGGACAAAAACAAGCCAATTAGGATTCATAAAGAGTAATGGTCCAAAAATAACAGATAGCCGATAATGTATTTATTTATCTTGGGACTGCTTCTCTGCTTCATTCGTAGTGTCTTTGTCATAAAAGTACTGAACATACGAAGCTACTGCATCTGTAGGCAAATTTATTATAGCTGCCCTCCTGCACTCATTCTCTATCAGTTCGCAAGCAAAGTTGAAAATGTGACTAGCAGGTTTCAACTCGGGTGTGGACACCAATTTCGCTAAAGCTTCAGCATAAGTAGACCCAAGACTATTCTTACTTCTTGTAGAGTTCCTTTCGATAATTGATTGTTTCATCAAATCAAGACTCTCAAGTATTTGGTTTGCTACTCCTCTCTTTTTAGTTTGTCCAGTTTGCCGAGCATCACCATCTGTGGCCCTTTTTCTTTTTCCAGCACTGCCTTCAACTTCTACACTAGTAGGTACTCTAGGACTAGGATATTGGCTCGAAGAATCATCTCCCCAACATGCTTGCCATGCACTGCTAGTTTCATCTAATCCTTGAGTATCATGCATATCATGACTGGAGTTGTTGAAGTGTATATCAAAGTCATCACGAGGACATCCCGTATGATCATCAGGTGGAGATGGAATATAGCTAGATTCATGTTGAGTTTGTTGTAACGATGATCTTGACCTCAAGCTAGGAGTCCACTTATCTTGACCAGTGGCTGTTGAAACTCCAAATAGTTGATCCATCTTACACTCTAGCTCTACTTCTATTCCTTCTTCTCGAAATGAAGCATACTTTGGATTTTCCTGTAGTATAATGCATATATGACCTAAATTAGACAATGAAAATCTTATTGTTTATATATTATAACTATATATATAATATAAATATTCTCACCAGAATTTTTAGTGCCCACCATTCATCATCAGCAGTTATGGTTTGCTTGTCAGAATCCCAGCCCAAACCCGTCTCTTTCCCTTTCAATTGTTTCCACAAAGACCATCTGCATTTCATGTGCTCATACTTACTTTTAAGTTTGGTTTTATCATAACTCTTTCCTGTCTTCATGCTAAACTCCAATTCCACATTTTTCCACTTTATTTGTTGAGAAATAGTTGCACCAGTTGTCCCTTTGCTCTTTTGCATGTGTTTCATGACTAGATCAATGAGCATATGTTGTTCTCCTTTTGACCATGTAACCCTGTCTCTTTTCCCATGATTGTCTCCATCATGTAGTTGCATCTAGAACCACATGGACCATGGTTAGTAAAGATTGAGTACAAATAGACCATAATGCATCAAGAAACACATAAATAACATGAGTGCAGATTGAGTGCATATAAATCTGAAAATCAATCCATTGTATTTATGTTGCAAAGCTATGAATTATGCATATCATTCCCAAGAAACCTTTTAGAGAAGCTGAGAAGTGGATAGGCTGTTAATGTTTATAAATATTGTTGCCTTTTAGAAGAACAATCATGCCCTCACCTTGCAACCATCAATAGGTGAATGTAGTTGATTCACAACAAATATGCTTAATTCAAAACAAATAAATATTATGTGAGTCAACACTCGAATTCCAAAGAATGAGCATATCTCACACCATTATACATCTCACGCAGCTCAGGTAAAGTTATAGCGGTTCCTAGAGACCCATTTCCAAAGAATGAGCACGTTCATTTTGTGCAACTTGAGAATATTGATTGATCACATCTGTCACAATGTTGAAGGAATAATAAGGAAAGTGAGTTCATTTTGTGCAACCTGTGAAAATTGATTGATCAATATCTGCTACAAATCACTCAAACCTAATTAACCAGCAATCCTATTGCATAAAATATATATACAATAAAAAGACAATGCAATCACATCAACTAACAATAGAATCAATTCAAAAAGACCACATTTTTTTATTATGCAGATTTACAATGGTCTAAACAACAATTGAAATTTTAACCTTTTGACAATGGTAAGGCAAGAATCCTAATATAAATCAAAGGGAGAACCAGAGAAGGGTCAAAAGCACAAAGAGGCAATGACAGAACAAACAAGTTTTCAACTATAATTTGTGTAAAACCCAAAGCAAGCATTATATCAAACACTTTGTGGGCATACATAGGACAGTACACTACTGTTCAAAACATGCATTCCAAAATTATCAATGATCGCTGTGTAGCAGATAAAACAATCAAAAGAGGGCAGGAACGAACAAGAACCAACAAATCCTAGTCATCCTTTCTGGCCTCAATAATAGCTACGGTTTCATCAACAACAAACACTCAACCAAAGAAATCTACACAATCCAAACTCCCTTCACCTCTAACAACTATAAAAAATATAATCCTCAAACTCATAAATTAAGCTATGATAACCAAATGGAAGACCAAATCAATGCCAACACATGTAAACAGCCATTAAAATGGAAAAAGAAAATTAAAAGTAAAAAATAAAATCCAAAACATAAAGAGAGACGGTTGTCGAAAAACTAACCTTTTGCAGGAGAGAAAGGAGAGAAAGAAAAAAGGGAAAAGGAGAAAGCCGAACAAGGTTGTGTTAGACTGGAGGAGGAAGCGAGTGGCACAGCTGCAGGCGGCGAACTCCGGACAGGGTGGGGCGGCTCCAATGGCCGCTTTTGAGGAAGGCCACGGCGGACGTGCGAGCGCTGAAGGGTGGGAGAAGACTCCGGCGAGAGATAATGGACGATGGATTTGGGAGAGACCGAACTTTTTTTCTCGAAAAATTATGGAAGGATGAAAGATTGATTGACAATTGAAGGAAGGTTATTTTAGACAATTATGAATCTGCTCCGTGTTCTGCTTCGAATTGAAGCAGATTAGATTTTAGCATATTGAGGAGAATCTGCTCAAACAATCTATGGCTTACCAAACACAAAAACACAGCAGATGAGCTAGTCAAATATGCTTATTATCAATCTGCTATGCAATATACTAGCAACCAAACAGGCCCTATATGTCCCATTGTCCTTGCCATGATTTTTCTCATTTACTTCCACTATGCTCTTTTAAATTATTGATTTGTATAGTGTCAATTATTCGTTAAATAAATTTAATCAAAATTTTAAAATAGTTATATAAGAAAAATATAATCAAGTTAAATGTTAGATTCGTCTAATTACTTAATTTTATAATATCAGTTATATTTTTTATAGTTTTTACATATGTAAAAGTTGGATTATTAATATTTTAAAATATATTTTGCACTATGAGTAACGCAACGTAGAAATGAAGCATTTAAAAAAGAATTGACTTAAGTATTATAGGAGTACTATCATTTGCCGTAATTAATAACCACTATTTATCTTCCAATATTAACAATTACACTATTTGGAAAAAAAAGGAGTGAAGGAGACTGACATCGTAATTGAGTAGACATAGTACACATTTCATCACATACAACTCTCGCATATACAAACTATTCCTGCACTTTAGCATGTGCTGATTCAGCTCTCAAATTAAATCCTTAATAAACACCTCTCTGTTGAAAGTAGTGAAGGAAGACCTTATACCAAAGCATTAACTACACCTTTAAAATTCATGAAAGTATTTACATACATACACATATTACTCCATCTGTTCAGTTCAATTTCAATAACCAAAGTTTGCATTAATTAACTCATAAATTTACATTCTTACCCTTCAACTAAACTCATTCTTAATAAATATCCAACAAATAGCATTTATGTAAAATGAACGGCAATAATATAGTAAAAACATAGCATAATTACCTATAACTACTTAAAAATGACAACTATTTTGGAACACTTTTCAATTTCTAAAAAAACAACTAAAAAGGAATAGAGGGAGTATAACTTATACATGCGCATGGTTTCAACACATTTCGAGCACTTTTCCAGGGTTGCAAACCACCTCATCTTGAGGTGGAAACTCCCTTGAAAACGCCCTCTGCCGTGCTTCCATTGCCTGAAAAAATCAACAGTCAAATTCTCAGAATCTTTTTTACACACCATCAAACTGGTCCATTATCCAGATGGTACCTGTTTTTCCCAGTTTGTGAGGCTCGTCACCACAGCCAGTGCAACGCATTGGATCGTGACCCCTGCCAGCAGCCCGCTCCACAGGCCCTGCCCTTCCAGATGCATAACAAAGGCTAGCAGTAAGGCCACGGGCGTGCCCACCAGATAGTATGCTCCGAGGTTCACGTAAGCTCCAATGTGCTGCCACCCGCTGCCCCTGGCCACACCTGAACATAGGTAGTATTTGTGTTTATGATCTTGTATCTCATTAATGCTTTTGTCGAACAATTGAGACAACGGTGTGGAGAATAGAATACCAGAAAGAACGGCTTGTAAGCCATCCATGATGATAGAGAGACCAACAAATGGAGCCATTGCTTGGATATACATGATGATTTCTTGTGCCTCACTGAATGCATATCCCAATATGCTTCTAGAGGCTACTAAAGAAAAGCAGGCAATTAAGGTCTCTGTTACTGACAATGCCAAAACTGCGTAGAGAGCAACTCTGGCTGCATTCGGTTTCCCTGCTCCAAGCTCATTGGAAATCAATGTGCTGTAATGAAAACAACAAACAAAAAATTCATTTTTATTGTTCAAATGGGTCATAAATTTCCATTCTTATGTGCAACAGCAAGGTATCCCAAAATACATCTCTTGGGCGAGTGGGAGTATATCAGATATGGATCAAGAACAGACCTTGCAGCAGCGCCAAATGAATACGGTATGTGGTAGTGCAAATACGAAATTGTAAAGCTACAAAGAAAGGTTAGCAAATATCAGAGATGTTTGGTTAAGATCTTGGAAATAATTTGCGTTGGTAGCAAAACAGAATATGATCGAATACCATATGGATATAACTGATGTCTCCAGTTTTGGATTAGGTAACATTCCCGAAAGCAATATGATTAACTCATAAGACCACCATTCCAAGCTGCAAAATCCACAACATAACTTCATCACATAACTTCAAGGTGATGGAAGTAATCATTAATCGTTAGTCATTATTAATCGTTACCAACCAAACCATTGCAGCAGATGGTATTGCCAGCTTCAAAAACTCCCTGGCGGATTCAAGGACAGCATCCACAGAAAAGGAAGAGCGGGATTTGCTGCAGCCGCGAGAATACTTGACATAAAGCAGCAGCAAGACGATGTTAAACCAGTACGATATACCAATGGATACGGTTGCCCCGAGACTTCCAAGGCTCAGCTTGAATATCAACGCCCAGCAGAGGAGCAGCTGGAAGATCAGCGAGGCTAATGAGCTCCAAACCATTGGCAGGACCAAACTCTGGCTCTGCAAGTACGGTACAAGGCACTGGAGGACGGCGTAGGAGAACAACGTCGGGATGAGGCGAGTCGCGAATTTCCCTGCTTCGGCTGAGATTTCGGGGTCCTGTCCTGTCAGCAGCAGCAGCTTCTCCGTCAGCATGAACAAAATCGACAACGGCAAGCAGACCAGAAGGAGGCAGAACATGGCGGCGTAGGTGAATGTTCCCAATCTCTTGTACTGCCCGGCGCCGTACGCCTGTCCGCATAGGGTTTCCAAGGCACTCGCCATTCCAGCCTGCCAATTGAATTTTTGAATTTGAATTGAACCAATCTAATCATACGTATAATTGAGGCGATATATGATTGCAATTGAAATTGCAAGTTCATTTACCACGACGCTGAAACCGGTGACGTTGCACAGGGAAGAGGCGATGGAGGCGCCGGAAAAGGAGAGCTCGTCCAAATGGCCGAGCATAAACATGGGGGAAACGCGCAGCAGGAATTGGGCGACGGTTACCGCAATCATTGGTAGAGCGATCCAGTTGACGCGAGTGAGATTGGCGGAGAACGTGGCGATCGGTGCAGGTTGAACGCGGTGGTTCCTTTGGTTATCAGGCACGACGAGGGCTTCCGCCTCTGCGTCGGCGTCCGGCTTCATTGGTAGAATCACTGGGGGAAATCAATTCTCGACGCTTTTAAGTTTCATACTTCATTTGAATAAAAAAATATCGTTGAAGATATGCATGATCATTTATACCAATCAAACTTCAACAAAGAAATATTGTTTTTTTTATAAAGATGGATAGATGGAATCTGACTCAAACTCACTCACTCCCCACCTTCCTTAAATTTCTGCAATTGGTCCTTTAATTAACTGTGGTCTGTGGAGTTAAAAAGAAGCACTTATTTTTTGTACCGGGGAAGGCTTTTCAAGTTGGGGATAAAAGAATTAAAAATTTAAACTTCAGGTTTTTAATATTTTGAGTTGCTTCGGGTTAGGGCTGAGAAATTCTTTTTGTAGTAATTATACCTTTTTGTCAATTCAAAATGCATGAAAACACATATTGACACCTCTAATACAATGGAGATGAAAATGTGTCATGAAATAAACATGAAATTTGAAGATCCAAAGGGATATATGTGTGTATATGTGCAAAATATGCATGGGAATTATTTGGTGTGTGTAGTGTGTATGTATGCAAAGAGAGAGAGAGAGAGAGAGAGGAATACAAAGAGAAATAGTGGATAATACATGCAAAGTGAGAAGGGAAAAAAAAGAGTGGTTGTCTTCCTTCTACGATTTACAATTCTTGCATTTATACACAATTATCAATTACATTAGTAAATATGATGACTAACCATTCTAAGAAATGGACAATGTCTTACAGTGTCAAAAGTACATCCACATAGTGACATATGCTGACTTCTTACCAAATAATTCTTCATCAGAGAGAAGGTTTAGAAATTAAAAAGCCATTAATCATTATTGCAACTGTACAAGGAGCCAAATAGAGTTGGCGAAGGGCAATTTGATTGGATCATCATGGGGAGGGTTGTCCACTTGCCGGATGGCATCACACATTTGAGGAACTGTCATCACACATTTTGCCGGATGGTAAAATGCTCTCTTGTAAATTGTAATGATCTCTGGGGTAGTGTGTACGTGTACATTTTGAACCCAAGCAATCCTAAGTTGGCCTCATGGTTTCAACCATGGTTCGCCGAGAAATCGCCCGGTACGCCAAGACATTCGAGATATCGCCGAGATTTCGCCAATATTTCATTTAAATATTTTTTTGCTATAAAATGCAATGAGCCGATATTTGTTCGATACGCCGTGACGATACACCGCGACCGATGTGGGACTACCGTGACCGCGACGCGACCGGTTTCCCCGATGGCGAACCATGGTTTCAACACATCTCCAGCACTTTTCCAGGTTTGCAAACGACCTTCTCTTCTACTGGAAACACCCCTGAAAAAGCCCTCTCCTGTGCTTCCATTGCCTACACATTTAACAATCAAATTGACATTTTTTTTTTCTCTCACACCATTCCACATTACCATGAAAACCATCAAACTGGTCCGAATTCCGAAACAGTACCTGTTTTTCCCAGTTTGTGAGACTCGTCACCACAGCCAGTGCGATGCATTGAACCGTCACCCCTGCCAGCAGCCCACTCCATAGGCCCTGCCCTCTCAGGTGCAGAACAAAGGCCATCAATAAAGCCACCGGCGTACCCACCAGATAGTATGCTCCGAGGTTGACATAAGCTCCGATGTGCTGCCACCCGCTGCCCCTGGCAACCCCTGAACGAAAGCAAATGCGTTTGTATCGATAATTGCACGTTTGGATTGGACATTCGAGAGAATGTCGTGGAGAATAAGTTACCAGAAAGAACGGCTTGTAGACCATCCAGGATGAAGGCGAGGCTAACAAAAGGAGCCATTGTTTGGACATATACGACGACTTCTTGCGCCTCACTGAATGCGTACCCCAAAATGTGACCGCAAGCTACTAAAGAAAGGCTGGCAATTAGAGTTTCTGTTATCGACAGTGTCAGAACCGCGTAGACAACAAGTTTGGCCGAATCCGGTTTCCCTGCTCCAAGCTCATTCGAAATCAATGTGCTGCAAAGGAAATAGGCAGTTTAAATTTCAAATGAACAAAAGTGGGGAATTACATTAGGACATATATGGAATATGGATTCAAGATTAGACCTTGCAGCAGCGCCAAATGAATAAGGTATGTGGTAGTGCAAATATGAAATTGTAAAGCTGCATTGAAAGCAGAGGAGAGTTAGTTTTCGCCATTTTGTTTTACGTTGAAATGTCGAAGAGTGAAACAGAAAAATACACCAAAAACAGGTATACCAAATAGAGATAACTGATGTCTCCAGCTGTGGATTCGGCAACATTCCTGAAAGCAATATTATTAGCTCGAAAGACCACCACTCTAGGCTGCAGAAAATCGACAATGAAACAACGTTACACCTGATATCCAATTTAGACAACGCACATATAGCTTGTAAAGATCATGGGAATAAATTCGTCAATCATTAGTCATTACCAAACCATTGCAGCAGAGGGTATTGCGAGCCCGGAAAACTCCCGGGCAGATGCAACAACATCTGGAGAAAAGGCGGGACAGGATTTGCTGCAGGCAGAGGAATACTTGACATAAAGCAGCAGCAGGACGACATTAAACCAGTAGGATATCCCAATTGAAATGGCTGCGCCAGAAGATCCAAGGTTCAACTTGAAAATCAGCGCCCAGCAGAGGGGGAGCTGGAAGCTCAGCGAGGCTAATGAGCTCCACACCATTGGCAGGACCAAACTCTGGCTCTGCAAGTATCGGACAAGGCACTGAAGAATGGCGTAGGGGAACAGCGTCGGGATGAGCTGAATCGCGAATTTCCCTGCTTCGCCTGAGATTTCAGGATCCTGTCCTGTCACCAGCAGCAGCTTTTCTGTCAGCACGAACAGAACGGACAATGGCAGGCACACCAGAATGAGGCAGGCCACGGCGGCGTAAGCGAACGTTCCCAATCTCTTGTACTGCCCGGCGCCGTTCGCCTGTCCACATAGGGTTTCTAATGCGCTCGACATTCCAAACTGCGGATTGGAATTGAATCGAACATTTGGAATTAACAATGACGATCGAAATTGGAAAAAAAAAAAAAAGAATAAATCCGGGAAATTCGAAAACCCTACCACGACGCTGAAACCGGTGACGTTGCATATGGAAGTGGCAATGGAGGCGCCGGACAGGGAGAGCTCGTCCAAATGGCCGAGCATAAACATGGGGGAAACGCGAAGCAGGAACTGGGAGACGGTCACCACAATCATCGGCAGAGCAATCCAATTGACGCGATTGAGGTCGGCGACGAAGGCGGCGGCGGCGGCGGGTGTGGTTTTACTTTTATCGGTGCTGCATGTGCGGTTGGGGATTGGCACGAGCGCTTCAGTTTCCATTGTTGTTGGGAGAAAACAGCCAAGAAATCGTCAGCGTTGGTTATTGAAACAGAATTTGAATGAAGAATGGGAGATGATAGTATGTCACAAATGAGAAAGATTGAAAGTATAGTAGTTATAGGAAGCAAAGTGAGCGAGGCAATCTGTTAATTAATTGCAAATTTGCAATTGGGACAAGTCAACTATATGGAAATCAGCGAGAGAGAGAGGGGAGAGAAAACGTGTACGGCTGATACGGGTGGCGGTATATACAATTCGTTCAGACACGAACTCAACACTTCAAGTATTTTTGGTTGTTAAAGAATGTGGACATTGCATGGAAATTGCAAGGTGGTTGCAGCAAGCAGCCTGCAAGTAGACAGACAGGTTGACTTGAGGTGAGGCCAGTTGCCGAATGCGGAACCGCAAAACTGCTAGTATAAGTTTCTACTTTTGTAATAGGATGTTATTGTTATCCCGTATCCGATCCGATCGATCCAACTTGGTTTTAATTTTTAAATTAGTACTCCAGTAATCAGTAGTAGTCGTTGTTGGGTAAACCGAAGACCCTGTATTAACCTATCTATTACAAATCTTTTCGGCCTAACTATGGGATTACAAAGCTTTTCTCACCAATACAAGTTCTCTCATTAAAATAAGTACAGAAACAGAAACACAGAAGCACAGAGCGGACTGCGAACAAGCTGCTGCTGCCGCTGTTGTACTTGACCGAGGCAGGCAGCTTTCTGCTCCTCCTTTCGTTCCTCTGCTCCTTTGCTTCAGTAGTCCAATGGCCCTCTTTACTTGTTCTCTTTCTGGATCTACAAAGATGTTAGTAGAAACAAAGAAATAACATCAAGTATTATACTAAAGAGATTTACCCTCGGATCTAACAAGATCCGTTAAACATTAGGCTCAGGTAGCCCATATGTAGACACCACTCAACCGGAGCCATCACAGAAACGGTCCAAAAGGGTGAGAAGATGGTGGCCAGCACCACTGCTCGACACCAAGCCCTTCAAGCACAAAGCTCGGTCGGATCCGGCCTTCTCATGCCTCTGCCGAACCTCCAAAGCACCGGGACAGCCGCTGCCACTCAAACCCTTCGCCGGAAAACCTATTTCCGGCGAGCCTAACCACCAAGGCTCTACGAGGAAGAAGAGGTCGCACACCCCTTCACCGAACCCCAAGTCCGGCGATCCCAACCTGTGTAAACCTTACACCACTCGGCCCTTTAACCTCTCACACACTCTAACAATGGTAGAACAAATCTAACACTAAGTGTTGAAGTGAATAAGCCACAATGAAGGGGAGAGTATACTGGTATGGGAGCAGCTGCACTAAGGGAAATGAAAAATTAGGGTTCAGATTTTAGAGAGCTCGGTTATGAGGGAGTATAAGTAATATGGATCATGGGCTTGGGCCTCAGGAAACCATCATGGGCCAAAGGGTTATTGGGCCGGTAGAAAATGGACCATACATCCAACATTCTCCACCTTGGACCATTTTCTGTGTTGCCAAGAGTGTGCTCATTGGGACGATATCATCATCGCCTAATCATACCTTCACTTACCAGTCCCTTACCAACAATATACACAGAGTAAACAAAGCAGTAAATCATGCATCAGAACATAATAGATCAACCAAAGTCTAAGTGAAGGATTTTCATGCATGACATCAACTTCTCAGTAGGTAAACACTTAGTTCCCATATCAGCAGGATTAAACTCAGAAGCAATTTTATCCAGTTTAAGTTTTTCACACTCAACATTGTCCCTAATGAAGTGGTACTTAACATCAATATGTTTAGACCTATCATGAAAAACAGGATGTTTGCTTAACTGAATGGCAGATTGGCTATCAGAATATATGGTTATCTCATTCTTTAATCCTAGTTCATGCATCAGACCACTAAACCATATTCCCTCTTTAAAAGCTTCAGTAATGGCAATGAATTCAGATTCTGTAGTGGACAAGGCAACAACAGGTTGCAATTGAGATTTCCAACTCACACAAGAACCACCTAGAGTGAACACATAGGATGTAGTAGACTTCCTACTATCCCTATCATTAGCAAAGTTAGAGTCTACATAACCAGTCACAAACATATCATCATGCCATTTAGAAAAACACAGAGAATAATGCATAGACTTGATTAAGTATCTCAAAAGCCATTTCAAAGCTTCCCAATGTGGTCTACCAGGATTAGCCATAAATCTGCTCAAACAACTTATAGGATAAGCTAAATCAGGTCTAGTAGAAATCATCAAATACATAACAGAACCAATGGCATGAGCATAAGGGACAGATTCCATATCTTTCATTTCAAATTCATTTTTAGGGCACTGTTCTTTAGTCAACACGAAATGAGAAGCAAGAGGACAACCAACAGGTTTAGCATTTGACATCTTGAATCTAGAGAGAATTTTCTTCACATATTCAGCCTGGTTAAGGATTAGGGTTGAATTAGCCCTATCCCTAACTATATGCATTCCAAGAATGCATTTGGCTTCTCCTAGATTCTTCATGTCAAAACTCTTGTTCAAACAATTTTGAACCTCAACAATGCTTTTCATGCAAGGACTAACAAGCAACATATCATCAACATAAAGCAATAAGAACATAGGCACAGATTTCACATCTTTCAGATATAAGCAATGATCAAATTTAGATCTGGTGAATCCTATGTCTTTCATGCATTTATCGAACTTAATGTTCCACTGTCTAGGTGCTTGTTTTAGTCCATACAAAGCTTTTTTCAACAGGCAAACATGATTGGGCTTGGTTTTATCCACAAAACCTTCAGGTTGCTTCATACAAATTTTCTTATCTATGTCACCATGCAAGAATGCAGTTTTAACATCCATTTGTATAAGCTCCCAATCAAAATGAGCAACTAAGGCAAGCATTACTCTAATAGTAGTGAACTTAGCAACAGGTGCAAATATTTCAGAATAATCAACACCCTCTTTCTGAGTAAAGCCCTTAGCTACAAGCCTAGCCTTAAACCTCTCACCATGAGTTTCCTGTTTGATTTTAAAAATCCATTTACAATCAATCACAGAGATATTTTCAGCCCTAGGAATCAACAGCCATGTTTCATTTTTATGTAATGATTCAATTTCCTCATTCATAGCACTAAGCCACTTACTAGCCTGTTTAGACTTAACAGCTTCAGAATATGATTTAGGCTCTAGATTATCAAGTTCTTCACAAACAGTCATAGCATAAGCAGTAAGAACACAATCTGAGAACCTAGCAGGAGTTCTACCTACTCTTCTAGCTCTATCTCTAGCTAGCACATAATCATTCAAATCATGTTCAACGTTAACATCATCATTCTGAGCTCCACCTTCATCAATATCATGGGTATCAGTTATGGGTTCCTCATTCACATGCAAATTGGGATCAGCAATTTCAGCATTCTCAATCACATTAGGCACAGAAATGGGAGCAGGCAAATTCACAGAATGTTCCACTGAAGGAGACTCCACCTCAACAGAAGTACTACCATTCTCAAAAACTTTCATAGGAAATTCAGATTCATTAAAAATCACATCCCTACTAACAATGATTTTAAAACCACCCCCTGATCTATCAAACAACCTGTAACCCTTAGTTCCCTCAGGATAACCTAAGAAAATACATTTCTTGGTTCTAGGGTCCAATTTATCATTACTAGTATGCACAAAAGCTGAACATCCAAATACTCTTAGATGTTCATAATCAACAGGTTTACCAAAAAAGACAGAATCAGGAGATTTACCATTCAAAGGGGCATTGGGTGATTTATTGACTAAGTAAGCAGCTGTCATCAGTGCTTCACCCCAGAACTTCTTAGAAAGGCCAGTAGGTGCCATTAAGCACCTAACCTTTTCTAATAAAGTTCTGTTCATTCTTTCAATGACCCCATTCTGTTGAGGTGAGTAAGGAACAGATTTATGCCTTCTAATACCAGATTCAGCACACAAAGTATCCATATGATGATTACAAAATTCAAGCCCATTATCAGTCCTAAGTGTACCAATCTTTAAACCAGTTTGATTTTCAATCAAAGCTTTCCAGTGTTTAAAGTTCCCAAAAACATCAGATTTGTTTTGCATGAGAAATACCCAAACTTTTCTAGAAAAATCATCCATGATAGATAAAAAGTATCTTCTACCACCATGTGTGGGCGTCGAAGATGGACCCCACACATCAGCATGAATGTACTCCAGTACACGGGTGGATTTTATCCCAACGGGATATGAAGAGTTAAAAGACACTCTATGTTGTTTACCAGCTAAGCATGATTCACAAAGATCAACTTCACATAAATCAGATTTTAAACAACCAGCATCTTTCAGAAATTTCATGCCTTTGTCACTCATATGCCCTAGTCTAGCATGCCATAAAAGCGTATTTTCTTTCACCTTATTAGAACTAAAACTAGAATTAGCAGCAAAAGCATAATTAACCACATTAGAGACCACAAAAAGATTATTCTTGATAATGGCCTTAAACAGCATCAAATTCCCTTTGAACATTTTAATCATGTCATTACCAATTCTCCCTTCTAAACCTTTCTTCTGCAAGGTTGCAAGAGAAATCAAATTATAAGACAAATCAGGCACATGCTTCACACCATCAAGACAGAATCTTGTCCCATTCTCAAATTGTAAGACAATTTTTCCTATGCCTAAGACAGGACATCTATTGTCATTACCCATGAACACAAAGTCATTTTCAACAGGTTGATAGGAATCAAATAATTCAACATGAGGAGACATATGGGAGGTACACCCTGAGTCTAACAACCAAACAGATTTTGAAGCATCTTTAGCCATATTAACATCAGAAAAACAATTCAAATCATGAACCATCAAAAGCTCATCATGCCTAACTGCTACATCAGTCACAGCATTAACATCATTGTTCTGATTATCAATTTGATTCTTCTCTTTCTTAGGGAGTCTACAATCTTTAATGAAATGGCCCTTTCTACCACAGTTGTAGCATTTCTTATCATGTTTACCTCTTGACTGAGATCTATGTGATTTAGACTGACCCCTAGCATTGCTTCTGCCCCTATCATTATGCTGTTGGTGATTACCCTTTTTCCAAGACCTACCCCTAGTCATAAACACCTTATCAGAATGCTTAGAGGAATTCTTCATTTCAAGTTCTTTGTTCTTTAGACTCTTAATCACATGATCTAAAGTCAAATCATCTCTAGCATATTGGATAGCAGATTTCACATCAGAATAACTATCAGGGATGGCATTCAACAACACTATAGGCACATAATCATCTATATGCTTATCACCAGTTGCTTTAATGTCTTGAACCAGTTTAGTAAAATTATCTAAACCCTCATCTAAGTCTCTATATATATCCAATTTAAATTTAAAAAATTTACCAAGCAGGAATATTCTAGAAGACAAAGATGACTCAGCATACAGTTCAGACAGCCTCTCCCAAAGGTCTTTGGCTGTTTTGCAATCACTAACTTTTCTAAGGACAGCATCAGATAAACTTAAGATTATGGCAGATTTAGCAAGTTCATCTACTTCAGTCTTTTTAGCTTCAGTCACATCTTTATCAAAGAGTTGGTCAATTGCATTCCAATTTCTTTGTTGAACAAGAACACAACGCATCTTAACTTGCCAGATGCTGAAGTCGTTCTTTCCATTAAAAGGAACTATGCTATTTGAGGTGGAGGTCATTATTGTGTTTGGCCTTTTTAATCAGAATGAGCAAACAAGTGCTCAAACACTTAGCCAACTAATCACAATTACTTCCACCCTATAGCATATAACATCCTTTTAATTTTTGAAGCAAACCCAAATTAATTTTGGATGCCCAAAAATTTTCAGAATTGACCCAACTGTTGGGCAGGCCCAAAATCAATTTTTGGGAGGCCCAATAGTCCCAACGGCCACTTTTCAAAATTTGGATTGATTTTCACAGATTCCCAAAAAATCCAACTTTCAAGATTTTCAGGAATCTGCTTTTTCAAGGAATAAGAAATCAGATTTTCTATTCCCCAAAAATTTCAAATCCACAATTTTTGCACACAAAGCAAAATAACACAGAAAATGCACAATTCACTAATAACACCACACAAAGCAGTTTATGCACAATAAAATGCAGAGAACAAAAAACACAATTTAAGCATAATATTTCCAGATTTTAAAGCACAAAGCTCCAGACATGAAAAATCACATATTTCAAGCAACAATCCAGAACAAGAATATTATCTTAAAACTGAAAAAAAAAATGGATCAAGCTATTTTACCTTGCGGGGGTGCCTTGACCAACCCCCGTCCCAAAGTGGCCTATGGCTCTGATACCACTGTTGGGTAAACCGAAGACCCTGTATTAACCTATCTATTACAAACCTTTTCGGCCTAACTATGGGATTACAAAGCTTTTCTCACCAATACAAGTTCTCTCATTAAAATAAGTACAGAAACAGAAACACAGAAGCACAGAGCGGACTGCGAACAAGCTGCTGCTGCCGCTGTTGTACTTGACCGAGGCAGGCAGCTTTCTGCTCCTCCTTTCGTTCCTCTGCTCCTTTGCTTCAGTAGTCCAATGACCCTCTTTACTTGTTCTCTTTCTGGATCTACAAAGATGTTAGTAGAAACAAAGAAATAACATCAAGTATTATACTAAAGAGATTTACCCTCGGATCTAACAAGATCCGTTAAACATTAGGCTCAGGTAGCCCATATGTAGACACCACTCAACCGGAGCCATCACAGAAACGGTCCAAAAGGGTGAGAAGATGGTGGCCAGCACCACTGCTCGACACCAAGCCCTTCAAGCACAAAGCTCGGTCGGATCCGGCCTTCTCATGCCTCTGCCGAACCTCCAAAGCACCGGGACAGCCGCTGCCACTCAAACCCTTCGCCGGAAAACCTATTTCCGGCGAGCCTAACCACCAAGGCTCTACGAGGAAGAAGAGGTCGCACACCCCTTCACCGAACCCCAAGTCCGGCGATCCCAACCTGTGTAAACCTTACACCACTCGGCCCTTTAACCTCTCACACACTCTAACAATGGTAGAACAAATCTAACACTAAGTGTTGAAGTGAATAAGCCACAATGAAGGGGAGAGTATACTGGTATGGGAGCAGCTGCACTAAGGGAAATGAAAAATTAGGGTTCAGATTTTAGAGAGCTCGGTTATGAGGGAGTATAAGTAATATGGATCATGGGCTTGGGCCTCAGGAAACCATCATGGGCCAAAGGGTTATTGGGCCGGTAGAAAATGGACCATACATCCAACAGTCGTATTAGGAGTATCAACACAACTGGCATAAACAGTATTGCTGGAGCCTAGAGTGGCACTGTGGCAGTGTGCAATGAACCTGGCAGCAAAATCCTATGTCTCATTATTTTTGTTACGTATTCCATATTTTTAACTGTTAATAACTTAAATTATGTAGAATGAAAAACTATAAAAATTTGATTGCCTAAAATTACAAGATTAGACGAATCTAACAAGATCTCACTTGACTATGTTTTTTCTTACATAACTATGATAAAAATTTGAATCAAAGTTAAACAGTGAATAGTGTCAAAAAATCATCAGTAACAAAAACGCTGAGATGGAGGAAGTATACGATTATTTAGTTTGGAGGTTCGCATTCAACTTGTAGATAGTAGAATTACAATCACATTATATCCAAATGTCGGCCGGAGCAAAAACATACTACCTCCGTCTCGCTATATTTGTTACGGATGGTTTTTTGACACTATTCACTGTTTAACTTTGATTCGAATTTTTATCATAGCTATATAAGAAAAAATATAGTCAAGTGAGATCTTGTTAGATTCGTCTAATCTTGTAGTTTTAGACAATTAACTTTTTATAATTTTTCGTTGTACACAATTTAAGTGATTAACCGTTTTCTTCTTCTTCTTCTTCTTTTTTTTTTTTTTTTGCATCACCATATTATGCTTTTTGCAAAGAGCAAAGAGTTGTGGGAGAAATAAAAATCCGAACCCTAAACCTTGGAAATTAGGAGGCTTGATATCATATGACATTGGATAACCATATTATACTTATAATTTAAATCTAATTTATTTTTATTATATTATATAGTTTATACTTATTATCTGATTTTTGATGAAAAAAATAGTGTAATATGTAAATTAATACTAATATTTAACTTTATAAATTGAAAAAAGAAATAAATAGTAAGTAATAGTCTAATTAAGGCATCAACTAAATTGTTTGATTAGTACATGGGAGAGAGTTAGAGACTAGAGAGTGATCTAATTTGAAAATTATGCTTTTATTCCGCCGCCGTTACTCCAAAACCCTCGTCTTTCTCTGCCCCTGTTCTTTTCGAATCGCGATTTTGAGCAGCAAGCAGCAGCCCTTCCAAATTTCAGGTCTCTCCCTAGTCCCTACTGCCAATTTATGTTTTCTTTACGAACCTTTGCTTTCGAATTCGTGTTTGTGTTTGGTTCAAAAGAAAAAAAAAAAAAAAAATCGTGTTTGTGTTAGTTGCAGAGAAATTTGGGCACTTTCGTATATTTTTTCGAATTCTTTTATGCATTGCGTGTATTTAAGTATTAATTTTTTCTGTGTCTTATCCATCAATTATAGTTTTTGCCGTTTTGCTTGTTGATATGGCTCCGGCAGTCATTATTGGGATTTTCGTGAGTGTATTACCTCCAGTAGAGTGGAAAGCCTATAAAATTGAAATAATTATCTAAACTCTGTCTGAATTGAATTGCATTAACTAGTTAACTAGATTATATTTATTAATGAGCTGAAAAGAACTAATTTATTTCTCAGTTTTCCTGTGATTTTGCAGCCCGCTTTAGTCTATCGTGTTGATTTGTTGTTTTAATTAATTTAATTTTTTCAGTTGAGGGTGGAGCTCATTAAGGAAAAATGATAAAAAGAAGGTTCTACAGGTTTGAACATGGTGATAAGGATGCCCCATCTGAATCTTCATCTTCGTCGGACTCTGAAGGAGATGTTGAAGCCATAGATGAGACTGAGGTTGAAGAAGAGGAGGTGGAGGAGGAGGAGGAGGAGGAAGTGCAAGAGGAAGATGGAGATGTTATTTCTAATCAAAGGCAAAAGGAAGAAACTTCCTCTTCTGGTTTGTGCAGCAATATTTATGGTCTTGGTTCATGTGAACTTAGGATCACTAAATATATTATTTTTATTTGATAAGTACTGAATTGATGGTGGAAAGCTGATTTCCTTATTGGATAGTTTTTGTTGAGCATTTTCAGTTTATCACTATTCTAGTGGTTTAAATTGTGATCTTGAAGTTAACCAAATAATAACCACTGGTCTTACAAATCTTGTCTTAATATTTATTTTTCTTTTTCTTTGTGTGAAGGTTATGAGAGTGAGGATAGTTCCGCGAATGAAGTCACTCTTGACTCGTCAGGTTAAATTAACTTTTCTTCTGTTTGTGTTTGTTTCACCTTTTGGTTAATGTTCATATTAAGTTTCATTTCGATATAAATGCTTTGGGTGAACAGTTGTTTATTTCATTTGGATTGGCATAGTGATTGTTGGTTTGCTTTAATTCATTAGATTTCTCCGTACCACATATCAAATGATTTGTTCACATGCTCTGTATACAAATATTTCAATGTCATATCTTTTGCGTGGAACTTGATTATTTGAATTCATATTCTCCTCATCAGTACAGCTTGATTTTGTTAGGTCATTTAAGGAACATATATGCATTTCTATGACTCTTTCTGGCATTGGCTAGTGTTTACCACTTTCGACTCTTAATTTAGAAATGGTCTCCACTCATATGCTTGACATGTATGAAGCTAAATTATCAAGATCATGACAGTAATGCAGCTTGCTTATCATTGAATGCGCACTGTGGTATCCTTAAATCCATTTTCCCTGAATCTTAAGATGTCTTGGTCTTTTTTGAAGAGTTTAACTACTGAGTGAATATTATCATTGCCAATAATTTGATTTCAATTATTTACCTCATTCCAAAATGTTACTTCATTTTCTAAGCTTGAAATAGAGTTGATTTTGTAGGTTTGCCTGCTAGTGATGATGATGATGTGGTATCTGAACATGGAGGGACCATTGATGGATTTTTAACAATTAGGAAAAGCAACAAGCATAATCTCGACAAGGATGAGAGCCCCTTCGATGTGAATGATTGTGTTTTAAAAATTAAATCAGTTTTCAAGTGCAGGCTTTGTCCTAGGATTGTTTGCCTGTCAGAGGAAACTCTGAAGGCTCATCTAAATTCCAAGGTGAGCAAATAGATTCCTCTTCTTTTACTTTTCAAGGTTTCTTTCTTTCTTTACATGCACCCTAATGGCCTAATCTGATTTCCATTCACCCAACACCCTCCTTACCTAAAAAAATATGTTCCCAAATTTATTTGTGTTATGGGTTTTCAGGTTTTAATTTTTTTTAGTAATAGGTTAGGGTTGAACTTGATGTAAAGGGATTATAAATTTTATTCACCAAATTTTATATTCCTCCAGGATTGTTGCTATAGTCAATATTTAACAGGGGAGTTTTGTTTACTTGCCTCGAGTCAATTTTAGTTTTCGTATCCTGAAAGCTCAATTAATATTATTTTATACACATATGAAATAGCGTTTAGGCTCCACACTATTGGTATGAATGTTTTCCTTTAAAAGTCTCTGTAATTTTTAAGTGTTGAATTTCATTTGCACATTTCTATCTGAAACTTGGTGTGTTAAAACTTAAAATTGTTAAATTGCTTTAATTCATTCATTCCCTTTACTGGCATGCTTCACTTCATTACGAACAACCATAGTTCTCAAGTGTGCCACGAAGGCACAAAGGAATTGGTGGATGCTAATCACTATCATAAATGTGGCAGAACTGAAAGCATTTGTATGGTTGTTGATATCATTTTCTCAGTCACTTTTTTTAGTAGTGTTTTTTTTTTGGGATTTTGAACTCAAAAGGATTCAGGGGAAAATTTTGTTACAATATGCCCTTTGTTGTAATCCCTGGCTTCTTGCTATATTATTCCATCCCCTTCACAGAGACATGCCCGGTCTGAGAAATTACACAAAGAAGGGAGACTTAAGCTTACCCTCAACAGTGAGGGACAAATCGAGGGTGAGATGGATCCTGATGATCATGATGATACAGCTGTTGCAGAGGCATGTGTTTGTATTTAAGATACGGTTTATGTTTCATTCCAGTTGTTTTTAGCTAATTATTTTTAATACAATTAACTCCTAACAGATCCCAAGCAAACCAAAAAAAAAAGGCGAAGGACGATGGAAGCAGAGGAAGAGATCAAAGCAGGTAAATTACGTTTCCTCCTACTATTCCTGAGATGGAAAAAGAAAACTTTATCCCTGAAGCATCCCTACCATAACTTTATTTTTTTAACAAATCATGGCCAGGAAGCAGGGCTGGGTAAACCACGTCACTCAAGGGGGAAGCGTGGAAAGAGACAGAGATGAAAGACAATGCTTTTTTTTTTTTTTTTTTTTTTTTTCCTTATTATTATTATTTTTTTATAAAGTGTTTAATTTTTGTTTTTA